>CM026404.1:40867896-40887898 GCA_014843695.1 Archivesica marissinica | reverse complement strand
GATATTGGTAATGGTCGGTAGATTAGTGTGTCAGTAGGGATATTGGTGAAGGCCGGTAGAGTAGTGTGTCAGTAGGGATATTGCTGATGGCCAGTAGATTAGTGTGTCAGTAGGGATATTGGAGATGGCCGGTAGATTAGTGTGCCAGTAGGGATATTGGTGATGGCTGATAGATTAGTGTGTCAGTAGGGATATTGGTGATGGCCGGTAGTTTAGTGTGTCAGTAGGGATATTGGTGATGGCCGGTAGATTAGTGTGTCAGTAGGGATATTGGTGATGGCTGGTAGATTAGTGTGTCAGTAGGGATATTGGTGATGGCCGGTAAATTAGTGTGTCAGTAGGGATATTGCTGATGGCCAGTAGATTAGTGTGTCAGTAGGCATATTGGTAATGGTCGGTAGATTAGTGTGTCAGTAGGGATATTGGTGAAGGCCGGTAGAGTAGTGTGTCAGTAGGGATATTGCTGATGGCCGGTAGATTAGTGTGTCAGTAGGGATATTGGTGATGGCCGGTAGATTAGTGTGCCAGTAGGGATATTGGTGATGGCCGATAGATTAGTGTGTCAGTAGGGATATTGGTGATGGCCGGTAGTTTAGTGTGTCAGTAGGGATATTGGTGATGGCCGGTAGATTAGTGTGTCAGTAGGGATATTGGTGATGGCTGGTAGATTAGTGTGTCAGTAGGGATATTGGTGATGGCCGGTAAATTAGTGTGCCAGTAGGGATATTGGTGATGGCCGGTAGATTAGTGTGTCAGTAGGGATATTGGTGATGGTTGGTAGATTAGTGTGTCAGTAGGGATATTGGTGATGGCTGGTAGATTAGTGTGTCAGTAGGTATATTGGTGATGGTCGGTAGATTAGTGTGTCAATAGGGATATTGGTGATGGTTGGGTGTGTCAGTAGGGATATTGGTGATGGCCAGTAGATTAGTGTGTCAGTAGGGATATTGGTGATGGTTGGTAGATTAGTGTGTCAGTAGGGATATTGGTGAAGGACGGTAGATTAGTGTGCCAGTAGGGATATTGGTGATGGCCGATAGATTAGTGTATCAGTAGGGATATTGGTGATGGCCGGTAGTTTAGTGTGTCAGTAGGGATATTGGTGATGGCCGGTAGATTAGTGTGTCAGTAGGGATATTGGTGATGGCCGGTAAATTAGTGTGCCAGTAGGGATATTGGTGATGGCCGATAGATTAGTGTGTCAGTAGGGATATTGGTGATGGCTGGTAGTTTAGTGTGTCAGTAGGGATATTTGTGATGGCCGGTAGAATAGTGTGTCAGTAGGGATATTGGTGATGGTCGGTAGATTAGTGTGTCAGTAGGGATATTGGTGAAGGCCGGTAGAGTAGTGTGTCAGTAGGGATATTGGTGATGGTCAGTAGATTAGTGTGTCAGTAGGGATATTGGTGATGGCCAGTAGATTAGTGTGTCAGTAGGGATATTGGTGATGGTTGGTAGATTAGTGTGTCAGTAGGGATATTGGTGATGGCTGGTAGATTAGTGTGTCAGTAGGGATATTGGTGATGGCAGGTAGATTAGTGTGCCAGTAGGGATATTGGTGATGGCCGATAGATTAGTGTGTCAGTAGGGATATTGGTGAAGGCCGGTAGTTTAGTGTGTCAGTAGGGATATTGGTGATGGCCGGTAGATTAGTGTGTCAGTAGGGATATTGGTGATGGCCGGTAAATTAGTGTGCCAGTAGGGATATTGGTGATGGCCGATAGATTAGTGTGTCAGTAGGGATATTGGTGATGGCCGGTAGAATAGTGTGTCAGTAGGGATATTGGTGATGGCCGGTAGATTAGTGTGTCAGTAGGGATATTGGTGATGGCTGGTAGATTAGTGTGTCAGTAGGGATATTGGTGATGGCCGGTAAATTAGTGTGCCAGTAGGGATATTGGTGATGGCCGGTAGATTAGTGTGTCAGTAGGGATATTGGTGATGGTTGGTAGATTAGTGTGTCAGTAGGGATATTGGTGATGGCTGGTAGATTAGTGTGTCAGTAGGGATATTGGTGATGGTCGGTAGATTAGTGTGTCAATAGGGATATTGGTGATGGTTGGGTGTGTCAGTAGGGATATTGGTGATGGCCAGTAGATTAGTGTGTCAGTAGGGATATTGGTGATGGTTGGTAGATTAGTGTGTCAGTAGGGATATTGGTGAAGGACGGTAGATTAGTGTGCCAGTAGGGATATTGGTGATGGCCGATAGATTAGTGTGTCAGTAGGGATATTGGTGATGGCCGGTAGTTTAGTGTGTCAGTAGGGATATTGGTGATGGCCGGTAGATTAGTGTGTCAGTAGGGATATTGGTGATGGCCGGTAAATTAGTGTGCCAGTAGGGATATTGGTGATGGCCGATAGATTAGTGTGTCAGTAGGGATATTGGTGATGGCTGGTAGTTTAGTGTGTCAGTAGGGATATTTGTGATGGCCGGTAGAATAGTATGTCAGTAGGGATATTGGTGATGGTCGGTAGATTAGTGTGTCAGTAGGGATATTGTTGAAGGCCGGTAGAGTAGTGTGTCAGTAGGGATATTGGTGATGGTCAGTAGATTAGTGTAACAGTAGGGATATTGGTGATGGCCAGTAGATTAGTGTGTCAGTAGGGATATTGGTGATGGTTGGTAGATTAGTGTGTCAGTAGGGATATTGGTGATGGCTGGTAGATTAGTGTGTCAGTAGGGATATTGGTGATGGCAGGTAGATTAGTGTGCCAGTAGGGATATTGGTGATGGCCTATAGATTAGTGTGTCAGTAGGGATATTGGTGAAGGCCGGTAGTTTAGTGTGTCAGTAGGGATATTGGTGATGGCCGGTAGATTAGTGTGTCAGTAGGGATATTGGTGATGGCCGGTAAATTAGTGTGCCAGTAGGGATATTGGTGATGGCCGATAGATTAGTGTGTCAGTAGGGATATTGGTGATGGCCGGTAGAATAGTGTGTCAGTAGGGATATTGGTGATGGCCGGTAGTTTAGTATGTCAGTAGGGATATTGGTGATGGCCGGTAGATTAGTGTGTCAGTAGGGATATTGGTGATAGTCAGTAGATTACTGTGTCAGTAGGGATATTAGTGATGGCCGGTAGTTTTTTGTGTCAGTAGGGATATTGGTGATGGCCGGTAGATTAGTGTGTCAGTAGTGATATTTGTGATGGCCGGTAGATTAGTGTGTCAGTAGGAATATTGGTTATGGTCGGTATATTAGTGTGTCAGTAGGGATATTGGTGATGGTCAGAAGATTAGTGTGTCAGTAGGGATATTGGTGATGGCCAGTAGATTAGTGTGTCAATAGGGATATTGGTGATGGTCAGTAGATTAGTGTGTCGGTAGGGATATTGGTGATGGCTGGTAGATTAGTGTGTCAGTAGGGATATTGGTGATGGTCGGTAGATTAGTGTGTCAGTAGGGATATTGGTGATGGTCGGTAGATTAGTGTGTCGGTAGGGATATTGGTGATGGCTGGTAGATTAGTGTGTCAGTAGGGATATTGGTGATGGTCGGTAGATTAGTGTGTCAGTAGGGATATTGGTGATGGTTGGTAGATTAGTGTGTCAATAGGGATATTGGTGATGGTTGGTAGATTAGTGTGTCAGTAGGGATATTGGTGATGGCCGGTAGATTAGTGTGTCTGTAGGGATATTGGTGATGGCCGGTATATTATTGTGTTTGTAGGGATATTGATGATGGTCGGTAGATTAGTGTGTCAGTAGGGATATTGGTGATGGCCGGTAGATTAGTGTGTCAGTAGGGATATTGGTGATGGTCGGTAGATTACTGTGTAAGTAGGGATATTGGTGATGACCGGTAGTTTTTTGTGTCAGTAGGGATATTGGTGATGGCTGGTAGTTTAGTGTGTCAGTAGGGATATTGGTGATGGCCAGTAGAATAGTGTATCAGTAGGGATATTGGTGATGGCCAGTAGTTTAGTGTGTCAGTAGGGATATTGGTGATGGCCGGTAGATTAGTATGTCAGTAGGGATATTGGTGATGGCCGGTAGTTTTTTGTGTCAGTAGGGATATTGGTGATGGCCGGTAGATTAGTGTGTCAGTAGGGATATTGGTGATCGCCGGTAGATTAGTGTGACAGTAGGAATATTGGTGATGGTCGGTAGATTAGTGTGACAGTAGGAATATTGGTGATGGTCGGTATATTAGTGTGTCAGTAGGGATATTGGTGATGGTCAGTAGATCAGTGTGTCAGTAGGGATATTGGTGATGGCCAGTAGATTAGTGTGTCAATAGGGATGCAGTGGCTGGGAGAGATATCAGTAGATCCATGGCATGTCATGGCTTGGAGCGATATCAGTATATCCATTGCATGTCATGGCTGGGAGCAATATCAGTATATCCATGGCATGTCATGGCTGGGAGAGATATCAGATCTGTGGCATGTCGTTGCTGGGAGAGATATCAGTAGATCCATGGCATGTCGTGGCTGGGAGATATATCAATAGATCCGTGGCTTGGAGAGATATCAGTAGAACCATTTCTATATTGTTCTTATAAATAATTCATTCTGTGGTCATAATTGCTCGCCAGATGATTTTCTCAGGGGTCGTGTTCATAATTGCTATCTACATGGTGTCATCAGGGGTCGTGTTCATAATTGCTATCTACATGGTGTCCTATGGGGTCGTGTTCATAATTGCTATCTACATGGTGTCATCAAGGGTCGTGGTCATAATTGCTATCTACATGGTGTCATTAGGGGTCATGTTCATAATTGCTATCTACATGGTGTCATTAAGGGTCGTGTTCATAATTGCTATCTACATGGTGTCCTCAGGGGTCGTGTTCATAATTGCTATCTACATGGTGTCCTCAGGGGTCGTGTTCATAATTGCTATCTACATGGTGTCATTAGGGGTCGTGTTCATAATTGCTATCTACATGGTGTCATTATGGGTCATGTTCATAATTGCTATCTACATGGTGTCATGTTCATAATTGCTATCTACATGGTGTCATGTTCATAATTGCTATCTACATGGTGTCCTCAGGGGTCGTGTTCATAATTGCTATCTACATGGTGTCATTAGGGGTCGTGTTCATAATTGCTATCTACATGGTGTCATTAGGGGTCATGTTCATAATTGCTATCTACATGGTGTCATGTTCATAATTGCTATCTACATGGTGTCATGTTCATAATTGCTATCTACATGGTGTCCTCAGGGGTCGTGTTCATAATTGCTATCTACATGGTGTCATTAGGGGTCGTGTTCATAATTGCTATCTACATGGTGTCATCAGGGGTCGTGTTCATAATTGCTATCTACATGGTGTCCTCAGGGTCGTGTTCATAATTGCTATCTACATGGTGTCATTAGGGGTCGTGTTCATAATTGCTATCTACATGGTGTCATCAGGGGTCGTGTTCATAATTGCTATCTACATGGTGTCATGTTCATAATTGCTATCTACATGGTGTCATGTTCATAATTGCTATCTACATGGTGTCCTCAGGGGTCGTGTTCATAATTGCTATCTACATGGTGTCATCAGGGGTCGTGTTCATAATTGCTATCTACATGGTGTCATTATGGGTCGTGTTCATAATTGCTATCTACATGGTGTCATGTTCATAATTGCTATCTACATGGTGTCATGTTCATAATTGCTATCTACATGGTGTCCTCAGGGGTCGTGTTCATAATTGCTATCTACATGGTGTCATTAGGGGTCGTGTTCATAATTGCTATCTACATGGTGTCATTATGGGTCATGTTCATAATTGCTATCTACATGGTGTCATGTTCATAATTGCTATCTACATGGTGTCATGTTCATAATTGCTATCTACATGGTGTCATGTTCATAATTGCTATCTACATGGTGTCCTCAGGGGTCGTGGTCATAATTGCTATCTACATGGTGTCCTCAGGGGTCGTGTTCATAATTGCTATCTACATGGTGTCCTCAGGGGTCGTGGTCATAATTGCTATCTACATGGTGTCATCAGGGGTCGTGTTCATAATTGCTATCTACATGGTGTCATTAGGGGTCATGTTCATAATTGCTATCTACATGGTGTCCTCAGGGGTCGTGTTCATAATTGCTATCTACATGGTGTCCTCAGGGGTCGTGGTCATAATTGCTATCTACATGGTGTCCTCAGGGGTCGTGTTCATAATTGCTATCTACATGGTGTCATTAGGGGTCATGTTCATAATTGCTATCTACATGGTGTCCTCAGGGGTCGTGGTCATAATTGCTATCTACATGGTGTCCTCAGGGGTCGTGTTCATAATTGCTATCTACATGGTGTCCTCAGGGGTCGTGGTCATAATTGCTATCTACATGGTGTCCTCAGGGGTCGTGTTCATAATTACTATCTACATGGTGTCATCAGGGGTCATGTTCATAATTGCTATCTACATGGTGTCATTAAGGGTCGTGTTCATAATTGCTATCTACATGGTGTCATTAGGGGTCGTGGTCATAATTGCTACCTACATAGTGTCCTCAGGGGTCATGTTCATAATTGCTATCTACATGGTGTCCTCAGGGGTCGTGGTCATAATTGCTATCTACATGGTGTCCTCAGGGGTCGTGTTCATAATTACTATCTACATGGTGTCATCAGGGGTCATGTTCATAATTGCTATCTACATGGTGTCATTAAGGGTCGTGTTCATAATTGCTATCTACATGGTGTCATTAGGGGTCGTGGTCATAATTGCTACCTACATAGTGTCCTCAGGGGTCATGTTCATAATTGCTATCTACATGGTGTCATCAGGGGTCATGTTCATAATTGCTATCTACATGGTGTCATTAGGGGTCATGTTCATAATTGCTATCTACATGGTGTCATTAAGGGTTGTGTTCATAATTGCTATCTACATGGTGTCTGGTTCATAATTGATATCTACATGGTGTCATGTTCATAATTGCTATCTACATGGTGTCATGTTCATAATTGCTATCTACATGGTGTCATTAGGGGTCATGTTCATAATTGCTATCTACATGGTGTCCTCAGGGGTCGTGTTCATAATTGCTATCTACATGGTGTCCTATGGGGTCGTGTTCATAATTGCTATCTACATGGTGTCATCAAGGGTCGTGGTCATAATTGTTATCTACATGGTGTCATTAGGGGTCATGTTCATAATTGCTATCTATATGGTGTCATTAAGGGTCGTGTTCATAATTGCTATCTACATGGTGTCCTCAGGGGTCGTGTTCATAATTGCTATCTACATGGTGTCCTCAGGGGTCGTGGTCATAATTGCTATCTACATGGTGTCATCAGGGGTCGTGTTCATAATTGCTATCTACATGGTGTCCTATGGGGTCGTGTTCATAATTGCTATCTACATGGTGTCATCAAGGGTCGTGGTCATAATTGTTATCTACATGGTGTCATTAGGGGTCATGTTCATAATTGCTATCTATATGGTGTCATTAAGGGTCGTGTTCATAATTGCTATCTACATGGTGTCCTCAGGGGTCGTGTTCATAATTGCTATCTACATGGTGTCCTCAGGGGTCGTGTTCATAATTGCTATCTACATGGTGTCATTAGGGGTCGTGTTCATAATTGCTATCTACATGGTGTCATTATGGGTCATGTTCATAATTGCTATCTACATGGTGTCATGTTCATAATTGCTATCTACATGGTGTCATGTTCATAATTGCTATCTACATGGTGTCATGTTCATAATTGCTATCTACATGGTGTCCTCAGGGGTCGTGGTCATAATTGTTATCTACATGGTGTCCTCAGGGGTCGTGTTCATAATTGCTATCTACATGGTGTTCTCAGGGGTCGTGGTCATAATTGCTATCTACATGGTGTCCTCAGGGGTCGTGTTCATAATTGCTATCTACATGGTGTCATTAGGGGTCATGTTCATAATTGCTATCTACATGGTGTCCTCAGGGGTCGTGGTCATAATTGCTATCTACATGGTGTCCTCAGGGGTCGTGTTCATAATTGCTATCTACATGGTGTCCTCAGGGGTCGTGGTCATAATTGCTATCTACATGGTGTCCTCAGGGGTCGTGTTCATAATTGCTATCTACATGGTGTCATTAGGGGTCATGTTCATAATTGCTATCTACATGGTGTCCTCAGGGGTCGTGGTCATAATTGCTATCTACATGGTGTCCTCAGGGGTCGTGTTCATAATTGCTATCTACATGGTGTCCTCAGGGGTCGTGGTCATAATTGCTATCTACATGGTGTCCTCAGGGGTCGTGTTCATAATTACTATCTACATGGTGTCATCAGGGGTCATGTTCATAATTGCTATCTACATGGTGTCATCAGGGGTCGTGTTCATAATTGCTATCTACATGGTGTCCTCAGGGGTCGTGGTCATAATTGCTATCTACATGGTGTCCTCAGGGGTCGTGTTCATAATTGCTATCTACATGGTGTCATCAGGGGTCGTGTTCATAATTGCTATCTACATGGTGTCATGTTCATAATTGCTATCTACATGGTGTCATTAGGGTCGTGTTCATAATTGCTATCTACATGGTGTCCTCAGGGGTCGTGTTCATAATTGCTATCTACATGGTGTCATTAGGGGTCGTGTTCATAATTGCTATCTACATGGTGTCATCAGGGGTCATGTTCATAATTGCTATCTACATGGTGTCATGTTCATAATTGCTATCTACATGGTGTCATGTTCATAATTGCTATCTACATGGTGTCCTCAGGGGTCGTGTTCATAATTGCTATCTACATGGTGTCATTAGGGGTCGTGTTCATAATTGCTATCTACATGGTGTCATTATGGGTCATGTTCATAATTGCTATCTACATGGTGTCATGTTCATAATTGCTATCTACATGGTGTCATGTTCATAATTGCTATCTACATGGTGTCCTCAGGGGTCGTGTTCATAATTGCTATCTACATGGTGTCATTAGGGGTCGTGTTCATAATTGCTATCTACATGGTGTCATTATGGGTCATGTTCATAATTGCTATCTACATGGTGTCATGTTCATAATTGCTATCTACATGGTGTCATGTTCATAATTGCTATCTACATGGTGTCATGTTCATAATTGCTATCTACATGGTGTCCTCAGGGGTCGTGGTCATAATTGTTATCTACATGGTGTCCTCAGGGGCCGTGTTCATAATTGCTATCTACATGGTGTCCTCAGGGGTCGTGGTCATAATTGCTATCTACATGGTGTCATCAGGGGTCGTGTTCATAATTGCTATCTACATGGTGTCATTAGGGGTCATGTTCATAATTGCTATCTACATGGTGTCCTCAGGGGTCGTGGTCATAATTGCTATCTACATGGTGTCCTCAGGGGTCGTGTTCATAATTGCTATCTACATGGTGTCCTCAGGGGTCGTGGTCATAATTGCTATCTACATGGTGTCCTCAGGGGTCGTGTTCATTATTGCTATCTACATGGTGTCATTAGGGGTCATGTTCATAATTGCTATCTACATGGTGTCCTCAGGGGTCGTGGTCATAATTGCTATCTACATGGTGTCCTCAGTGGTCGTGTTCATAATTGCTATCTACATGGTGTCCTCAGGGGTCGTGGTCATAATTGCTATCTACATGGTGTCCTCAGGGGTCGTGTTCATAATTACTATCTACATGGTGTCATCAGGGGTCATGTTCATAATTGCTATCTACATGGTGTCATTAAGGGTCGTGTTCATAATTGCTATCTACATGGTGTCATTAGGGGTCGTGGTCATAATTGCTACCTACATAGTGTCCTCAGGGGTCATGTTCATAATTGCTATCTACATGGTGTCCTCAGGGGTCGTGGTCATAATTGCTATCTACATGGTGTCCTCAGGGGTCGTGTTCATAATTACTATCTACATGGTGTCATCAGGGGTCATGTTCATAATTGCTATCTACATGGTGTCATTAAGGGTCGTGTTCATAATTGCTATCTACATGGTGTCATTAGGGGTCGTGGTCATAATTGCTACCTACATAGTGTCCTCAGGGGTCATGTTCATAATTGCTATCTACATGGTGTCATCAGGGGTCATGTTCATAATTGCTATCTACATGGTGTCATTAGGGGTCATGTTCATAATTGCTATCTACATGGTGTCATTAAGGGTTGTGTTCATAATTGCTATCTACATGGTGTCTGGTTCATAATTGATATCTACATGGTGTCATGTTCATAATTGCTATCTACATGGTGTCATGTTCATAATTGCTATCTACATGGTGTCATGTTCATAATTGCTATCTACATGGTGTCCTCAGGGGTCGTGTTCATAATTGCTATCTACATGGTGTCCTCAGGGGTCGTGTTCATAATTGCTATCTACATGGTGTCATCAAGGGTCGTGGTCATAATTGTTATCTACATGGTGTCATTAGGGGTCATGTTCATAATTGCTATCTACATGGTGTCATTAAGGGTCGTGTTCATAATTGCTATCTACATGGTGTCCTCAGGGGTCGTGTTCATAATTGCTATCTACATGGTGTCCTCAGGGGTCGTGGTCATAATTGCTATCTACATGGTGTCATCAGGGGTCGTGTTCATAATTGCTATCTACATGGTGTCATTAGGGGTCGTGTTCATAATTGCTATCTACATGGTGTCATTATGGGTCATGTTCATAATTGCTATCTACATGGTGTCATGTTCATAATTGCTATCTACATGGTGTCATGTTCATAATTGCTATCTACATGGTGTCATGTTCATAATTGCTATCTACATGGTGTCCTCAGGGGTCGTGGTCATAATTGTTATCTACATGGTGTCCTCAGGGGTCGTGTTCATAATTGCTATCTACATGGTGTCCTCAGGGGTCGTGGTCATAATTGCTATCTACATGGTGTCCTCAGGGGTCGTGTTCATAATTGCTATCTACATGGTGTCATTAGGGGTCATGTTCATAATTGCTATCTACATGGTGTCCTCAGGGGTCGTGGTCATAATTGCTATCTACATGGTGTCCTCAGGGGTCGTGTTCATAATTGCTATCTACATGGTGTCCTCAGGGGTCGTGTCATAATTGCTATCTACATGGTGTCCTCAGGGGTCGTGTTCATAATTGCTATCTACATGGTGTCATTAGGGGTCATGTTCATAATTGCTATCTACATGGTGTCCTCAGGGGTCGTGTTCATAATTGCTATCTACATGGTGTCCTCAGGGGTCGTGTTCATAATTGCTATCTACATGGTGTCCTCAGGGGTCGTGGTCATAATTGCTATCTACATGGTGTCCTCAGGGGTCGTGTTCATAATTGCTATCTACATGGTGTCATTAGGGGTCATGTTCATAATTGCTATCTACATGGTGTCATCAGGGGTCGTGTTCATAATTGCTATCTACATGGTGTCCTCAGGGGTCGTGTTCATAATTGCTATCTACATGGTGTCCTCAGGGGTCGTGTTCATAATTGCTATCTACATGGTGTCCTCAGGGGTCGTGTTCATAATTGCTATCTACATGGTGTCATTAGGGGTGTTCATAATTGCTATCTACATGTTTGCAGGTGTAGTTTAACAGCCTCCGAAGTAGAATCACTGTACCATGAAGGATGCCAGGCAGAGGCGTATGAATCTGAGAAGATTCTACTGTTGCCGATTGACAATGCTCTCAATATACAGACCTGTGACTTTCAACTTTGGAATAAAATGGCTGCAGGAGCCAAGGGATTATTGTATTTATATAACATGTATAGACATAGATTCTTGCTGTAGTGTTATGGTCAAATGCTACATTTCATCTTATTACAGTTATGGCACTCATTACATGTTATTTGATGCATCTATTGTGGAAGATGAAACAATTATATATATAATGTTTGAATTTTATTGTCAGTGAATAATTATTTCAAGAGTTTGCTTTTCCACCAAAACCGAGGCAGACAAATACTTGGGGTAATTTAAAACGAAGTGCCACTTACAACTGTTATTTTGAATGGCACAAGCAGTGCCTGATATGCTGTATTGCGATTCACCTTAAAGTATTCTTTAGAATTAGTCAAGCTTTGTCCCATAACACTAAGTATATTCAAATGAAAGACCCTGTCAACCAAGGTGAGTCACAAGGCCAAATTAGAATCTACTTCGTAGTTACCACGGCGAGTCACCATGCCAAATTAGAATCTACTGCGTAGTTACCACAGCGAGTCACCACCATGCCAAATTAGAGTATACTGCATCTTTACCACGGCGAGTCACCACTATGCCAAATTAGAGTATACTGCGTAGTTACCACGGCGAGTCACCACCATGCCAAATTAGATTATACTGCTTAGTTACCACGGCGAATCACCACCATGCCAAATTAGAGTATACTGTGTAGTTACCATGGCGAGTCACCACCATGCCAAATTAGAATCTACTGCGTAGTTACCACGGCGAGTCACCACCATGCCAAATTAGAATCTACTGCGTAGTTACCACGGCGAGTCACCACCATGCCAAATTAGAATCTACTGCGTAGTTACCACGGCGATTCTCCACCATGCCAAATTAGAATCTACTGCGTAGTTACCACAGCGAGTCACCACCATGCCAAATTAGAATCTACTGCGTAGTTACCACAGCGAGTCACCACCATGCCAAATTAGAATCTACTGCGTAGTTACCACGGCGAGTCACCACCATGCCAAATTAGAATCTACTGCGTAGTTACCACTGCGAGTCACCACCATGCCAAATTAAAGTATACTGTGTAGTTACCACAGCGAGTCTCCACCATGCCAAATTAGAATCTACTGCGTAGTTACCACGGTGAGTCACCACCATGCCAAATTAGAATCTACTGCGTAGTTACCACGGCGATTCTCCACCATGCCAAATTAGAATCTACTGCGTAGTTACCACAGCGAGTCACCACCATGCCAAATTAGAATCTACTGCGTAGTTACCACAGCGAGTCACCACCATGCCAAATTAGAATCTACTGCGTAGTTACCACGGCGAGTCACCACGATGCCAAATTAGTGACATATATCTACATACATTAGTGACATATCTACATACATTAGTGACACATATCCATACGTTAGTGACATATATCCATACATTAGTGACATATATCCATACATTAGTGACATATATCCATACATTAGTGACATATATCCATACATTAGTGACATATATCCATACATTTGTGACACATATACATACATTAGTGACATATATCCATACATTAGTGACATATATCCATACATTGGTGACATACATCCATACATTAGTGACACATATCTACCTACATTAGTGACACATATATCCATACATTAGTGACATATATCCATACATTAGTGACATATATCCATACATTAGTGACACATATACATACATTAGTGACACATATATCCATACATTAGTGACACATATATCCACACATTAGTGACACATATCTACCTACCTACATTAGTGACACATATATCCATACATTAGTGACATATATCCATACATTAGTGACATATATCCATACATTTGTGACACATATACATACATTAGTGACATATCTACATACATTAGTGACACATATCCATACACTAGTGACATATATCCATACATTAGTGACATATATCCATACATTTGTGACATATATCCATACATTAGTGACATATATCCATACATTAGTGACATATATCCATACATTAGTGACATATATCCATACATTAGTGACATATATCCATTCATTAGTGACATATATCCATACATTTGTGACATATATCCATACACTAGTGACATATATCCATACATTTGTGACATATATCCATACATTTGTGACATATATCCATACATTAGTGACACATATCCATACATTAGTGACACATATCCATACATTAGTGACATATATCCATACATTTGTGACATATATCCATACATTAGTGACATATATCCATACATTAGTGACACATATCCATACATTAGTGACACATATCTACATACATCGGCCCCTGCAGTTTAAATAAACCATAGGAGCAAATCTTTAAATAAACTGCTGGCATTTGAAAACATCAGCTCTTGTGGTTTATTTAAAGATCTGCTCCTGTGGTTTATTTAAAGATCTGCTCCTGTGGTTTATTTAAAGATCTGCTCCTTTGGTTTATTTAAAGATCTGCTACTGTGGTTTATTTAAAGATCTGCTATTGTGGTTTATTTAAAGATCTGCTCCTGTGGTTTATTTAAAGATCTGCTCCTGTGGTTTATTTAAAGATTTGTCCCTGTGGTTTATTTAAAGATCTGCACCTGTGGTTTATTTAAAGATCTGCCCCTGTGGTTTATTTAAAGATCTGCTCCTGTGGCTTATTTAAAGATCTGCTCCTATGGTTTATTTAAAGATCTGCTATTGTGGTTTATTTAAAGATCTGCTACTGTGGTTTATTTAAAGATCTGCTTCTATGGTTTATTTAAAGATCTGCTCCTGTGGTTTATTTAAAGATCTGCTATTGTGGTTTATTGAAAGATCTGCTCCTGTGGTTTATTTAAAGATCTGCTATTGTGGTTAATTAAAGATCTGCTCCTCTGGTTTATTTAAAGATCTGCTCCTGTGGTTTATTTAAAGATCTGCTATTGTGGTGTATTTAAAGATCTGCTCCTGTGGTTTATTTAAAGATCTGCTCCTGTGGTTTATTTAAAGATCTGCTATTGTGGTGTATTTAAAGATCTGCTCCTGTGGTTTATTTAAAGATCTGCTCCTGTGGTTTATTTAAAGATTTGCTCCTGTGGTTTATTTAAAGATCTGCTATTGTAGTTTATTTAAAGATCTGCTCCTGTGGTTTATTTAAAGATCTGCTATTGTAGTTTATTGAAAGATCTGCTCCTGTGGTTTATTTAAAGATCTGCTATTGTGGTTTATTTAAAGATCTGCTCCTGTGGTTTATTTAAAGATCTGCTATTGTGGTTAATTAAAGATCTGCTCCTATGGTTTATTTAAAGATCTGCTCCTGTGGTTTATTTAAAGATCTGCTCCTGTGGTTTATTTAAAGATCTGCTCCTGTGGTTTATTTAAAGATCTGCTCCTGTGGTTTATTTCTGCTCCTGTGGTTTATTTAAAGATCTGCTCCTGTGGTTTATTTAAAGATCTGCTATTGTAGTTTATTTAAAGATCTGCTCCTGTGGTTTATTTAAAGATCTGCTATTGTGGTTTATTGAAAGATCTGCTCCTGTGGTTTATTTAAAGATCTGCTATTGTGGTTTATTTAAAGATCTGCTATTGTGGTTTATTTAAAGATCTGCTATTGTGGTTAATTAAAGATCTACTCCTGTGGTTTATTTAAAGATCTGCTATTGTGGTTTATTTAAAGATCTGCTCCTGTGGTTTATTTAAAGATCTGCTATTGTGGTTTATTGAAAGATCTGCTCCTGTGGTTTATTTAAAGATTGCTATTGTGGTTAATTAAAGATCTGCTCCTGTGGTTTATTTAAAGATCTGCTCCTGTGGTTTATTTAAAGATCTGCTCCTGTGGTTTATTTCTGCTCCTGTGGTGTATTTAAAGATCTGCTCCTGTGGTTTATTTAAAGATCTGCTCCTGTGGTTTATTTAAAGATCTGCTCCTGTGGTTTATTTCTGCTCCTGTGGTTTATTTAAAGATCTGCTATTGTGGTTTATTTAAAGATCTGCTCCTGTGGTTTATTTAAAGATCTGCTCCTGTGGTTTATTTAAAGATATGCTCCTGTGGTTTATTTAAAGATCTGCTCCTGTGGTTTATTTAAAGATCTGCTATTGTAGTTTATTTAAAGATCTGCTCCTGTGGTTTATTTTAGATCTGCTATTGTGGTTTATTGAAAGATCTGCTCCTGTGGTTTATTTAAAGATCTGCTCCTGTGGTTTATTTAAAGATCTGCTCCTGTGGTTTATTTAAAGATCTGCTCCTGTGGTTTATTTAAAGATCTGCTATTGTGGTTTATTTAAAGATCTGCTCCTGTGGTTTATTTCTGCTCCTGTGGTTTATTTAAAGATCTGCTCCTGTGGTTTATTTGTCTGTTCCTGTGGTTTATTTAAAGATCTGTTCCTGTGGTTTATTTAAAGATCTGCTCCTGTGGTTTATTTCTGCTCCTGTGGTTTATTTAAAGATCTGTTCCTGTGGTTTATTTAAAGATCTGCTATTGTGGTTTATTTAAAGATCTGCTCCTGTGGTTTATTTAAAGATCTGCTCCTGTGGTTTATTTAAAGATCTGCTATTGTGGTTTATTTAAAGATCTGCTTCTATGGTTTATTTAAAGATCTGCTCCTGTGGTTTATTTAAAGATCTGCTCCTGTGGTTTATTTAAAGATCTACTCCTGTGGTTTATTTAAAGATCTGCTCCTGTGGTTTATTTAAAGATCTGCTCCTGTGGTTTATTTAAAGATCTGCTATTGTAGTTTATTTAAAGATCTGCTCCTGTGGTTTATTTTAAGATCTGCTATTGTGGTTTATTGAAAGATCTGCTCCTGTGGTTTATTTAAAGATCTGCTCCTGTGGTTTATTTAAAGATCTGCTCCTGTGGTTTATTTAAAGATCTGCTCCTGTGGTTTATTTAAAGATCTGCTATTGTAGTTTATTTAAAGATCTGCTCCTGTGGTTTATTTTAAGATCTGCTATTGTGGTTTATTGAAAGATCTGCTCCTGTGGTTTATTTAAAGATCTGCTCCTGTGGTTTATTTAAAGATCTGCTCCTGTGGTTTATTTAAAGATCTGCTCCTGTGGTTTATTTAAAGATCTGCTATTGTAGTTTATTTAAAGATCTGCTCCTGTGGTTTATTTTAAGATCTGCTATTGTGGTTTATTGAAAGATCTGCTCCTGTGGTTTATTTAAAGATCTGCTCCTGTGGTTTATTTAAAGACCTGCTATTGTAGTTTATTTAAAGATCTGCCTGCTCCTGTGGTTTATTTAAAGATCTGTCCCTGTGGTTTATTTAAAGATCTGCTCCTATGGTTTATTTAAAGATCTGCTAGTGTGGTTTATTTAAAGATCTGCTATTGTGGTTAATTAAAGATCTACTCCTGTGGTTTATTTAAAGATCTACTATTGTGGTTTATTGAAAGATCTACTATTGTGGTTTATTGAAAGATCTGCTCCTGTGGTTTATTTAAAGATCTACTATTGTGGTTTATTGAAAGATCTACTATTGTGGTTTATTGAAAGATCTACTATTGTGGTTTATTTAAAGATCTGCTATTGTGGGTTTTTTAAAGATCTACTATTGTGGTTTATTTAAAGATCTACTATTGTGGTTTATTTAAAGATCTACTATTGTGGTTTATTTAAAGATCTGCTCCTGTGGTTTATTTAAAGATCTACTATTGTGGTTTATTTAAAGATCTGCTATTGTGGTTAATTAAAGATCTACTCCTGTGGTTTATTTAAAGATCTACTATTGTGGTTTATTGAAAGATCTACTATTGTGGTTTATTGAAAGATCTGCTCCTGTGGTTTATTTAAAGATCTACTATTGTGGTTTATTGAAAGATCTGCCATTGTGGTTTATTTAAAGATCTACCATTGTGGTTTATTGAAAGATCTGCCATTGTGGTTTATTGAAAGATCTGCCATTGTGGTTTATTGAAAGATCTGCCATTGTGGTTTATTTAAAGATCTGCTCCTGTGGTTTATTTAAAGATCTACTATTGTGGTTTATTGAAAGATCTGCTATTGTGGTGTATTGAAAGATCTGCTCCTGTGGTTTATTGAAAGATCTGCTCCTGTGGTTTATTTAAAGATCTGCTATTGTGGTTTATTTAAAGATCTACTATTGTGGTTTATTGAAAGATCTGCCATTGTGGTTTATTTAAAGATCTACTATTGTGGTTTATTTAAAGATCTACTATTGTGGTTTATTGAAAGATCTGCTATTGTGGTTTATTGAAAGATCTGCTCCTGTGGTTTATTGAAAGATCTGCTCCTGTGGTTTATTTAAAGATCTGCTATTGTGGTTTATTGAAAGATCTACTATTGTGGTTTATTGAAAGATCTACTATTGTGGTTTATTGAAAGATCTGCTCCTGTGGTTTATTTAAAGATCTACTATTGTGGGTTTTTTAAAGATCTACTATTGTGGTTTATTTAAAGATCTACTATTGTGGTTTATTTAAAGATCTACTATTGTGGTTTATTTAAAGATCTACTATTGTGGTTTATTTAAAGATCTACTATTGTGGTTTATTTAAAGATCTGCTATTGTGGTTTATTTAAAGATCTACTATTGTGGTTTATTTAAAGATCTGCTTTGTGGTTTTTTGTTTATTGTGGTTTATTTAAGTTTTTGTGGTTTTTGAAGATCTGCTATTGTGGTTTATTGAATGATCTGCTCCTGTGGTTTATTTAACACATTCAACCCCAAGTAACTGACATGGACTTGTGCGTGATATTTTCAGACCAATTAATTAATAAGAAAATTACCTTTGGACCAGTTCATTTTTCAAAATGGGTATTTTATCTAAAAATAGTAATAATTATTACTGGCAAAAAGTGCAGATCCTGATGAGACGGCTCGTCACGAGCCGGCTCATCTGGACCTACACTTTTCATAAGCCTATTTAGAGGCCTGTGGGGTTGAAAGGGTTAAAGATCTGCTATTGTGGTTTATTGAAAGATCTACTATTGTGGTTTATTTAAAGATCTACTATTGTGGTTTATTGAAAGATCTGCTATTGTGGTTTATTGAAAGATCTGTCCTGTGGTTTATTGGTTGTTGTGGTTTTTTAAAGATCTGCTATTGTGGTTTATTTAAAGATCTGCTATTGTGGTTTATTGAAAGATCTGCCTCTGTTGTTTATTTAAAGATCTGCTATTGTGGTTTATTTAAAGATCTGCTCCTGTGGTTTATTTAAAGATCTGCTCCTGTGGTTTATTTAAAGATCTGCTATTGTGGTTTATTGAAAGATCTACTATTGAGGTTTATTGAAAGATCTACTATTGTGGTTTATTGAAATATCTGCTCCTGTGGTTTATTTAAAGATCTACTATTGTGGTTTATTTAAAGATCTACTATTGTGGTTTATTTAAAGATCTACTATTGTGGTTTATTGAAAGATCTGCTATTGTGGTTTATTTAAAGATCTACTATTGTGGTTTATTTAAAGATCTGCTATTGTGGGTTTTTTAAAGATCTACTATTGTGGTTTATTTAAAGATCTACTATTGTGGTTTATTTAAAGATCTACTATTGTGGTTTATTTAAAGATCTACTATTGTGGTTTATTTAAAGATCTACTATTGTGGTTTATTTAAAGATCTGCTCCTGTGGTTTATTGAAATATCTGTCCTGTGGTTTATTTAAAGATCTGCTATTGTGGTTTATTTAAAGATCTGCTATTGTGGTTTATTGAAAGATCTGCTCCTGTTGTTTATTTAAAGATCTGCTCCTGTGGTTTATTGAAAGATCTGTCCTGTGGTTTGTTTAAAGATCTGCTATTGTGGTTTATTTAAAGATCTGCTATTGTGGTTTATTGAAAGATCTGCTCCTGTTGTTTATTTAAAGATCTGCTATTGTGGTTTATTTAAAGATCTGCTATTGTGGTTTATTGAAAGATCTGCTCCTGTTGTTTATTTAAAGATCTGCTATTGTGGTTTATTTAAAGATCTGCTCCTGTGGTTTATTTAAAGATCTGCTCCTGTGGTTTATTTAAAGACCTGCTATTGTAGTTTATTTAAAGATCTGCCTGCTCCTGTGGTTTATTTAAAGATCTGTCCCTGTGGTTTATTTAAAGATCTGCTCATATGGTTTATTTAAAGATCTGCCCCTGTGGTTTATTTAAAGATCTGCTCATGTGGCTTATTTAAAGATCTGCTCCTGTGGTTTATTTAAAGATCTGCTCTTGTGGTTTATTTAAAGATCTGCTCCTGTGGTTTATTTAAAGATCTGCTCTTGTGGTTTATTTAAAGATCTGCTATTGTAGTTTATTTAAAGATCTGCCTGCTCCTGTGGTTTATTTAAAGATCTGCTCTTGTGGTTTATTTAAAGATCTGCTATTGTAGTTTATTTAAAGATCTGCTCCTGTGGTTTATTTAAAGATCTGCTATTGTAGTTTATTTAAAGATCTGCTCCTGTGGTTTATTTAAAGATCTGCTAT
>CM026404.1:40767160-40866896 GCA_014843695.1 Archivesica marissinica | reverse complement strand
AGTATTACTACTAATGGTTCATGGGCAGTATTACTAGTGGTTCATGGGAAGTATTCCTATTGGTGGTTTATGAGAAGTATTACCAGTAGTGGTTCATGAGAAGTATTACTAGTAGTGTTCATGGGAAGTATTACTACTGGTGGTTCATGGGAAGTATTACTACTGGTGTTCATGGGAAGTATTACTACTGGTGTTCATGGGAAGTATTACTACTAGTGTTCATGGGAAGTATTACTACTAGTGTTCATGGGAAGTATTACTACTGGTGTTCATGGGAAGTATTACTACTAGTGTTCATGGGAAGTATTACTACTAGTGGTTCATGAGAAGTATTACTACTAGTGGTTCATGGGAAGTATTACTACTAGTGGTTCATGGGAAGTATTACTACTAGTGGTTCATGGGAAGTATTACTACTAGTGGTTCATGGGAAGTATTACTACTAGTGGTTCATGGGAAGTATTACTACTAGTGGTTCATGGGAAGTATTACTACTGGTGGTTCATGGGAAGTATTACTACTGGTGTTCATGGGAAGTATTACTACTGGTGTTCATGGGAAGTATTACTACTAGTGTTCATGAGAAGTATTACTACTGGTGTTCATGGGAAGTATTACTACTGGTGTTCATGGGAAGTATTACTACTGGTGTTCATGAGAAGTATTACTACTGGTGTTCATGAGAAGTATTACTACTGGTGGTTCATGGGAAGTATTACTACTGGTGTTCATGGGAAGTATTACTACTGGTGTTCATGAGAAGTATTACTACTGGTGTTCATGAGAAGTATTACTACTGGTGTTCATGAGAAGTATTACTACTGGTGTTCATGGGAAGTATTACTACTGGTGTTCATGGGAAGTATTACTACTGGTGTTCATGAGAAGTATTACTACTGGTGGTTCATGAGAAGTATTACTACTGGTGTTCATGAGAAGTATTACTACTGGTGTTCATGGGAAGTATTACTACTAGTGGTTCATGAGAAGTATTCCTACTAGTGGTTCATGAGAAGTATTACTAGTGGTTCATGGGAAGTATTACTACTGGTGTTCATGGGAAGTATTACTACTAGTGGTTCATGAGAAGTATTACTAGTGGTTCATGGGAAGTATTGCTACTATTGGTTCATGGGATGTATTACTACTGGTGTTCATGGGAAGTATTCCTACTAGTGGTTCATGAGAAGTATTACTAGTGGTTCATGGGAAGTATTACTACTAGTGGTTCATGGGAAGTATTACTACTAGTGGTTCATGGGAAGTAATACTAGTAGTGGTTCATGGGAAGTATTACTACTAGTGGTTCATGGGAAGTATTACTAGTAGTGGTTCATGGGAAGTATTACTACTAATGGTTCATGGGAAGTATTACTACTAGTGGTTCATGAGAAGTATTACTAGTAGTGGTTCATGGGAAGTATTACTACTAGTGGTTCATGAGAAGTATTACTAGTAGTGGTTCATGGGAAGTATTACTACTAGTGGTTCATGGGAAGTATTACTACTAGTGGTTCATGGGAAGTATTACTACTAGTGGTTCATGGGAAGTATTACTACTAGTGGTTCATGGGAAGTATTACTACTGGTGTTCATGGGAAGTATTACTACTGGTGTTCATGGGAAGTATTACTACTAGTGTTCATGGGAAGTATTACTACTGGTGTTCATGGGAAGTATTACTACTGGTGTTCATGGGAAGTATTACTACTGGTGTTCATGGGAAGTATTACTACTAGTGGTTCATGAGAAGTATTACTACTAGTGGTTCATGGGAAGTATTACTACTAGTGGTTCATGGGAAGTATTACTACTAGTGGTTCATGGGAAGTATTACTACTAGTGGTTCATGGGAAGTATTACTACTAGTGGTTCATGGGAAGTATTACTACTAGTGGTTCATGGGAAGTATTACTACTAGTGGTTCATGGGAAGTATTACTACTAGTGGTTCATGAGAAGTATTACTACTAGTGGTTCATGAGAAGTATTACTACTAGTGGTTCAGAGAAGTATTACTACTAGTGGTTCATGAGAAGTATTACTAGTAGTGGTTCATGGGAAGTATTACTACTAGTGGTTCATGGGAAGTATTACTACTAGTGGTTCATGGGAAGTATTACTAGTAGTGGTTCATGGGAAGTATTACTACTAGTGGTTCATGAGAAGTATTACTACTAGTGGTTCATGGGAAGTATTACTACTAGTGGTTCATGAGAAGTATTACTACTAGTGGTTCATGAGAAGTATTACTACTAGTGGTTCATGAGAAGTATTACTACTAGTGGTTCATGAGAAGTATTACTAGTAGTGGTTCATGGGAAGTATTACTACTAATGGTTCATGGGAAGTATTACTACTAGTGGTTCATGAGAAGTATTACTAGTAGTGGTTCATGGGAAGTATTACTACTAGTGGTTCATGAGAAGTATTACTAGTAGTGGTTCATGGGAAGTATTACTACTAGTGGTTCATGGGAAGTATTACTACTAGTGGTTCATGGGAAGTATTACTACTAGTGGTTCATGAGAAGTATTACTACTAGTGGTTCATGGGAAGTATTACTACTAGTGGTTCATGAGAAGTATTACTACTAGTGGTTCATGGGAAGTATTACTACTAGTGGTTCATGGGAAGTATTACTACTAGTGGTTCATGGGAAGTATTACTACTGGTGTTCATGGGAAGTATTACTACTAGTGGTTCATGGGAAGTATTACTACTAGTGGTTCATGGGAAGTATTACTACTAGTGGTTCATGGGAAGTATTACTACTAGTGGTTCATGGGAAGTATTACTACTAGTGGTTCATGAGAAGTATTACTACTGGTGTTCATGGGAAGTATTACTACTGGTGTTCATGGGAAGTATTACTACTAGTTGTTCATGGGAAGTATTACTACTAATGGTCATGGGCAGTATTACTAGTGGTTCATGGGAAGTATTCCTACTGGTGGTTCATGAGAAGTATTACCAGTAGTGGTTCATGAGAAGTATTACTAGTAGTGTTCATGGGAAGTATTACTACTGGTGGTTCATGGGAAGTATTACTACTGGTGTTCATGGGAAGTATTACTACTAGTGTTCATGGGAAGTATTACTACTGGTGTTCATGGGAAGTATTACTACTGGTGTTCATGGGAAGTATTCCTACTAGTGGTTCATGAGAAGTAGTACTAGTGGTTCATGGGAAGTATTACTACTAGTGGTTCATGGTAAGTATTACTACTGGTGTTCATGGGAAGTATTACTACTGGTGTTCATGAGAAGTATTACTACTGGTGTTCATGGGAAGTATTACTACTGGTGTTCATGGGAAGTATTACTACTAGTTGTTCATGGGAAGTATTACTACTAATGGTTCATGGGCAGTATTACTAGTGGTTCATGGGAAGTATTCCTATTGGTGGTTTATGAGAAGTATTACCAGTAGTGGTTCATGAGAAGTATTACTAGTAGTGTTCATGGGAAGTATTACTACTGGTGGTTCATTGGAAGTATTACTACTGGTGTTCATGGGAAGTATTACTACTGGTGTTCATGGGAAGTATTACTACTAGTGTTCATGGGAAGTATTACTACTAGTGTTCCTGGTAAGTATTACTACTGGTGTTCATGGGAAGTATTACTACTGGTGTTCATGGGAAGTATTACTACTAGTGGTTCATGAGAAGTATTACTACTGGTGTTCATGAGAAGTATTACTACTAGTGGTTCATGGGAAGTATTACTACTAGTGGTTCATGGGAAGTATTACTACTGGTGTTCATGGGAAGTATTACTACTAGTGGTTCATGAGAAGTATTACTACTAGTGGTTCATGGGAAGTATTACTACTAGTGGTTCATGAGAAGTATTACTACTAGTGGTTCATGGGAAGTATTACTACTAGTGGTTCATGGGAAGTATTACTACTGGTGTTCATGGGAAGTATTACTACTGGTGTTCATGGGAAGTATTACTACTAGTTGTTCATGGGAAGTATTACTACTAATGGTTCATGGGCAGTATTACTAGTGGTTCATGGGAAGTATTCCTATGTGGTTATGGAAGTATTACATAGTGGTTCATGAGAAGTATTACTAGTAGTGTTCATGGGAAGTATTACTACTGGTGGTTCATGGGAAGTATTACTACTGGTGTTCATGGGAAGTATTACTACTGGTGTTCATGGGAAGTATTACTACTAGTGTTCATGGGAAGTATTACTACTAGTGGTTCATGGGAAGTATTACTACTGGTGTTCATGGGAAGTATTACTACTGGTGGTTCATGGGAAGTATTACTACTAGTGGTTCATGGGAAGTATTACTACTAGTGGTTCATGGGAAGTATTACTACTAGTGGTTCATGGGAAGTATTACTACTAGTGGTTCATGGGAAGTATTACTACTAGTGGTTCATGAGAAGTATTACTAGTAGTGGTTCATGGGAAGTATTACTACTAGTGGTTCATGGGAAGTATTACTACTAGTGTTCATGGGAAGTATTACTACTAGTGGTTCATGGGAAGTATTACTACTGGTGGTTCATGGGAAGTATTACTACTGGTGTTCATGGGAAGTATTACTACTGGTGTTCATGGGAAGTATTACTACTGGTGTTCATGGGAAGTATTACTACTGGTGTTCATGAGAAGTATTACTACTGGTGGTTCATGTGAAGTATTACTACTGGTGTTCATGAGAAGTATTACTACTAGTGGTTCATGAGAAGTATTACTACTAGTGGTTCATGAGAAGTATTACTACTGGTGTTCATGGGAAGTATTCCTAGTGGTTCATGAGAAGTATTACTACTAGTGGTTCATGAGAAGTATTACTAGTGGTTCATGGGAAGTATTACTACTAGTGGTTCATGGGAAGTATTACTACTAGTGGTTCATGGGAAGTATTACTACTAGTGGTTCATGGGAAGTATTACTACTGGTGTTCATGGGAAGTATTACTACTAGTGGTTCATGGGAAGTATTACTACTAGTGGTTCATGAGAAGTATTACTACTGGTGTTCATGGGAAGTATTACTACTGGTGTTCATGGGAAGTATTACTACTAGTTGTTCATGGGAAGTATTACTACTAATGGTCATGGGCAGTATTACTAGTGGTTCATGGGAAGTATTCCTACTGGTGGTTCATGAGAAGTATTACCAGTAGTGGTTCATGAGAAGTATTACTAGTAGTGTTCATGGGAAGTATTACTACTGGTGGTTCATGGGAAGTATTACTACTGGTGTTCATGGGAAGTATTACTACTAGTGTTCATGGGAAGTATTACTACTGGTGTTCATGGGAAGTATTACTACTGGTGTTCATGGGAAGTATTCCTACTAGTGGTTCATGAGAAGTAGTACTAGTGGTTCATGGGAAGTATTACTACTAGTGGTTCATGGTAAGTATTACTACTGGTGTTCATGGGAAGTATTACTACTGGTGTTCATGGGAAGTATTACTACTGGTGTTCATGGGAAGTATTACTACTGGTGTTCATGGGAAGTATTACTACTGGTGTTCATGGGAAGTATTACTACTGGTGTTCATGAGAAGTATTACTACTGGTGTTCATGGGAAGTATTACTACTGGTGTTCATGGGAAGTATTACTACTAGTTGTTCATGGGAAGTATTACTACTAATGGTTCATGGGCAGTATTACTAGTGGTTCATGGGAAGTATTCCTATTGGTGGTTTATGAGAAGTATTACCAGTAGTGGTTCATGGGAAGTATTACTAGTAGTGGTTCATGGGAAGTAATACTACTAGTGGTTCATGGGAAGTATTACTACTAGTGTTCATGGGAAGTATTACTACTGGTGGTTCATGGGAAGTATTACTACTGGTGGTTCATGGGAAGTATTACTACTGGTGTTCATGGGAAGTATTACTACTGGTGTTCATGGGAAGTATTACTACTGGTGTTCATGAGAAGTATTACTACTGGTGTTCATGGGAAGTATTACTACTGGTGGTTCATGAGAAGTATTACTACTGGTGGTTCATGAGAAGTATTACTACTGGTGTTCATGAGAAGTATTACTACTGGTGTTCATGGGAAGTATTACTACTGGTGTTCATGAGAAGTATTACTACTGGTGGTTCATGGGAAGTATTACTACTGGTGTTCATGAGAAGTATTACTACTGGTGGTTCATGGGAAGTATTACTACTGGTGTTCATGGGAAGTATTACTACTGGTGGTTCATGAGAAGTATTACTACTGGTGTTCATGGGAAGTATTACTACTGGTGGTTCATGAGAAGTATTACTACTGGTGGTTCATGGGAAGTATTACTACTGGTGTTCATGAGAAGTATTACTACTGGTGTTCATGGGAAGTATTACTACTGGTGTTCATGGGAAGTATTACTACTGGTGTTCATGGGAAGTATTACTACTGGTGTTCATGAGAAGTATTACTACTGGTGGTTCATGAGAAGTATTACTACTGGTGTTCATGAGAAGTATTACTACTGGTGTTCATGGGAAGTATTACTACTAGTGGTTCATGAGAAGTATTCCTACTAGTGGTTCATGAGAAGTATTACTAGTGGTTCATGGGAAGTATTACTACTGGTGTTCATGGGAAGTATTACTACTAGTGGTTCATGAGAAGTATTACTAGTGGTTCATGGGAAGTATTACTACTAGTGGTTCATGGGAAGTATTACTACTGGTGTTCATGGGAAGTATTACTACTAGTGGTTCATGAGAAGTATTACTAGTGGTTCATGGGAAGTATTACTACTAGTGGTTCATGGGAAGTATTACTACTAGTGGTTCATGGGAAGTATTACTAGTAGTGGTTCATGGGAAGTATTACTACTAGTGGTTCATGGGAAGTATTACTACTAGTGGTTCATGGGAAGTATTACTACTAGTGGTTCATGGGAAGTATTACTACTAGTGGTTCATGGGAAGTATTACTACTAGTGGTTCATGGGAAGTATTACTACTAGTGGTTCATGGGAAGTATTACTACTAGTGGTTCATGGGAAGTATTACTACTAGTGGTTCATGGGAAGTATTACTACTAGTGGTTCATGGGAAGTATTACTACTAGTGGTTCATGGGAAGTATTACTACTAGTGGTTCATGAGAAGTATTACTACTAGTGGTTCATGGGAAGTATTACTACTAGTGGTTCATGGGAAGTATTACTACTAGTGGTTCATGGGAAGTATTACTACTGGTGTTCATGAGAAGTATTACTACTGGAGTTCATGGGAAGTATTACTACTAGTGGTTCATGGGAAGTATTACTACTAGTGGTTCATGAGAAGTATTACTACTAGTGGTTCATGAGAAGTATTACTACTGGTGGTTCATGGGAAGTATTACTACTAGTGGTTCATGAGAAGTATTACTACTAGTGGTTCATGGGAAGTATTACTACTAGTGGTTCATGAGAAGTATTACTACTAGTGGTTCATGAGAAGTATTACTACTGGTGGTTCATGGGAAGTATTACTACTGGTGGTTCATGGGAAGTATTACTACTGGTGGTTCATGGGAAGTATTACTACTAGTGGTTCATGGGAAGTATTACTACTGGTGTTCATGGGAAGTATTACTACTGGTGTTCATGAGAAGTATTACTACTGGTGTTCATGGGAAGTATTACTACTGGTGTTCATGGGAAGTATTACTACTGGTGTTCATGAGAAGTATTACTACTGGTGTTCATGGGAAGTATTACTACTGGTGTTCATGAGAAGTATTACTACTAGTGGTTCATGGGAAGTATTACTACTAGTGGTTCATGGGAAGTATTACTACTAGTGGTTCATGGGAAGTATTACTACTAGTGGTTCATGGGAAGTATTACTACTAGTGGTTCATGGGAAGTATTACTACTAGTGGTTCATGGGAAGTATTACTACTAGTGGTTCATGGGAAGTATTACTACTAGTGGTTCATGGGAAGTATTACTACTAGTGGTTCATGGGAAGTATTACTACTAGTGGTCATGGGAAGTATTACTACTAGTGGTTCAATACTAGTGGTTCATGGGAGTACTAGGGTTCATGGGAAGTTACTACTTCATGGGAAGTATTACTACTGGTGTTCATGAGAAGTATTACTACTGGTGTTCATGGGAAGTATTACTACTGGTGTTCATGGGAAGTATTACTACTGGTGTTCATGGGAAGTATTACTACTAGTGGTTCATGGGAAGTATTACTACTGGTGTTCATGGGAAGTATTACTACTGGTGTTCATGAGAAGTATTACTACTGGTGTTCATGGGAAGTATTACTACTGGTGTTCATGGGAAGTATTACTACTGGTGTTCATGGGAAGTATTACTACTGGTGTTCATGGGAAGTATTACTACTGGTGTTCATGAGAAGTATTACTACTGGTGTTCATGGGAAGTAGTACTACTAGTTGTTCATGGGAAGTATTACTACTAATGGTTCATGGTCAGTATTACTAGTGGTTCATGGGAAGTATTCCTACTGGTGGTTCATGAGAAGTATTACTACTAGTGGTTCATGAGAAGTATTACTACTAGTGGTTCATGGGAAGTATTACTACTAGTGGTTCATGGGAAGTATTACTACTGGTGTTCATGGGAAGTATTACTACTGGTGTTCATGGGAAGTATTACTACTGGTGTTCATGAGAAGTATTACTACTGGTGTTCATGGGAAGTATTACTACTGGTGTTCATGGGATGTATTACTACTGGTGTTCATGGGAAGTATTACTACTAGTGTTCATGGGAAGTATTACTACTGGTGTTCATGAGAAGTATTACTACTGGTGTTCATGGGAAGTAGTACTACTGGTGTTCATGGGAAGTATTACTACTAGTTGTTCATGGGAAGTATTACTACTAATGGTTCATGGTCAGTATTACTAGTGGTTCATGGGAAGTATTCCTACTGGTGGTTCATGAGAAGTATTACCAGTAGTGGTTCATGAGAAGTATTACTAGTAGTGTTCATGGGAAGTATTACTACTGGTGGTTCATGGGAAGTATTACTACTGGTGTTCATGGGAAGTATTACTACTAGTGGTTCATGAGAAGTATTACTACTAGTGGTTCATGGGAAGTATTACTACTAGTGGTTCATGGGAAGTATTACTACTGGTGTTCATGGGAAGTATTACTACTAGTGGTTCATGGGAAGTATTACTACTAGTGGTTCATGAGAAGTATTACTACTGGTGTTCATGAGAAGTATTACTACTGGTGTTCATGAGAAGTATTACTACTGGTGTTCATGGGAAGTATTACTACTGGTGTTCATGGGAAGTATTACTACTAGTTGTTCATGGGAAGTATTACTACTAATGGTTCATGGGCAGTATTACTAGTGGTTCATGGGAAGTATTCCTACTGGTGGTTTATGAGAAGTATTACCAGTAGTGGTTCATGAGAAGTATTACTAGTAGTGTTCATGGGAAGTATTACTACTGGTGGTTCATGGGAAGTATTACTACTGGTGTTCATGGGAAGTATTACTACTGGTGTTCCTGGTAAGTATTACTAGTAGTGTTCATGGGAAGTATTACTACTGGTGGTTCATGGGAAGTATTACTACTGGTGTTCCTGGTAAGTATTACTACTGGTGTTCATGAGAAGTATTACTACTGGTGTTCATGGGAAGTATTACTACTGGTGGTTCATGGGAAGTATTACTACTAATGGTTCATGTGAAGTATTACTACTAGTGTTCAAGAGAAGTATTACTACGTGTATGAGCAAGGACAGATGTAGTAGATTATGAAGATGCCTTCCATTATGTTTGCATGTGTGCAAGACACCAACAGCAACTATTCCAAACACTACAGGCTTTTCAACCTATTAGCATCGGAGTATTACTTTATGGTAATATATCTAATGACATTCACGTAGTAGGCAATCATTCTAATTTCGAAAAATGTTAAAATTTACACAAACGATACTCGTAGATTTCCATAAATGTTATAGTATTTGAATTTGCTTCAATGTAATATAACGCATTGTTATGGGGCTCGGAATTCCACCATCTCGGTTACATGTATACCTTGGTTTAAAGTTGATGAGTGTGTTTCCACGCCTTTTATATATTTAAATTGTTATAATTGATAATGGTGAGGGCCGATTTCTATTGTGATTTGCACTTGTGGTCCAAAACTTTTGCCGGTATTATGTATATTGAAGAGGCAATAAAATATTGGTAAACCAACTTTATAATCTGAAAGCACTTTGGGAAATAATATGTTTTGTTTAAGAATCTCCCACAAAGAAATGGACATGTGTGTAGTTAGTTAATACAAATTTAATTTAGCTCGATTGCGAAACAAGTTCTTACAACTTATCGAGATCTCGTACCTGATGGAATCCATCTCAACGAGGGAGAGAAGTACTTGGTAAAGTTTTGCTTTGGACTACCTAATATGGTATAAATTCGGGACTATTTATTTTCAGTCAAACAAATAATTTATAATACGGAAGTATGAACCATAACCCTGACATGATATGCTTGTCCGTAAATAACCCCGACTTTATATACTAGCAAACATTGGCCTATGTTGTTATATTGTTGAAAATAGCAGCTCATTGTCATCAATATACCAGAGCTGATATCCATCGTGTAACACACATGTCTGATAAGATGCGTTACAGCTTAGCTATTACTATTGAGTATTGCATTGTAACTGAAAAGTAATACTTGGAAAATACAATATAGTATCGTTCATCCTAAGAATATGCCTGCTGTGACATAACTTTAACATATACCTAGATCAAAGATCACTCATGTAACAAATCAGTCTTGCATGTAACATGTTAGGAGACGATTTGCTAAAATTATACATTTATCATGTACATACCGCAATTCAATACTGTGAACACAAAAACTGAGAACACATTTCGTGATACAGCTCTAGTTGTTTCATTTAGTTTAAAAATTATTTATTTCAGTATTTTACATGTACATAACAAAATTAACATTTTACATATAAATTAACAGCAATAACTGAAAGGGATTAGAACGAAAGAAAACTTATATATTTCTTCTCCCTAACAATTGGTTGTTATATAATAGGTCGGAGCACAGGGATTCGGCACGTTTGTGGGTACTAGTATATATATTTAAGTACAGGGATTCTACTCTGTGGGATGTCAGATTTCGCATCGATCAGTAAAATGGCCCTAAATTTGTTTTAATCTGAAACAATTTTGTACACATCTATCCGAATATAACGCCTATCCCGAGTATTTATATTGTTCTTCAAATAAAACACAACTTTAAGCTGCGTGCATGTATACTTTGCAAAAAATTGCCACAAACATATGCCATAGCAGGTCACATTTCCATACTAGGACACGGGTTCTGTCAGCAACAAAAAAAAATCTTCGACGGGAGAGTTTTAACAGTGAATAACATTATCAATAAAATGTGTTTCCACTAACGTGTAGGTTTATTCGGCAAAAATGTACGTCCTAAAGAGATTTCTGATTTTTTCAATTTGTTTGGAAAATTTCTCAAGCGGCGCAGTTCGCGTTGAAACGAGCGTTCTGATTGGATTATGATTATTCTTCATATAAAAAAACAAGCACCTAGTTACATTCTAATAATCCAATCAGAACGCTCGTTTCAACGTCGTTTCAACGCGAATTGCGCCGCTTTAGAAATGTTCAAAACAAATTTAGGGCCATTTTACTGATCGATGCGAAATCTGGCATGCCACAGAGTAGAATCCCTGTACTTAAATATATATACTAGTACCCCCAAACGTGCCGAATCCCTGTGGGTCGGAGCATAATATATTTAACACTGAAAATACGTGAATCCTAATCACGATATATGCTAAACAATTTCTAAGGTTTACTATACTATTGATAATATTAATGTGTAAATATTTGAGGTTGTTAACAAGAAAAAGGTTAACACCTAAATGAATATTTGAAGTCCAGGAACATAACATATCCAATCTGAGCATGAAAAGAAGAAGAGATTAATATAAAGATTAGTTAGTTGAATAAATAAATAAATAGTTCGGTTGATCTGGCAATGACGACATAATCTGAATTGGAATCCGCATATAAACATTCTAGGAAACATCTTCTCAGAACCGTTCACTGCCAATAATGTATTCGTGTACAGCTGAGAAAATTACGGTGTTGATTTGAACATCTTTGAAACTAAGGAAATGCATCAAATTGAATATAAACAAAATATATCCAATTTAAAAGTTGACATAAATTAATGATTTCTTTATATTCATTTTCCATTACTGAAACACAGAGCAATTTAATTAGATAATATATGTTAATTGTAGTGTTTCACATATATATATGTATTTCCAGTGCTTTGATTGTTGTTATCATGCTATAGTTATTATCACGGGGCGCACAACACATGCTTCCGCCCAGCAAGTCATGTCTCATGTTTGGATGTCAATGAATGAATAAAAGGCTGTACACACGAGCTGTGACTCTTTTTCATTTCCTAATAACGACACAACATTTACTGGCGACGAGTATTTTCGGATGGCGACTCAACTGCCTACGTTTCCGCCGTTCAGTGTTCATAAAGAGGAACAATCGGCCGGCACCAGATGGAAGAAATACATTGACAAATTCGAGAACATGCTTTGTGCCTGGGATATTAATGAGGACAAGCGTAAGAAGGCTTTATTACTTCATTATATCGGTGACGAAACATTTGACATTTTCGATAGTTTTACCAACGAGCAGAAGGGCGTAGGTGCCACAATTACTGTTGGGGATGAGCACGTTTCCAATGAGTACGATGTTGTAAAGAAATCATTAACGGATTATGTTACACCCAAGAAGAACACAACCTATGAAATTTTCAAATTTCGGCAGGCTACGCAAAACGCTGGTGAAGCCATTGGTGCATTTTACACACGTTTGAGAACACTTGCTAGTACATGTGAGTTTCATAACAATGACAGAGAGATTTTAGCTCAAATCAGACAAGGGTGTACATCTTCAAGAATTCGTCGAAAAGCCCTTAGGGACAATTATACGTTAAAACAAATATTGGACGAAGCTAGGGCTGTTGAACTATCAGAAATTAGAGCTTCAGATATGGAAGTCCAGAATGGTCATACCGGTAGTGTGACTGTCAACTCAATAGCACGTAAGAATTCTAATTCGAGCCAGTCGTCGAGAGGTCGAGGTCGTGGTCACAATGGTCGTGGACGAGGAAGTAGTACCGATAAACATGTTGGTCAGGATCCAACTACTTGTCGTTACTGTGGGTATCCAACTACACATACATCATGTCCAGCTTATGGCAAGGAATGTAAGAAATGTCATAAGAAGAATCACTGTGCACGTGTTTGTAACTCTAAGTCTGAAGTCAGGAACATTAACATTGCTGCAGCCAGTAACAAGAATGATGACAGTCAGTGTTTCAGTTCAAGCGATGAATCTGTGTTTAGTGTATCTAATCAAAATTATACATCAACATGTCCATCTGTTAATATTATTGTTTTGAATACTGAGATTAATTTCCCCATTGATACAGGTGCTAGTGTAAATATTATCAGTTCAGACATGTATGATAAGATTAATGGGTCATGTAAGCCAAAGCTTGAGGCTCCCACTCCGTTAATCTATGCTTATGGTCAAAAGCAGCCGCTTGATATTAGGGGTAATTTTAAGGCTCCTATTAATCACAAGGGTAATAAGGTTAAGGCAGATTTTTATGTAGTAGACAATTCAAAGAAGCAATACTCGCACTGTTTACTTAGTGGTGCTACTGCTCAGAAACTGAATCTCATTCACTTTGCCTTATCATCTTGCACCTCTACTAATGCTTGTAGCTCAGATTTTATTACAGATCAGTATGCATCCCTCCTTGATGGCAAGATGGGAAAGATAAACGACATTAAGGTAAAGCTACACATTGATTCAAGTGTGAAACCAGTAAGTCAACGTCATAGACGTATTCTATTCCACACCAGAAACGATGTTGAGGCAGAATTGAGACGACTACAAGAACTTGATGTCATCGAAAAGGTAAGTGGACCTACACCTTGGGTTAGCCCCATTGTATGTGTACCCAAGAAGAAATCTGGTATACGCGTATGCGTTGACATGCGCGAGCCCAATAAAGCCATAGCCCGTGAGAAATACCCAATGCCTACTATTGACGATCTGATTACAGATTTGAACCAGTCTACTGTTTTCAGCAAATTAGACTTGTCAAATGCCTACCACCAGTTAGAACTGGAAGAACCTAGTCGGTACATTACCACGTTTAGTACTCATGTTGGTCTACATAGGTATAAGAGGCTTTTGTTTGGGATAAACGCTGCGTCCGAGATTTTTCAGAAGGTCATTTCTGATTTACTTGCCGACATTCCAGGTACCAGGAACTTGTCGGATGTTATTACTCATGGTAAGACCCAATCTGATCATGATTGTAGTTTGAGATTGACTTTGGCCAAACTGCAGAGCAGTGGTGCCAAACTCAATAAAGAGAAATGCATTTTCTCTGAGGAACAAGATAACTTTCTTTGGTCACGTCTTCAGCGACGTTGGTATTTCTGCTGACCCAGACAAGATAAAGACTATAGTAGGTCAAATTGTGCCAAAGAACCCAAGCGAGGTAAGATCATTTTTAGGTATGGCTCAGTATGTAGCTAGGTTTATCCCACATTATGCAACTATGACCGAACCGCTTCGTGCACTTACTAAACACGATACAACGTGGTCATGGACCGATAGAGAACAGTCTGCTTTTGAAAATATTAAGAATGGCCAGTGCTGATACTATGGTATACGTTGATCCTAACAAATCCACTGTAATTATTGTTGATACTAGTCCGGCTGGCCTGGGAGCCATACTTACCCAAGACGGTAAAGTTGTTAGTTATGCAAGTCGTGCTCTGACGGAAGTTGAACAGAGGTATTCCCAGACAGACAGAGAAATGCTTGGTGTGGTCTATGGCATCGAACATTTTCACTTATACCTTTTTGCATCCACGTTTTCTGTGGTGACTGATCACAAGCCACTTTTGGGTATTATCAAAAATCAGAAACCCACAACTGCACGCATTGAACGTTGGCGTTTACGGTTGATGCCTTATCAGTTCACATTAGTGTATAAACCAGGTAAAGATGATCTTAACCCTGCTGATAACATTAGCAGACACCCGTATGAGAAACCTAAAAGAGATAATGTAGGTGAAGCCTATGTTAATTTCATTACCAAACACTCAGTCCCTAAAGCCATGAGTCTTGATGAAGTACGATTGGCAACCGAGAAAGCTCAGGTCCTTCAGAAGCTCATGTATGCAATTCAAACTGGCCTTTTTTTTCAAATGCAAGATTAAGCACTATATATTTGTTCTGTGACAATTATATCAATATCGCCTGCTTCAAACCGGTTGTCTCTGGAGATTTTTTCGTCTATGTTAAAAATTATGAAAATATGCCGTTAACTGCAATGGATATCCTCAATGCCTCCTTTTATTATCTCTTTTCATTTCCCCATGATTGATACATTCCTTATTTGTTGTCGCCTCACCCTACCCTCCCCTATGTCACTGAAAGCGATTGTCATGCTGTATCACTTTGTGTGTGCGTTTCTCTTCTCTTCACAAATGTTTTCATATTTCCTCATGGTCATCTCCCCTCTAGATTACGCATACCCGAATGCCATAACATGAAAGTACATAATATAAATAATACTACCATGAGGAAATTCTGCATGAACAGTAATTTTAGACTGTTCACAGTAGTCGTAGTTCTACTCTGCATGCATTATAATATCATATCCTCGCAAAGTTTTCTTTTGTCGATACAATCTACAAATTCGCTTAGCAAAACGGCCGCCAATTAGTCAAATATGTCACTGTAACAGAAGGTTTACATACAATATTATACTTACCTTTATATTTCTCAGTACCGGCCTGCTTGCATTTCTTATATTGCTAATAATTTTATCTGGAGATATACAGTTAAATCCTGGTCCAGGAAGCTCTAGCCCATTCCAGACCACTACTTCATCATTGTCAACATCCTTTGGAACATTTGATCTCGCTAAACATGTATCGTCTGTTCATTACAATGTTCAGAGCGTTAGGAACAAGCTCGATTTGATATATGCTGAATTTTCTGCATTTGATATTATAGCTCTTTCAGAAACATGGCTCAATGCCAGTATTCCATGTTCCGATCTTAATTTCACATACTTCCATGTTCCTGAAAGGAAGGATCGCATAGGTGACAGCCATGGTGGTGTGCTTCTATACATTAGAGATAGTATTGTCTATTAACGTAGATTCGACCTTGAATTACCGGGTATAGAATGTATATGGATTGACCTTTGTCTCCAGACCAAACGCATTTTATTTAGTGTATACTACAGACCACCAAATACAGATGCCCAGTCGCATATTAAAATCGTAGATTCTATCCAACTGGCTGTTGATTCTGGAATTAGTAACGTAATTATAACCGGTGACTTTAATATAAATCTCTTAAACCAACAATCTGTAAAGACAATGTCTTCTATTTGTGAATAGTTATCCCTTACTCAGTGCATCACAGAACCTACACATTTTACAGAATCGTCATCCTCGCTTATTGATGTTATTCTCACTACCTCGGAACGTCTTATATTTGATTCAGGAGTAGGCGATCCATTCTTACAAGACGTCCGTTTCCACTGTCCTGTCATTGGTCTTCTCAATCTCAAAAAGGATAAAATACAATCTTATAAAAGACACATTTGGCTTTTTGATAAGGGAAACTATGAACTTCTTAAGGAAAAAATATCAAATGTTAATTGGAATGACCTCAAACATGTAGATATAAATAAATATACTAAAAATGTAACGGATGTAATTCTTAGTATTTCAAAGATTTGCATACCAAATAAAGAGGTTATGATCAGACATGGTGATCCACCCTGGCTTACCACATACATTCGTAAAATTATACGACGACGTAAACGATTATATCGAAAGGCAAAACATACCAATAGAGAATATGACTGGGTAAAATTTAAACAGATGCGAAACGAAATAACAACACATATCAGAAATGCGAAACAAAACCACACAGATAAACTTGCTGGCAAAATCAAAACAGAAACTCGATCCTCCCAAAGTTGGTGGACTTGTATTAAATCGTTCATAAAACCATATAGGTCTAGTAGCATACCACCTTTACAACATTATGATGAAGTTATATCTGATGAATCTGAAAAGGCTAACATATTTAATGATTATTTTCGTGATCAAACAGTCTTGGATGACACCGGTGCAAACAATCTTCCTGAATTACAACCGCTTCACTATCCTCCCCTTGATTCTATAGTTGTAACACCTGATAATGTTAAAGAAGTTATAAAGTCACTTGCTATGGGAAAGGCATCCGGACCTGATACGATAAACAATAGACTTCTTCTTGAACTTGCAGAGGAGCTTTCATCACCTCTTTCTGAACTTTTCAATAAATCACTCTCAACATGTACGTATCCTGAGGCGTGGAAAACTGCATATGTGTGTCCTATATTTAAAGCAGGTGATCGTTCTGCTGTTTGTAATTATCGACCTATTTCTCTTATTGATACCATTGGAAAGGTCTTTGAGAAAATCGTATTTAAACATGTTTTCAATCACCTCCGGGACAATAATTTATTAACTCCAATGCAATCTGGTTTTGTCCCAGGAGATTCTTGTGTAAATCAATTAACATTCCTTTACAATAACTTTAGTCAGGCGATCGACTCTGGAAAAGAAGTACGAGCAATATTCTGTGACATAAGTAAAGCTTTTGATAGAGTATGGCATATTGGTCTTCTGCATAAACTCAAAGATTTTGGTATATCTGGTTCAGTACACAAATGGTTCTCTTCATATTTGTCCAATAGAAAACAGCGTGTAGTTATTTCTGGTCACACTTCAAAGTGGAACCATATAGCTGCCGGTGTCCCACAGGGATCCATCTTAGGACCGTTGCTCTTTATTATATATATTAATGACATTGTAAATAACATAGCTGCTAATATCCAACTATTTGCTGATGATACTAGTCTCTATATTGTTGTTGATAACCCCAACTCAGCCGCTGCTATTCTACAGTCCGATCTGGAGTCTATTTCTAATTGGGCTAAACAATGGCTTGTTAAATTTAATCCGTCCGAAACAGAATCTCTGATAATATCTCGAAAACATAATCAGCCATACCATCCACCTCTATCTATGGATAACCAAATAATCGATGAGGTGTCAAATCAAAGGCATCTAGGCATTCATATTTCCAATGATCTAAACTGGAAACACCACATTGATCTAAAGCTTATCAGAGAATCAATATTCTTCGTAAATTAAAATTTACACTAGACCGCCGCTCCTTAGAATGCTTGTATATTTCATTCATACGTCCGCTCCTTGAATATGGTGATGTTATTTTTGATAACATGTCTACTTTAGCTAAAGGCGAACTGGAAAAAAGTCATCAAGAAGCAGCAAGAATAATTACTGGTACCACGAAACTTGTGTCCAAAAACAAATTGATGATTGAAGTTGGATGGGAATCTCTTGATAGGAGAAGACTCAATCACAAACTTACTCTTTTTTTTAAGATGAAAAATGGTCTCACTCCAAACTATCTCTCTGCTCTGTGTCCACCTGACGTCGATACTAGTAGATCTAATTTGAGAAATGGAGATCAACTTCAAGTTCCACGCTCTAGAACCAATTTATATGAAAACTCCTTTTTACCTTCAGTAGTTAGAGCGTTTAATGATTTACCACCAAGCATGCACCATCTCTTTCATCGTTCAAGATGTAACTTAAAAGCGACTCTTGTCCTATTCCCGAATTCTACTTTTCTGGTATACGTAAGAACCAGATACTACTTGCTCGATTGAGAACAAATTGTAGTTATTTAAAACATGATCTCTTCTCCAAAAACATAATTGATTCACCACTATGCACATGCGGTTAAATCGAGTCAACTTACCATTATTTCTTTGAATGTCACAAGTACTACAAGATACGCCCTGAACTAGTTAACACTATTTCTCATCTCTATCATATAACCCTATATGGGATCCTATTCGGTGATATTTCTTTGCCATCTGAACATAATGAAATAATAGTCTTAGCTGTCCACAAATTCATAGAAAAGTCTAAACGTTTTTAATATTCTGTGAACAGAGACTGACGCACTAGCAGAGTGATTCACTTCAAACAGTGTACTATCTTATGGTTCATCGCTTTCTACCCACCCTCCCCAACCTCCCTTTTACTGTTAGCTTTTCACCTGATAACAAGCTATATTTTCAACTACTTATTATATATTTTGGTATTACTACATTATATGTTTATCTCTTAATCGCCATTTGTGCACAACATTATATATGCAATGGAGACATTCTCAATAAGCTTTACGCTTCCGATTTAATCCATTTTCGTTTTGTATACAATGTATATGTAATGTACATTATTATCGAATACATATGTTTAAACCAAACTGGCCGATGGCATGACCCTGAATTGTCCAGTTTTATAAGATTTAGAGATGAGTTTTCGATTTTTGATGGCATTATTTTGCGTGATCACCGATTAGTTATTCCTCCATGTTTGCAGGATAAAGTGATCCAGATAGCTCACCATACCCATCAAGGTATTGTCAAAACCAAACAGTTAATTAGGGGAAAGGTTTGGTTCCCTGGAATAGACAAACTGGTTGAGGAAACTGTTAAGACATGTATCCCGTGTCAAGCGTCATATCCGGGCCCAAATTGACGTGAACCTATTTGTCCAACTCCCCTTCCCACACAGCCATGGTCTGAAATAGCCATTGACTTTGCAGGACCCTTTCCCTGTGGTCAGTACTTGTTAATTGCTATTGATGAATATAGTCGGTTTCCAGAGGTGGAAGTAGTCAATTCTACAGCAGCAAATGCTGTGATCCCGCGACTTAGCTCTATATTTGCCCGTCATGGTTTTCCAATGGTTGTGAAATCTGATAATGGTCCTCCTTTTCAAAGTAAGGATTTCGCAGATTATGCTGAATCCTGTGGGTTCAGACACAGAAAAGTTACTCCCCTTTGGCCTGAATCCAACGGAGAAGTTGAGCGTTTTATGCGCACATTAAACAAGTTTGTTCGAGCATCTGTAGCGGACAACAAGCATTGGAAATGTGAACTTCCTTGTTTTTGCATGCATTATAGAGCAACACCTCATTGCTCCACTAATGTATCCCCGTTTGAATCCCTTACAGGCAGGAAAATGAACATGGGAATTCCAGAGATTACCAGTGTGTCCCAAATACCGGTTCATTCTCGCATGACATATAATGACGCTGTCAGTAAGGGCAAAATGAAGCTGTATGCTGACAAGAGACGCCGTACAGTTACATCTCCCCTTAGTCCTGGTGATTCTGTTCTTGTCAAGCAGCGTAAAACAAACAAATTAACACCTCCTTATGACTCTACCCCATACACTGTTAAAGAGAGAAAAGGTAGCATGGTTACAGCTGAGCGTAGTGGTCATCAGATTACACGCAACTCCTCTTTCTTTAGACCAATACAAATAGACATTTCAGCTCGAGATGATGATGATGATCAGAGAACTCTACATGAAGGTAAGGAAATACCCATGTCTGATATTTCTAGTCAAATGTCCAGTCAAATGTCTAGTCCAGTGTCTAGTCATGTGTCTACTAGTCCATTGCAGAGACCACAAGGTGAGTATGAGCATAACTCTGTTTCTGAATCTTGTGCATCTCCTGCTAGTCCTATTTCTAGTAGCAAATCAATGTCTCAAGCTGTAAGGAGAAATCCATCACGTTCTGTAGGAATACCAAAGAGATTCAATGATTATGTTTTGAAATAAAATGTTATTAATGTGTATTTACTGGATTATGCATATGGACATTTTTCATTTTGGTAAATTAAGAGGTAGCTAGGAATATTGTTAAGACTTAAATACATGTAATTTTTTACAATTTATACTGATGTAGTTTTAAGTTCATTGTTTGAAGAAGAATTGATAATATTAGTTAGGATTTTGGAACTAATTTTGAAGTTAGGTAAGTAGATTTTAAGTTGTTAAAATAATTGTGTAAGTAACACTTTACAAGTTGTTGTTTAACAATGTAATTACAGTCTAGATGAGATGAACTTTTGAATATAAAAGAGTGTTTATTTTTATATGGAGACATTTATATCTTACTGAAAAACTCTTTCAATACTGCAGTATGAATTTGTTACTGATAATTTCTTCTTGTTCAAGTTTTCATTCAAGGTTGGGAAGAGTGTAGTGTTTCACATATATATATGTATTTCCAGTGCTTTGATTGTTGTTATCATGCTATAGTTATTATCACGGGGCGCACAACACATGCTTCCGCCCAGCAAGTCATGTCTCATGTTTGGATGTCAATGAATGAATAAAAGGCTGTACACACGAGCTGTGACTCTTTTTCATTTCCTAATAACGACACAACATTAATGTTGTTTCCAAATAATGTATTTTAAATGTGTATAATGGTGATACAATAACTACTAAACATACTTGTGTTACAGGAAGGACATACATGTATGCTGCATAAGCCAGACACGGCACTATATATAATTGGTGTTACAGAAACATTCATATACCATATTATAAACCTGTTTACATAACCATATGGAACATTGTTTATATTGTTTTTTCTGAGAAACAATATATATATATTTCATTATATATAATGACTCGTATATGTTATACTGTGCTGTGTATGGTGTAAGTGGTAGAAATAAAGTTGTCAAGTCATAAAAAGAGTTTCAGGCGTGGCTGCCTTTATAATAACTAGCGTGATCCAAGTCTGTAACGTTGTAGGCGTATGCATGTTTGTATGTGTGTTGCTATAGCGTATACATTGTTCAAGGTTTTGAAAAATACAAATCTTAATGTTATAACTCTCAGGGAATCTGAGGCGTGGCTGCCTTTATAATTTCTAGCGTGATTCAAGTTTGTAACGTTTAAGCGTAGGCCTATGTCCTGTTTTACAATTTATTGCTATAGAGTGTTTTGTAAAGTAAAATGTGTTAATGTTCAGAATGCAGTTGTGTTTTGGTTTTTTGTGTCTTAATATCGGAGTCTTAGCTAACATACCACATACATACAACATTTCGTATTTCAGGCGCTCCAGTCACGTCTCGGCCCCACGACACATCGACCCACGATACATCGGCCCCAGAAACCTTGGCCCCACTACACCTCGGCCCCATATATTTTTGTATAGGGTATTTTTTATAAAAAATATATCTATTTAATGGGCAGAAGGGTATGCAATTGTATTTTTTATGTATATTTACACCAAATTCGATATCCACGCCAAGGTATTTGGCTGAGGTGACCGACTCAAGTAGGACTCCATGGAATTTATAATGACTGGGAATAGGATGTTTCCTTTTGGTGATGTGGATAACTTGACATTTGGATGGGTTAAATTCCATGTCCTACCCCAACTCCCACTCTTCTAATCTCTTAAGATCGTTTTGGCGTGTGACCGATTCATTTGCAGATGTCAGTGATAGATAGACTGCAATATCATCTGCAAAGATACGGACTTTGGAACTGATGTTTTGTGGGAGGTCGTTTATGTAGGCTAGGAAAAGCAGGGGTTCAAGTACGGATCCTTGTGGGACTCCAGAGGACACCGGAATGGCCTCTGAACTAATATCATTAAGGACAATTGACTGGAGTCTATTATCTAGAAAACTCTTAATCCACCTTAATGTTTGACCTCTGACTCCATAGTCATGCATTTTTAGTAGTACTTTCTCGTGATTGACCTTATCGAAAGCCTTACTGAAAAATCTGATAGGATGAGATATACCTGATGCTTATTGTAGACAGAGGTAACCAAGTCATTGACTAGCATTACTAGTTGGATCACGCATGACCGTTTTTCTCTAAAACCATGCTGCAAATGGTACAGAATACTGTGGTTAGTGAAGTGTTTTGCTATCGAGGAGGAAACTATATGTTCTAGTACCTTGCATAGAACACATGTCAGTGAGATAAGCCTATAGTTGACGGGGTTTGACTTGTCCCCTTTTTGTAAATGGGAGCAACATTTACTGACTTCCACTGGGCCGACAGTGATCCTTCGTTGAGGGATTTTTGGAATAAGACTTCAAGAATAGGTGAGCGCTCTTTAGACAGGGTTTTAAGTATGAGTGGCTTAATTTGGTCAGGACCACTACATAATACATTGTTGTTATAGATAGGATGTGTTAAACCTCTGTGGAATCTTAAATACGAAAACAATGTTATAACTTCATGTTTATTCATGTGACTGAATTAATTTTGGTTCATACAAGTCAAGTCCGTATCACTTTCAACATGGGAAGAAACTTCTGTTCTGTTTCATACACATATATACAAATACATCCAAACACCATATATCACCACTTTTCTTGGCGAGGAAGTAGTCCTTCTGTGTTATCCCGGAAACAAAATCATAATAGTATAATAATTATATTAATAAAGATGATAATTATTAAAGAATTTAACATATATCACATTTACTATATATACATGTATGTAGATTCTGGCGTAACATGTACTTCTTATCTCAATCACTAGTCAATAAGAAGTGTACCTGTTTGTGCGGTGTACACTAATTGGATTAAAATGTTTATCGGTGTATTACAGACGCGTGTCACTGGATGCACACCACTGTATTTTCTCCTTCTTCGCGCTATAGTAAATCGATCAACTTTCACAGTCAAATGCTCAGTTCCAAACAAGAATCGACATTTACCACATGCAGTTCTGTAAACTCCAGGGCTGCTGCTTGCTGTTAGACACAAGTAAGTCATGGCATCACCATCAAAGTTTTTCACAATTTTCAAATGTAAACAAACACCGGTTAAAAATGGAGCGCGTAGGAATCCTAGCTGTCATGTAGGGCTGTTTACTCATCAATGCGCTGGAGCAAGTAGTACTGAAATAAATGCACAAAAAGTCTTCTTTAGATGAGCACAAATGCCACAGATGCACCACAATCACAAAAAATGCAAACACACAGTAAAACATCATCAAATTATGGTCTGCTTGATTGTAAAAACTACTTTCTAGGGTACAACGACCCGGAACCAATTCCCCAGTGGGGTCACACGTATATATGCACTAACAGTTTTGCAAACCTTCAATTTGCTAGTTATTCAAGCTTTTACGTATATTACGAGAAACAAAACACTACAAGAAGATATCTCGGTCGATTCACTATGATATAGGATTCATTAAAAAAAAAGACAAATTGTCCAGTCTTCGTAGCTCGGAAATGTACATATCGAGCAATTCACTGGCTTTACAGAAGGTGCTACCATTTCAAAAGTACTTCATAGATTTTCATGAATTCTGGTGCATAATGACAGCCAGGTAGTGTACCTTTTCATTAAAGAGGACAGGAATCTAATTATGAAGATTTGCTTGGCCTTTGGGTTATTATATTGAGAGAAAGACACTTTTCTATGCAAAATAGGAGCTTTTGATATCACATCAGTGTTACACTTACCTTTTACCTTCCAACAGTGCAGCTACAGGGTCAGTGCTTTGGGGGAACTGTAGCTACTGTCCACATGGATGATTTGACTACTCTGGAACAGGTGGAGTAGGCGGCTGGTGCTACAATGTCTTCCCACACACGGTATACAGCAGCTGAAATTGACGGACAATGACATGATACGGCTTAAAACCATTATGAAATTTAGATTGAGGGAGTGTTGCAAGCAAGAATTCAACACATACATGCATGTAGTAAAACATTCAGTCAGGCAACTCTTGTCAACAATGCCGAAAGAAAGCAATCGCCCAGAGAACTTTGCACGAGTGCTGGATTTGGAAAAAAATCACATGAACAATTCATTGAAAGACATCTCGGAAATCATTGGACACACACACACACACACACACACACACACACACACACACACCACACAACACCACACCACACCACACCACACCACACCACACCACACCACACCACACCACACACACACACACACACACACACACACACACACACACACACACACACACACACACACACACACACACACACACACACACACACACACACACACACACACACACACACACACACACACACACACACACACACACACACACACACACACACACACACACACACACACACACACACACACACACACACACACACACACACACACACACACACACACACACACACACACACACACACACACACACACACACACACACACACACACACACACACACACACACACACACACACACACACACACACACACACACACACACACACACACACACACACACACCACACACACACCACACACACACACACACACACACACACACACACACACACACACACACACACACACACACACACACACACACACACACACACACACACACACACACACACACACACACACACACACACACACACACACACACACACACACACACACACACACACACACACACACACACACACACCACACACACACACACACCACACACACACACACACACACACCACACACACACACACACACACACACACACACACACACACACACACACACACACACACACACACACACACACACACACACACACACACACACACACACGTTGTAACCGAAATCCTCCAGGTACATCTTGACAACCTAGAAACCTAGAACCGGGAAAAGCATAAACAACAGATAAAAAGACAATACTACAATACATGGTGTCACACAAATAGAGCGCAAATGCGAGATAATACCATCGCTTTCGGAATTCCTGTCCTCGGCTTGCGAACGAATATAAGTTGGGTTAACTTGATGATCTTGGATTTTAATCCACATATATACTGCCATGGCAGGCAGAATAAAGCAACACTATTGAAAAACAGTTTATTAGAAATCCTTAAACAGCTCCAGTGGCAGAATGGCAGAATGTCTGATAATGCCTTAATGGGCTGGAGCCAACCGAAAAGGAGGAGCCTAAAATTGAGAAATAAAAGATAGCTGCAATTAGTGTTCACATGATTCCATTCCCCCCCCCCCACACTGCATTCACCATTATGGGGCAATATGTTGATCATAAACATGGTTCATTCATGTGTCACTCATGGAAAATGCCTCCATACCTAAGAAACACAGTAAACAACGACTATCTAATGGGTCTAAAATAAAAAGAAAATTTTTTAATTTAAAAAAAAAATTAAATTAAAAATTAAATTAATGTTGAAATTGTCAAACTTGCATCATTGTTGCTAGATATTGTCTGTGCCGAATTGCAGACGACACTAAATGATATTCATAGCATCTGGTCCAAGGGAAACAACTCCTATCCTCTTCAAATATGTAAAATTAACATTTTAATTTCAAATAAAATTTAAATTTTACTCACCATGATAACATCCTCTTCAATTCTGATTTCTACACCAACCAGCTACTTGTGTGTGAAGTTTCATGTCTGTGGGTCCAAAACTTCCTGATTTATTCAAATATAACAACAATTCTGCCTGTTACTTATAGGATGCACACCACTGTATTTTCTCCTTCTTCGCGCTATAGTAAATCGATCAACTTTCACAGTCAAATGCTCAGTTCCAAAACAAGAATCGACATTTACCACATGCAGTTCTGTAAACTCCAGGGCTGCTGCTTGCTGTTAGACACAAGTAAGTCATGGCATCACCATCAAAGTTTTTCACAATTTTCAAATGTAAACAAACACCGGTTAAAAATGGAGCGCGTAGGAATCCTAGCTGTCATGTAGGGCTGTTTACTCATCAATGCGCTGGAGCAAGTAGTACTGAAATAAATGCACAAAAAGTCTTCTTTAGATGAGCACAAATGCCACAGATGCACCACAATCACAGTAAAACATCATCAAATTATGGTCTGCTTGATTGTAAAAACTACTTTCTAGGGTACAACGACCCGGAACCAATTCCCCAGTGGGGTCACACGCACTGCACAGCGGTCCGTTAGTGGACACGTTATTTCCGGTATATTTAAACTAGTCCCCTAAGTTTATCAGCAAAAACACAGACGCGTGCCAATACACAACAATCAGTAAGCGAACAATTTATATCAAGTATATTTAAACATAACGGCAAATTACAGCTACCACCGGTCACATCGGTCGTATGATATAGCATGCTGAAGAGGACGTACTTCAAGATCACATCTGATACAGAGATGCCTAGTGTTGTGAGCATCCGATGATTGAGCTTTTTACTCTCGCCTCTGGCGAACCATATGGGCGAAATGTAAGCATCCTTGTGTGTGTTTACGTTTATTTATCGTCGCTACCGGTTACCCATATGAGCGACGCCTCGTGAAGAGATTAGTCATTTTAGATTTTGGAGGATAGTGCAATGATATATAGAGAGAGACCCATTCCAGAGTCTCCTCTGGTTCTTTTACGTGCACGGTGTAAAGCACTGACACGAGACCTCGGTTTAACGTCCCATCTGAAAGACTGTTAATGTTATTAGGGTCAGACGGGGGATCGAACCTGTGATCCCTGGATTACCAGTCCAGCGTGTTACCACTGGACTACATATCCGTATGCATGTGGGCATCCGTGTTTTTTACGTTTATTTATCGTCGCTACCGGTTGCCCATATGAGCGACGCCTCCTGAAGAGATTAGTTATTTTAGATTTTGGAGGATAGTGCATGATACAGACAGTGGACCCATTCCAAAATCTCCTCTGGTTCTTTTACGTAAAGCACCGACACGAGACCTCGATTTAACGTCCCATCTGAAAGACTGTTAATTTTATTAGGGTCAGACGGGGGATCGTGGGCATCCTACTTTTGATAAGGGTTATATAGTTTCAAGTTTATTTGGCAAATCTGCAAAATACAATTTGCATATGGCCATTAACAAATACAATATAAAGTATGGCAAATACAACAAATATAATTACATTCAACATCACAAATACATTATAGGAAAGTATTTACAAAACAGTCAAATTTTCAAGGGTATCTTTACGAATTTTAATAGCTTCATTAACAAACTTTGATATATTAAATAAATGACCTATTTTGCTAGAAGACATCATGGCATTAAACTTATTTACTGTAGGCCATGATATGTTACCTACATATTTATTTCGAATGTCGGAATATCGTGTACAACATAACAGAAAATGAAATTCAGACTCCACGACATTACCATTACACAGCTTGCATAAACGATTTTCTCTATCTAATCCAATATATCTACCTAATTCAATTTCTAAACTATGGGAACACAATCTGAAACAAGTAAACTGTTTTATAAATGAATCATTGGAAATTATATCTAAATATTTCTCATAACCGAATGAATCTTTAAATCTCTTATAATAATCTAATTTTGAGATAGTATTTATTGAAGCATTCCAATCTTGAATGAACTGATCACGTAGTATTCGTCTTAACAAAGGGAAATAATTCATAGTGTTATCAAAATCATTCAATAAATATGAAAAACCTAAGTGATCAATTATAGAATTAATACGGCTCGCCCAACAGGTACCATTAAGATTGTTACACTGATCAGTATACATATTACACAATGGTAATTCAATTGAATGCTTTATCTTTAACCAAAAGTTAATAGATCTCTCTTTTGCTATGACAGATAGTGGGAATCTTCCCAGCTCACCATATATTGCATTATTTGGTGTCTTGAGTACGAACTCCTAATACATATTTACAAAATTTCAAGTGTATTTTATCTACCTCTTTATAATTGTAAACACCACATACTTCGGAGCCATATAAGAGAATAGGGACTATCATTGAGTCAAACAGTTGTAGTTTGGTTTTAATATCCAGTTTTACTCTATCAAATAGTGTGAGAAGATTATGATATGCCCTAAGGGCTTGGTCAGATAGTGTCTTAACAGCTCCTGATAAGTTACCCGTATATGTAAATTTAATACCTAAATATGTAAATTCATCCACAATATCAATCGTTTCCCCATTAATGAAGAAATCAATACCATGATTCCTTTTACGTTTTTCAAATATACAGACTTTTGTTTTATTAACATTTATTTTAAGTCCCCATTTAGAGGAATATTGGTAAACGTTATTCAATTGAGACTGAAGACTGCCTGGGTCTGTTGTAAATAATACAATATCATCAGCAAATAATACTAAGTAATATAGTTGTTGTGAGATGTACCAATTATTCAATCAAGACTCAAACATATTCATTGTCGGCATCGATGGTCTTTAAACTACTGTACATACTTACTTATATTACCAATCAACTAACGAGCAGCATCAATTACGGCAATTACTCATAGCTATTTGTGAGGGCGTTACGTGTGCGGCAAACTTATAAGTAAAGTTTAATGATTAGGCTACTTTATACAACTTCAATGGGATTATCAACTAATCACTAATGAGTTGTTAACACCTTCAATCAGATCACAGTAACATCCAAATTCGGTTACAAATAACGTACGCTTATACTTTTAACTATAATATATTGTATTGCATATTTATTTATTTTAATATGATAACATATTTATAGCAAACAATACAAAAACAAAGTACAATGGAAAGGCATGGATACATTTTCAGAAGAGCATAGATGGTTGTGATGTATAAAATTGTTAATTTCTTGCTAAACTTAGCAACCGCCTCCGTGGTCGAGTGGTCGAGTTGCTACAGCTTTCAGAAAATGCTATTCTAGGTGTCATTTATTTACCACCTGACACCTCTCGTTTTTTAAACGACATCGATATTAATAGTTTTGAAACTGAGGTTATTACTACTTGTAGTTTGCATAAATATGTTTTTCTTGCTGGCGATGTAAATGCCAGAGTTGCAGAATTGACTGATTTTATTCCGTCAGACCCATTCTTAAATGATTTATTTAGCATTGATGATGAATCATTGTCCCATTTTGATAAATATAACATTCTTGAGAACCTATCAATTACATTGAATAGAAAATCAAAGGACAAGAAAACTAACCCAAATGGCTTAATGTTAATTGAATTGTGTAGAAATAACAATTTGTTTCTTGTTAATGGTCGATTTGGACAAGACACACTAGGGGATTTTACTTTTCGAGACAAGTCGGTTATTGATTATCTTATTTTAACTGCTGACTGCTTTGCGCATCTAAATAGTTTTCAAATTATTGAAACAGATACACTTTTCTCGGATGGACACAATGCACTATATTGGACGATTAAGTTGCAAAACAAATTTAGTCAAAAAGATAACCATGATTTGGGCAAAAATAAAAAACCAAAATAGAGAGACGACAAAATATTAAATTTTCAGCAAAATATCGATGTTAACCATTTAAACAGTATTTTCAGTATGTTATCAATCGAGAATCCTGATACACAGCAGAATATTGAATCTGTAACGAATGAAATTAGAATTCTATTTGAAAAATCTGCATCCGAAACGTTTCCGACAACTGGCAACTTTATTCCACGTCACACAAATAAACCTTGGTTCGGTCCCAGATGCATTAGTGCAAGGCAAAATTACCACAGTGCAAAATCTGAGTATCGACTTAATCGTACTGAAGATAATAAATTGCGTTTGAAAAATGCTAGTAAGGAATACAAGCGTACAATGAACTATTACATTAGCAAGTTTAAACATACAAACGCAAGTAAATTAAGGAACATGTATTCTAATAACCCAAAACAATATTGGAACTTTCTTAAAGGGCTTAAACCAAAATCTAAGATTGATGGATCACCACAAATAAATGATTTTTTCGAACACTTTAAACGTATAAATACAAACCCTCACTTTGCAGATGAAAACAATCAATTCATAACCGATGACTTTTTAGAGAATTCAAACCAATATCTTAACTCAAAAATTACCGACCAAGAAATCCTAAAGTGTATCAATAAATTAAATAATGGTAAAGCGTCTAGCCCGACAGACAACATCCTAAACGAATATATTAAAGCCACAAAAGACTCCCTATTACCAATATATAACCGCCTATTTAACTGTATCATAGACTCAGGAACCGTACCAAGATCGTGGCTAGAAGGCTCTATAATTCCAATATATAAAAATAAAAGAGATCCTGGTGACACAGGATCATATAGACCAATTACAATACTATCATGCCTAGGTAAACTATTCACAGCTGTACTTAATCTTAGACTAACAAGCTATGTTGAAGACTCCCAATTATTAAATGAAAATCAGGCAGGGTTTAGAAACGGATACTCGTGTTCTGATCATATTTTTACATTACACTCCCTTGTTGAAATACTTAAGAAACGAAAACAGAAGCTATTCTGTTCCTTTATAGATTTTTCACAATGTTTTGATAAAATATGGCGTTTCGGTTTATGGCACAAGCTTTTGCAAAATTTTATTAATGGTAAGTTGTTCCAGGTTATATATAATATGTATCAGAATATAAAATCATGTGTAACCCATAATGGTAACCAATCGCCATTCTTCTCATCAGAAATCGGTGTCCGGCAGGGTGAAAACTTAAGCCCGATCCTCTTTTCTTTATATTTAAACGACCTACAGTCACATCTGGAAGCAAACGGTGCCGTTGGCATACAGCTTGAGGACACGTTCAGTGATGAAACTTGGCTTAAACTACTACTTCTGCTTTACGCAGACGACACCGTCATTGTTTCCAATAACCCTGTCGACTTTCAAAACTGCCTGAATCATTTTAATAATTACTGTGCCCAATGGAAATTAGTAGTAAACCCTAATAAAACAAAAGTAATTGTTTTTGGAGCTAGGAACCTTAATAACTTTGACTTTAAATTAGGTGACCAAGGTCTTGAAATCACAGACAATTACCACTACCTTGGTGTTACACTCTCTAGTAATGGATCTTTTTTGAAGGCTAGAAAACATGTTACCCAGCAGGCAAATAAAGCAATGCACTTACTTTTTACTAAGTCTAATAATGCAGACTTACCGCCAGATTTAATTATTAAACTATTCGATCACACTGTAGTACCCATACTAACATATGGATCAGAGGTATTTGGCTACGAAAATCTAGATTTACAAGAAAAAGTGCATAATTCATTTCTCAGGCGAATAACCAACGCCCGAAAAAGTACACCTAGGTATATGTTATTTGGAGAACTTGGTAGATACCCTATATCTATCATTGCACATACAAAAATGATATCTTTTTGGACGAGGATATTACTTGGAAAAGAAAACAAGTTGTCATTATTGATATATAGGTACATGATTAATCAACCTGATACAAATTTCCGATGGATCAGTAAAATAAAATAAATCCTAAATTCTGTAGGTAGACCTGATCTTTGGCTTAACCAAAATACCTTAATTAATAAAAGTACCCATAAGCATATACAGAAAATATTAATAGACCAATATAAGCAGCATTGGCATAGCCAAATGCAACTATCAAACAAGGGTAACATTTACAATTCTTTTAAACAGGCATTAGAATATGAACACTATTTCAACATTATCAATAAACAAGACTATCTGACACTCTTCAGATATCGTACCTGTAACAATCGCCTTCCTCTGGAAACATCCAGATGGGGAGGAACAGCCTTCCTAGATAGTATTTGTAGGTTATGTAATAACGGGGAAGTTGGCTCTGAGCAACACTATCTGCTTAAATGCGATTACTTTACACAAGATCGGAATACCTATCTGCACGACTTTGTGTTGTCAGACAACATACATTGTTTCTCCAAGATATTAAATACATCATCTGAAACTGCCCTGGTAAATCTTAGTAAATTTACTCGTATTATCATGTCTAAATTTTGTTAGTAATTTTTTAAAGCTTCGCAAGTTGGACATATTACGATATTTGATAGGTATTGCATTAATTATTCAAATCTCATTACATATACTTACCACTTTATGGTTCGCAAAAATTGATAATCCATAACGAAAGTATAATTAACTCTACTGAAATTCATCATTAGATTCATATTATGATATTTATAAACGCCTGATACATATACTCTTGCCGAATATTATACAAAACCTCATTATATTCCACAAACGGGAAGAAAATCCAACAAAAGCTATAATCATAAAACTATAGATACATTTTATCCCGTACTCTATGACCGTGGGACAAATATTAGACTCATTACGAGACCAATTTACCCAACTCATAAATACTAATCCGCACGATGGGATTATTTTGTCTACTACGTGAGTCAGTATGATAGTAAAATTATTTTCATTCATTACACGTCACCAGGCCAATAACAATCGATTGACCTTTCATCCCAAAATGACAAACAATCCGACAGAGAATAAGTATATTAACTATTATATCCCACACTCTTTAAATATTATATTTGTCTTTCGTTTTATATCATTTAGACGTAATAGTGGAACTATGTCGTGAATAATATTGTATTTGTATACACAATTTGGATACATGAAGAAGAATCCCCCAGCATATTTCTATACATTATTATGCATGATATGATTGTTTATACAACTGCTTTCATTTCAGGTCATTCCCGGAAGCACCACGTGGCTAAATATTTGTTTCTGTTATATACCCTCATGTTGTACACATGTACCTGAGAGAATAAAAGTATATGTCTGTCTGTCTGTCTGTCGGTTAAGGTCGCTGACTTGTATACCACTGTAACCTATCATCTCTGATGGTCACGGGTTCGTGTCTCATTTATATGAAAACGTTGGCAGTTTATTACGGAGGTTGGTGCACCAAATACTGGTTAACCGCTGGAGCCTGCCCAGGAAACGTGTTGTTAGGCAAACTGCCCTTCGCTCAAATGGGAAACCGGTAGCGACGTTAAATAAATTTTTTTAAAAACAATTGGGTAATATATAAATTTGGATAGGTTTTGAACAGTTTTCCTCTTAGTCTCTGTAAGTAAGGTTATGCATGTTTGTTCGGTAGGCCAAGTGTAATAGTAGCGTTTCAGATATGTTTTCCTTAAATCTCTAAATTTAGGGCAAATAAGAAGAAAATGATACCCACTATCGGTCATTCCAATCTATACATGATGATGTCCGACATTTGATTAACGATATTCTAAATTAAGGTTCTATCATAATGTCAAGATACTTTTCTAATTGAAATTCATGTTTAAACAAGTTATACGTTTCAAGACGAGTAGATTTATTGATTGATGAATACCACTGTTGATGAATCGATGATGATACATATCAAGTATTCGTTGTTTTATTGTAATACAATTGATAAGCATATTAAACTGATTTTGCCATATATATGTATTAAGTTCTTAATATTATACATAACATGTCTTAAATGGTGTTTAAATTATCTAAATAAAGTGTTTAAATAAATAACTTTTGGGGGCCGAGGTGTCGTGGGGCCGAGGTGTCCATAGTCAGTGGTGTCACATTCCTTATTTATGGCTCAAAATGCCGTTCGCCAGAACGAGAAAGACACCAGACAAATGGTTTAATAAACAGATTGTTTAATCAGTAAAATTACGCGACTTAAACGCGTCAATGGCGGAGAATCAGACAAGGGAAGTAACCGTGTAATAACCAACAAGTATAACATACTGGCTCTACCTCTTTTTTTTTTAAAAGATTAAATCCAGTACTCAAATATATACTGAATTATTCAGTATAACTTTCATGATACAATGTCAAGCTACCTTTCATGATACAATATCAAGCAAGTAATACTAGACGAGAAATTATATGATAAACAGTAGTGTTAAAGGTAAGCACAGATGCTATTATAATAAACCAAACTATTATCCATATAGTAATTAGAAATAACAAACAGAAACAAAACTATTTACTACAAACTTCTACCTGAAGAGTTAAATTGTCATAAACAGTGATACATAATCACTACACTTCCAAATTATAGGTACTAGTAACTGACATAAACTGAAATACTGGTTCTGCTAGCCTCACTGCTAGGACATACTATCAATGTTCACTAAAATAACCTAATGTAATCACTGTTTGTAGTGTTGTTTCCCTACTAAATATAGTCAGATAGGTAAGCCGGTGGCTTTCTGATGCGTTGTGGCCTTTTTTGTATGTTATGACTGTCATCATGAATGTCACCGGTGTTCTCGAGACCTGGAGATGATGGTGGTCCTGGTACACCAATCAAGATAGGAATGGGAGCAACGTCTTGTTGACTGGTATCAGGTGTGGACAATGTTGTTGGAATTGTAACTAATGACGGGGGTTCACTGATTGTAGGACTAGATTCACTCTCATCATCAGACATATGACTATGATCAAAAGGCACAAACGAATGCTCGGAATGAATATCACTGAAATCACTTGGAATACGGTAACACTCGCTTTGTTTCACTTTATAACTAGAAGCACGTAACTGACTACCGGAGAACTTTTTCACAAAACACCACTCTCCATCACATGAAACCACAAGATACCTATTACGGGCTTTCAACTTGCTTTTATCACAGAACAAATATACTATATCACCTACACACACACGATCTGATGGCCTGTGGCGGTGATGTTTCGACTTGTAATCTTCGCTGTGTTGATGATTCAAATTTCTGGACTCGTGTTGCTGTAGAATGAGCTCTCTGTCAGAAATGGGGAGTTGATCATGGGTGAACTGTGACCTCTGTGTCCATAACTCGCGAGCCGAAAGACCAGATTTTCGTAGACGTGAGTTTAATCTTGCGACAACAATGGCAAGGTCTAATTTCGAGATTGGGCCTCCTCCGGGTTCATAGCGTAGTATTTCATGTTCTAACTCTTGGATAGCTTTCTCTGCGACAGGATTTTTGTTAACGTTTTTAACGCGCCCGATCTCTAAAACAATGTTCAACTTTTGTAATGAAGTGTCTGACTGAAGAGATATAAAACCAGGCGCAGGGTCTACACGAATAATAGCTGGGGGACCATCTAAGGGATGCAACTCTGTACACATACACATTAAGGCTTCACGGATTGTGTCCCTTCTTTCGTCGGTGATGATACAGGCTTTTGTGTAACTTGTTACAGTTTCACACACCACAAGAATAGTTTGTAAATTGCGTTTCAAAATATCTGCTGCGAATGAAACACCTATGACATCTGGGGGGTCCTCACTAGTCTGTTTGGATGCGCAGTCTGGGAAAGATCGCAATGAGGCACATAAATGACACTGTGAAGTTACCTGTTCAATGGCACTATGCAGGTCTAACGCAAAGAAGTGCCTTTTCATGACAAGCTCAAGTTGGTGTCTAGTTGGGTGGTCCAGTTTAATATGTAGAGCACTGACTAATCCATCTAGTACGGAGCGTGGGACCACTATAAGTTCTGAAGAGGTTGAGAGGGGGTCACTGCGCTTAACTACTACTAAATTGTCCTTTGCAATAGTGGCTGTTTGTAGGTAACGCTTAACGTCCTTGATGTTGGTGAGTTTTTTGATGGACGGGTGCCTTGTTTAAGATGAGCACGTGTTCGGCGGAGGTCTGGACAGTCTGACTGGATCTGTAACCATGATGACCGAGTTGTAAATGGTAGACGTGTTGACTTGTTTATGATGTTTTCAATACGTATTGAGCGAACAACCGAGTCTTCTGTGGTGTATATGAATGAGCAAATTTGACAGTTTGGCTCATTGCATTCTGGTGCATTCCTGCTTGAAAAGTCGGATGGCACGTTTGCTGAACCTGCAAGATGGCGGACGCCGAGTTGGTAACGACTAACAATAGACAGGAATGATGTCACTCTCGGGCTAGCTGAGAATTCGCCACGGCATAGTTTTTCCACTGCCTGAACACACGGTTGGCTGTCTGTTAAAACACATGACTTAAATGTAGATTGTATTATGTAGGGACTAAAATGTTTTATTGCGGCTGCAATACTAAGAGCTTCTATCTCACATGGTAGCCAATTTACTTGGTGTTTGCGCAGCTTAGCACTAAAGAATCCAGCTAAGAGCAATTTCTCATTCCTCATAACGTATAATGTTGCTCCAATGCCATGTCGGGATACCGAACCGTCTGTAACTATCCATAACTGGTCAGTGGGCCTAGGTATGGCAATAGATCTGTGGTTAGTAAGAGCTGACTGAGCGTCTCTAAATAGCTTGATGGATGAGTCTGACCAAATGATCTTTTCCTGGGATTTTTTGCCTGCTGATATGTCGTCTAATGGGCTAAGAAATCTTGAATAATGAGGAAGAACTCTTCCAAGAAATTTGTAGGCTCCAACAAACGAACGTAAACCATGGATAGTTTCTGGAATGGCACAGGTTGATAGCGTTGCAATACGGTGAGGACTTGCGGACAGTTGACCAGAAGACCAAATCCATCCAAGAATGCTTGTTGTTCTCGGACAAATCACAGTTTTGGGTGCTGATAGGTGTAAACCATTTCTCTGTAGGGCTTTAAGGACGTTTTGCCAGTTGTGTAATAAGTCATCAATTGTGTTGGCCCCGCAATACAGGTCATCGGCTAACTTAGCAACATGGCCATCTTGTACCTGGTCACCAAGGATACGGCACATAAGTTCTTCCAGGGCTGTCTCTGACCCGGGCATGCCCATAGCACAGCGAGTATATACGCGTACACCTCGGAATGGAGTTGCAACACCACAATATTTCATAGACTGTTTAGCAAGTGGGATTTGATAAAAGGCGCTGGTGAGGTCTGTCTTGATCAAATATTTCCATTGTCCAATAGCCCTGAGTGTAGAATCAACATCTGGCATTAAGCTTTGCTGGGGTTTGCTATAGCGTCCTACATCTGCAAAGGCAGTCACTAGACGAAAACCTCCGTGTGGCTTTTTGACAAGAAATGAGGGGTTTAAGTACTCTGCAGTCACACCCACATTCTCGGGCCTGGCAAATACACCCTGTTTCTCTAAATCATCGAATCTTTCCTGCAGTTCTACGAGTTTGTCCTTTGAGTATTGTGGCACTCTACCTTTACGCTGTGGGGGTTCAACAGGTCCCATATTGACAGTAGCCTCAAATTTGCCGGCAGCATCATTATACCCATTAAATGTAGGTGTAAAAACATCACTGTGCTGTGTTAGTAGGTCTCGAAACCTAACTCTGTCTTTTTCTTGGAGTATGTTATCTGGATCAATGGAAACACTTTCAATGTGTAACTGATTGCTTTCACTTTGAGAAGTGTGTGTATTGTGGTCACTCAATGTTTCTGTCTGGGGGCAAGTTGTATTTCTTACAAACCCAACATGATCATGTTGACGTATGAGCTTTGGTTCGTTGGTATCATTGACTACTCGTATACGTCCTCCAACAGCTTCAACGATCTGTGGGTATGGCCACTTGCTGTCAACAGGTACTGCTTTTGGTTCAATAGCTACGGTGTCTTCAGGATTTATCTCAGGTGGTAAGTGTATTTCTAGAAAGGCGCCAGGCCATATGACTGTCTTATGTGGCTGTGATCGTAACACAAATGCTTGAGTGCGCCGTACATAATTATTTGGACTTTTTGTATTGTCTGTTCCATAATGTACTTTGTCAACCTCACCTATTGTAATCTCGTGTTTGGCCGGACGTATAGCTATGTCGTTGGCTGTCATGAATGGAATCCCGGCTAACACATCCACATCCAGGTCATTTACGACTAGAGCATCCAGAAACAGTTTGTTATCGCCCCTTGCAAGTGTGATATGAGTTTCCCCAACAATATTTAGGGGTGTGACGCCATCTGCTTGGAGAGCACTTTGTTTAGTCCTGCTAATGGGCACCCCAATTTGATTTGCCACTGACTGTTTGATCATACTGATTTCTGCACCACTATCAATAGTTATTACAACTGGAAACTGTCTAAAGAAGGTCCTCATGGAGGGAGACTGTTTTGTGCTAACGCGCCTAAGTGATGGTGTGACTCGTTGGCTAAAAGTAGGCGCGTCTTGTTCTGTGTCATTGGGAAATGTGACGTCTTCTGGCTCGTCATCCGACTCTAAATTTGTAGTTTGGCGGATTCTACTTGAAGAGGTCATGTATTTTCTGTCTTCATCTGGTAAATACTTGCAGTTGCTCAGAAAGTGCTGATATTTTGGTCGACCAGCTTGTTTACACAGAGGGCAGGATGGAGATCCGCGACTAGGTTTTGAACTTGGAGTGAAAGTCTTTCTGAATGATGAACGCAAGACTCTTGCTTCAGCAAGGGTATGAACTTCATCAATGAGGCTGGGAATGGCAAGGGATATTTCAGGTTTCAACGAAGCCAATGTTCTAGACCTTAAATCTGTGGCATATTTTTGTTTCACAAGAGCTGGTAAACTTGCATGAATAAGTCGGAGCCATGTTATGATGATAAAGTTTTCCACGGTAGGCGTAAGTTCCTCATCCGCCGTGGGTACTTCATCGTGATGGCTGATAGGTCCACCTCTCCGAAGTAAACTATCGTCAACAAAACTTGCGAGCCGTTGATATAAGTCTTCTGGTCTCTCCCCAGGTTCTAATTTTATGTTGTCGAAGTCAAGAAAGTGACCACCTGTAGTCTGGAACCCGAAATGTTGACGGATGGTCTGCCAGACAGTATTGATGCTAGTCGAGTTCTTAATGATTGTATTTCTCGATATTATAGGACAATAGTTGGCTATTTGGCCCAACATTAGTTCAAGAAGTGCCACTTTTTGTGCTGCTGTTTTTCCATCATCCCCTGCGTCGTCAGTGAATCCACGAAGTGGTGAGCCCGGTGTTTTCCGACCCCAGTTAGTCCCATCCACAATAAAGGGTGCAAAGTTTGCATCAAGGGATAATGTATACAAAAGGTTTTGTCGCCAGGCTTCAAACGATGAAATTGTCTCCTGTTTGCTCAACGACCATTGTTTTGGGGCTCGAATGTTGTGAGCCATTGTTTTGGTACTGTTTAGTTCTTAACCATGAAGCAAATACCACGGAATTGGTTGCCTTGTCTGTCCTTCGTAATGGAAAATGCCGATTTCTCGTCTGTTTTTGTAGTCTGTAGAGTAAAGCGATTGCGTCGTAAGTACTTTAAGACCGCTGCCACCACGCCAGAACGAGAAAGACACCAGACAAATGGTTTAATAAACAGATTGTTTAATCAGTAAAATTACGCGACTTAAACGCGTCAATGGCGGAGAATCAGACAAGGGAAGTAACCGTGTAATAACCAACAAGTATAACATACTGGCGGTTAACCTTTACTGTGATGTTCTCAATTTATTTCTCTTACTGCTTGCTAGATGGTACGCATTCACAAACGGATATCCGTATTTTACTCTATTGCATTTTCTTAAGCCTTTTTTCTCAACCACACAACTGAATAATGACATCAACCACGCGTTTTGACCCTAACCCAACCCTAACCCAACCCTAACCCTGGGTGGAGCAAGTGATGAAGGCGTTCTTTATGCGTGGTTGATACTATACTCTGATCGTTTAGATTTTACGTTTTCGATTGCGCAAACCCAGTCAGACATGCGCACAATAATTATTTCTGTTTCCTGTTGTTCATGTCAACAAAACAAAGTAACTACTTTTCATTATTTTACGTGACCGTCATCTTGAATACTAATAGTTATAGACTACTCAGGTTGACCCAATTTGTTAAAGTATAGATGAATACACAATGTATGCTGTTGTTGTACTCCATAAATCCCAGAAGCACGTTTCGCTCCAAGAATGTTCGAACCGCAATATATATTCGGCCCAACTATAAACAGGCACAATACACAATTTGTTTTGCCCTATGGTCATATAGTGAGTAATGTTTAAACATTGTACAAGCAAACATAATGTACAAACAAACAAATATATTGTACAAGCAAACGAGGGGTTCGACATTAAATATATAACATACGTACAAACAAACATACTGTACACACAAACATACTGTACACACAAACATACTGTACACACAAACATACTGTACACACAAACATACTGTACAAACACAAACATACTGTACACACAAACATACTGTACAAGCAAACATACTGTACACACACAAACATACTGTACAAACAAACAAACATACTGTACAAGCAAACATACTGTACACACAAACATATTGTACACACAAACATACTGTACACACAAACATACTGTACACACAAACATACTGTACACACAAACATACTGTACACACAAACATACTGTACAAGCAAACATACTGTACAAGCAAACAAACATACTGTACACACAAACATACTGTACAAGCAAACAAACATACTGTACAAGCAAACATACTGTACAAACAAACATATTGTACAAGCAAACAAACATACGTACAAACAAACATACTGTACAAGCAAACAAACATACGTACAAACAAACATACTGTACAAACAAACATACTGTACACACAAACATACTGTACAAGCAAACATACTGTACACACAAACATACTGTACACACAAACATACTGTACACACAAACATACTGTACACACAAACATACTGTACACACAAACATACTGTACACACAAACATACTGTACATACAAACATACTGTACACACAAACAAACATACTGTACAAACAAACATACTGTACATACAAACATACTGTACATACAAACAAACATACTGTACACACAAACATACTGTACATACAAACATACTGTACACACAAACAAACATACTGTACAAACAAACATACTGTACATACAAACATACTGTACACACAAACAAACATACTGTACAAACAAACATACTGTACACACAAACATACTGTACATACAAACATACTGTACACACAAACATACTGTACACACAAACATAATGAACAAGCAAGCATACTGTACACACAAACAAACATACTGTACACACAAACAAACATACTGTACACACAAACAAACATACTGTACAAACAAACATACTGTACACACAAACATACTGTACATACAAACATACTGTACACACAAACATACTGTACAAACAAACATACTGTACAAGCAAACATACTGTACACACAAACAAACATACTGTACACACAAACATACTGTACACACAAACATACTGTACACACAAACATACTGTACACACACACATACTGTACACACACACATACTGTACAAGCAAACATACTGTACACACACAAGCATACTGTACAAACAAACAAACATACTGTACACACACAAACATACTGTACACACAAACATACTGTACACACAAACATACTGTACACACAAACATACTGTACACACAAACATACTGTACACACAAACATACTGTACACACAAACATACTGTACACACAAACATACTGTACACACAAACATACTGTACACACAAACATAATGTACAAACACAAACATACTGTACACACAAACATACTGTACAAACAAACATACTGTACAAGCAAACATACTGTACACACAAACATACTGTACAAACACAAACATACTGTACACACAAACATACTGTACACACAAACATACTGTACAAACAAACATACTGTACACACAAACATACTGTACAAACAAACATACTGTACAAACAAACAAACTGTACACACAAACATACTGTACACACACACATACTGTACAAGCAAACATACTGTACACACACAAACATACTGTACAAACAAACAAACATACTGTACACACACAAACATACTGTACACACAAACATACTGTACACACAAACATACTGTACACACAAACATACTGTACAAACAAACATACTGTACACACAAACATACTGTACACACAAACAAACATATTGTACAAACAAACATGGGAGGAGTTGGGAGGAGAGTTTGGTGGGAGTTGGGAGGAGAGTGATGGGAGTTGGGAGGAGAGTTTGATGGGAGCTGGGAGGAGAGTATGATGGGAGTTGGGAGGAGAGTCTGATGGGAGTTGGGAGGAGAGTCTGATGGGAGTTGGGAGGAGAGTTTGATGGGAGTTGGGAGGAGAGTCTGATGGGAGTTGGGAGGAGAGTCTGGTGGGAGGAGTGTCTGGTGGGAACTGGGAGGAGAGTCTGATGGGACACACACACGCGAGCACACACTCCATCCCAACATGCATCCATCCTTCTGTCTACTGGTCTGTCACATATTATTGTAAAATATGAATGATATAATTTAATTTATTTAGGGACCCTGATCGCGGAACAGGACAGATGTTATAGCGAGCTTCGTCAGGGGTACACGAGATACCCAAGATGGAATCCCACTATTGTAGATATTCAAGCAGCAAGTTGTATCTGGAACCAGTGTTTAGTAGTATGACAACTTTGTTTAATGAATACCACGTACGCACAATATTCCGACAGCCTGTAGAACCATTTTCATTAAGTGTTCAGTGGAATGAACCTGAGCATATACCAGCCGAGACCAGTGTGACGTGTGTCTCCAAGCTGGTAATGTAACGACGGAGGTATATGTCATTGCATATTAAGCGAAAATCTGTAGCTCGTGCCGAGAAGGAGCGTGATAAGGAACACGGGATCCGTCTCTGAAAGTTGTAACGATGGACTTACTTACCAGTCTTTCTTTGCCCCAAAATGAACCCTAATGCATTGTATTACAAAATCAACCTTACATGCCATGATGTACTATTATGGACGTAAACACCAAACCCTAATGCATTGTATTACAAAATCAACCTTACATGCCATGATGTACTATTATGGACGTAAACACCAAACCCTAATGCATTGTATTACAAAATCAACCTTACATGCCATGATGTACTATTATGGACGTAAACACCAAACAGTTCCAATGCTACTTTTGGAACGAATGTCGGGGTGACCTTTCTGCCAACTCGTTGCATCGTGTGTTGCCGATTATATGAAACTAGTCTGAAAACCATTCTTTAAACCCTATCAATAACAGTAAAGTACATTATACTTTATAGTGATGGCTGTACCTATCAAAACCTGACAATACAGTAAAGTACATTATACTTTATAGTGATGGCTGTACCTATCAAAACTGACAATACAGTAAAGTACATTATACTCTGTTATCAAAACGGACAATACAGTAAAGTACATTATACTTTATAGTGATGGCTGTACCTATCAAAACCTGACAATACAGTAAAGTACATTATACTTTATAGTGATGGCTGTACCTATCAAAACCTGACAATACAGTAAAGTACATTATACTTTATAGTGATGGCTGTACCTATCAAAACCTGACAATACAGTAAAGTACATTATACTTTATAGTGATGGCTGTACCTATCAAAACCTGACAATACAGTAAAGTACATTATACTTTATAGTGATGGCTGTACCTATCAAAACCTGACAATACAGTAAAGTACATTATACTTTATAGTGATGGCTGTACCTATCAAAACCTGACAATACAGTAAAGTACATTATACTTTATAGTGATGGCTGTACCTATCAAAACCTGACAATACAGTAAAGTACATTATACTTTATAGTGATGGCTGTACCTATCAAAACCTGACAATACAGTAAAGTACATTATACTTTATAGTGATGGCTGTACCTATCAAAACAGAAATTGTGTTCTATCAAACCTGTGTAATGTGCAAGTTGGAAGTGTGCTCAAAAATAGAAACATCTATGTGCCACAAAATTAAGTGGATGACATTACTGAAAGATGTTCCATCCATCCGTACAAGGTTCACTATGTGGAACTTTCAGTCTTCAAGAAGCATTCGGACGTATCCTATTATTCAACAATTAGACCAGGAACGAAGGTAGGGGTTTCCGTAGTTACATACATTCGGGCCATACATTGCAGGCCCAATGCTGAAATTACAATCAAGCTGATGCTTGAACACGAGTTCAGCAAATTACCGAGACAAGCACAGCGTGCAGATGTGTTGTGCTGTGATTTGCCTCAGCTCCACAGTAGACAGTTGCCTATTAAGCGGTCAAAATTGCAACATATTTTCATGGAACGTAAGTCCGTCATCCCATCAGACTATCATGCATTCTTTGATAGCTTGACTCATGTGTTACATTAACTTCAAGTATAGCATCAGTGGGCGCTGTGACGCGCTTATTTTTAAGCCAGTTCTTCAACTATTTCCATGTGTAAATACTAGCAGATCCTTACTGAGAACAGTTACATTGATGCAGTTAGAAATATTACGAGGTAAATTTGTTGTTTGCTATATATCGGGGTAGAATTACGCTGTGACTTTATGTTATAGCTTGATTGTTCTATTGTTAATATTGGGGGGGGGGGGTGTTGTGTTCAGTTACTTGTAGTTGCCCATACAATTGTCTGTTCAGTTACTTGTAGTTGCCCATACAATTGTCTGTTCAGTTACTTGTAGTTGCCCATACAATTGTCTGTTCAGTTACTTGTAGTTGCCCATACAATTGTCTGTTTTTATGATCCAGCATCTCGGAGAACTGATGTCCGTCACCACTCTACTATTAGTGGTAGCTTGATCTTTGAGTAACATCGTGTACCAAGTTACAGGGCCATGAATCGTTTTCGTTTAAACCAGTTTACCTCCCGGAACTTTCTGTGTGAGAAAAGTATGGTTAATCAAGAGATAATTACTAACTATGGTAACTATGGTGCACCTTTGATATAAAATGCTTGCAGATTCATACTCAATAAAGGTCAAGATCAATCAGTTTTGTTAACTCTCATTTGTGTGTTCAGCTCCATTGTATCTAATTTGTTCACAAATTTCACATTTTGAATGTACCGGTATACTGTTCTATTCAATATGAAAATAAATAATTATGAAACATCCACTGTCTATGCCTATATTTGAAATATAAAGGGGAAAAGCAATGTTAATGTATAGGAAATATTGACAAAATATCAGTGAGTTAAACATGTACTTAGTGCTGATTGATGCCTATGATCACGGCCCTTGTTCAAATTTATTGTATAATAACGACGTCCCATGGCGAGTTCAAAGATAGTCTTCTTATGTACACATACAGGATTAAAAAATCGTATCTTTATTGGTTTTCACTTCAAAATGTAAGAAAACGACACGAAGACACTTGCTTTTATTTAAATTCATACCTGATAGCGAAATAGAAAACAATCTACCAAGTTTGGTGCTTCTACCGTAATTAAAAAAACTAATAAAATGGACAGTTTTTCTTTCCTCCTGTAAAATTGCAATATTCATAGTTATGACATTTTGACTTGACAGCGATGCTATGCCAATGTGTGGTACATGTCGAAACTGACACAAAAGGAATTCATCAAACTTGTTAGACATTATGATAATATTGCTTGTCATGATAATGTTGCTTGTCATGATAATGTTGCTTGCCATGATAATGTTGCTTGTCATGATAATATTGCTTGCCATGATAATGTTGCTTGTCATGATAATGTTGCTTGTCATGATAATATTGCTTGTCATGATAATGTTGCTTGTCATGATAATATTGCTTGTCATGATAATATTGCTTGTCATGATAATATTGCTTGTCATGATAATATTGCTTGTCATGATAATATTGCTTGTCATGATAAGATAATATTGCTTGTCATGATAATATTGCTTGTCATGATAATATTGCTTGTCATGATAATATTGCTTGTCATGATAAGATAATATTGCTTGTCATGATAAGATAATATTGCTTGTCATGATAATGTTGCTTGTCATGATAATATTGCTTGTCATGATAATATTGCTTGTCATGATAATATTGCTTGTCATGATAAGATAATATTGCTTGTCATGATAAGATAATATTGCTTGTCATGATAATATTGCTTGTCATGATAATATTGCTTGTCATGATAATATTTTGTTTGCATAAATACATGTGATTGTCAATCGGTGTACTTCAGTTGTTGCTTTTTTATTTTTATCTCGTTCCATCATCTTGTTCTTTCATTCTTTTGATATTGAAAGCAAAACATGAAACGCTAGCCATCTATTGATTATGATATGTATGTAGCACATGTGTTACAAGAATATAATATACAATAAATGATTTATGCACATGTGTTACACATATCAACATCTGTGAGAAATGGAAACTAACTGCATGCAAGGTATGCCAGATATAATGTGCATTTTCCTAGTTGTTATCACATACTATTGGAATACTATGTAAACATGGCATTATTTGCCTAGGAAGTTGCATATTAGGTGAAGTTCAATGCATTGTTGGATTAGTTTGTGCTGGATGGTGACATTGTCGTGTCTATAGTAGCATGGTTGGATTAGTTTGTGCTGGATGGTGACAGTGTCGTATGTATAGATGCTGTCTATAGTAGCATGGTTGGATTAGTTTGTGCTGGATGGTGACAGTGTCGTATGTATAGATGCTGTCTATAGTAGCATGGTTGGATTAGTTTGTGCTGGAAGGTGACATTGTCGTGTCTATAGATGCTGTCTATAGTAGCATGGTTGGATTAGTTTGTGCTGGATGGTGACATTGTCGTGTCTATAGATGCTGTCTATAGTAGCATGGTTGGATTAGTTTGTGCTGGATGGTGACAGTGTCGTATGTATAGATGCTGCCTATAGTAGCATGGTTGGATTAGTTTGTGCTGGATGGTGACATTGTCGTATGTATAGATGCTGCCTATAGTAGCATGGTTGGATTAGTTTGTGCTGGATGGTGACAGTGTCGTATGTATAGATGCTGTCTATAGTAGCATGGTTGGATTAGTTTGTGCTGGATGGTGACATTGTCGTGTCTATAGATGCTGTCTATAGTAGCATGGTTGGATTAGTTTGTGCTGGATGGTGACATTGTCGTGTCTATAGATGCTGTCTATAATAGCTGTATATAGTAGCATGGTTGGATTAGTTTGTGCTGGATGGTGACAGTGTCGTATGTATAGATGCTGCCTATAGTAGCATGGTTGGATTAGTTTGTGCTGGAAGGTGACATTGTCGTGTCTATAGATGCTGCCTATAGTAGCATGGTTGGATTAGTTTGTGCTGGATGGTGACAGTGTCGTATGTATAGATGCTGTCTATAGTAGCATGGTTGGATTAGTTTGTGCTGGATGGTGACATTGTCGTGTCTATAGATGCTGTCTATAGTAGCTGTATATAGTAGCATGGTTGGATTAGTTTGTGCTGGATGGTGACATTGTCGTGTCTATAGATGCTGCCTATAGTAGCATGGTTGGATTAGTTTGTGCTGGATGGTGACAGTGTCGTATGTATAGATGCTGTCTATAGTAGCATGGTTGGATTAGTTTGTGCTGGATGGTGACATTGTCGTGTCTATAGATGCTGTCTATAGTAGCTGTATATAGTAGCATGGTTGGATTAGTTTGTGCTGGATGGTGACATTGTCGTGTCTATAGATGCTGCCTATAGTAGCATGGTTGGATTAGTTTGTGCTGGATGGTGACAGTGTCGTATGTATAGATGCTGTCTATAGTAGCATGGTTGGATTAGTTTGTGCTGGATGGTGACATTGTCGTGTCTATAGATGCTGTCTATAGTAGCTGTATATAGTAGCATGGTTGGATTAGTTTGTGCTGGATGGTGACATTGTCGTGTCTATAGATGCTGTCTATAATAGCATCATGCATGGTTGGATTAGTTTGTGCTGGATGGTGACATTGTCGTGTCTATAGATGCTGTCTATAATAGCTGTATATAGTAGCATGGTTGGATTAGGTTGTGCTGGATGGTGACATTGTCGTGTCTATAGATGCTGTCTATAATAGCATGGTTGGATTAGTTTGTGCTGGATGGTGACATTGTCGTGTCTATAGATGCTGTCTATAATAGCTGTATATAGTAGCATGGTTGGATTAGTTTGTGCTGGATGGTGACAGTGTCCTATGTATAGATGCTGTCTAGAGTAGCATGGTTGGATTAGTTTGTGCTGGATGGTGACAGTGTCGTATGTATAGATGCTGTCTAGAGTAGCATGGTTGGATTAGTTTGTGCTGGATGGTGACATTGTCGTGTCTATAGATGCTGTCTATAATAGCTGTATATAGTAGCATGGTTGGATTAGTTTGTGCTGGATGGTGACATTGTCGTGTCTATAGATGCTGTCTATAATAGCTGTATATAGTAGCATGGTTGGATTAGTTTGTGCTGGATGGTGACATTGTCGTGTCTATAGATGCTGTCTATAATAGCTGTATATAGTAGCATGGTTGGATTAGTTTGTGCTGGATGGTGACATTGTCGTGTCTATAGATGCTGTCTATAATAGCTGTATATAGTAGCATGGTTGGATTAGTTTGTGCTGGATGGTGACATTGTCGTGTCTATAGATGCTGTCTATAATAGCTGTATATAGTAGCATGGTTGGATTAGTTTGTGCTGGATGGTGACATTGTCGTGTCTATAGATGCTGTCTATAATAGCTGTATATAGTAGCATGGTTGGATTAGTTTGTGCTGGATGGTGACATTGTCGTGTCTATAGATGCTGTCTATAATAGCTGTATATAGTAGCATGGTTGGATTAGTTTGTGCTGGATGGTGACAGTGTCGTGTCTATAGATGCTGTCTATAGTAGCATGGTTGGATTAGTTTGTGCTGGATGGTGACATTGTCGTATCTATAGATGCTGTATATAGTAGCATGGTGGGATTAGTTTGTGCTGGATGGTGACATTGTCGTGTCTATAGATGCTGTCTATAGTAGCATGGTTGGATTTGTTTACTAGGTGACCTTGTTCTGTTTGTAGTAATATTGTTTGATATCTTCATACTAGGTGTATGTAGCCATGTGGATGCCAGGGATTTGTTCATACTAGGTGTATGTAGCCATGTGGATGCCAGGGATTTGTTCATACTAGGTGTATGTAGCCATGTGGATGCCATGGATTTGTTCATACTAGGTGTATGTAGCCATGTGGATGCCAGGGATTTGTTCATACTAGGTGTATGTAGCCATGTGGATGCCAGGGATTTGTTCATACTAGGTGTATGTATCCATGTGGATGCCAGGGATTTGTTCATACTAGGTGTATGTAGCCATGTGGATGCCAGGGATTTGTTCATACTAGGTGTATGTAGCCATGTGGATGTCAGGGATTTGTTCATACTAGGTGTATGTAGCCATGTGGATGCCAGGGATTTGTTCATACTAGGTGTATGTAGCCATGTGGATGTCAGAGATGTGTTCATACTAGGTGTATGTAGCCATGTGGATGTCAGGGATTTGTTCATACTAGGTGTATGTAGCCATGTGGATGCCAGGGATTTGTTCATACTAGGTGTATGTAGCCATGTGGATGCCAGGGATTTGTTCCAACTAGGTGTATGTAGCCATGTGGATGCCAGGGATTTGTTCATACTAGGTGTATGTAGCCATGTGGATGCCAGGGATTTGTTCATACTAGGTGTATGTAGCCATGTGGATGCTAGGGATTAGTTCATACTAGGTGTATGTAGCCATGTGGATGCCAGGGATTTGTTCATACTAGGTGTATGTATCCATGTGGATGCCAGGGATTTGTTCATACTAGGTGTATGTAGCCATGTGGATGCCAGGGATTTGTTCATACTAGGTGTATGTAGCCATGTGGATGCCAGGGATTTGTTCATACTAGATGTATGTAGCCATGTGGATGCCATGGATTTGTTCACACTAGGTGTATGTAGCCATGTGGATGCCAGGGATTTGTTCACACTAGGTGTATGTAGCCATGTGGATGCCAGAGATGTGTTCATACTAGGTGTATGTAGCCATGTGGATGCCAGGGATTTGTTCATACTAGGTGTATGTAGCCATGTGGATGCCAGGGATTTGTTCACACTAGGTGTATGTAGCCATGTGGATGCCAGAGATGTGTTCATACTAGGTGTATGTAGCCATGTGGATGCCAGCTATCCAGGATATATGATAGTATTGACTTGTTTATGCTGGATTTGTTAGACTAAACTTATTTAATATTTCAGGAATGGAAATTCCTACAAATACGATCATCTTCAATACAAAAGTGAAGACATTAACTACACCATCTGATGTTAGGCTGAAATTGAATCCTGCATACAACAGGAAGAAATCTGTCAATCTTGAAAATGACATAGAAGAAATATGGAAGAGACGCTGTGCTGAACTACCTTCATTATTCAATGAAACTAAATTCCGACTTCATTCCACCGAGGTGGAAGGAAATATATTGACCCTTAATCTTGGCATTACTTGTTATAGGGATTTCCAAGGGACCAATTTATCAAAGAATGTGCTAACATTGCAAAGTGAAGGTTTGTGTGAGCATGATGATTCACAGGCGTACATGTCCGATGCTCTTGGCGTAGGCGCCCTTGTGCATACTACTGACGATTTTATGGTCCTATTGTTCAGGTCTAAAAATTGCGGAGAGGATATTAAACTGTGGGATAGACCTGGTGGACATTCGGAACCGAAGGTAACCATTTACCTTCATCATTTTATTTGTGTTTTTATTGGTCATAAATATTCTAGTGACTTCACAATTTTATCCGGTGGAAAAGAGGTCCCCATATACCCCTCGATGACATAGTTTCAGATACACTTGATATGTCATCCAGCTGGATAAATGTAGTGTGATTACTTGCACAGTAGGTCTCACACCCACAGCAGTGAGAGGCTAATTGATTGTGCACAAGGAAACAGAGGCCAACATTTTGTTTTTATTTTGATGATATAGCCAGACATTGCCATGGTTCAGGAAATCTCGTCAGTCACAGAATTGTGCTACCGTAGCAACTCGGAATCTACATGTTCAATGACCATGGATAAAGTGATTCTTAAGCCTCACACCAATGCCAGCTGTAGTACGATAACATGGGGACTTCATGTAGTACGATAACATGGGGACTTCATGTAGTACGATAACATGGGGACTTCATGTAGTACGATAACATGGGGACTTCATGTAGTACGATAACATGGGGGACTTCATGTAGTACGATAATGTGGGGACTTCATGTAGTACAATAACATGGGGGACTTCATGTAATACGATAATGTGGGGACTTCATGTAGTACGATAACATGGGGGACTTCATGTAGTACAATAACATGGGGGACTTCATGTAGTACAATAACATGGGGGACTTCATGTAGTACGATAACATGGGGGACTTCATGTAGTACAATACCATGGGGGACTTCATGTAGTATGATAACATGGGGGACTTCATGTAGTAGAATACCATGGGGGACTTCATGTAGTATGATAACATGGGGGACTTCATGTAGTACAATACCATGGGGGGACTTCATGTAGTACAATACCATGGGGGACTTCATGTAGTACAATAACATGGAGGACTTCATGTAGTACAATAACATGGGGGACTTCATGTAGTACAATACCATGGGGGACTTCATGTAGTATGATAACATGGGGGACTTCATGTAGTACAATACCATGGGGGGACTTCATGTAGTACAATACCATGGGGGACTTCATGTAGTACAATACCATGGGGGACTTCATGTAGTACAATAACATGGGGGACTTCATGTAGTACAATAACATGGGGGACTTCATGTAGTACAATACCATGGGGGACTTCATGTAGTACAATATCATGGGGGACTTCATGTAGTACAATAACATGGGGGACTTCATGTAGTACAATACCATGGGGGACTTCATGTAGTACACTACCATGGGGACTTCATGTAGTACAATACCATGGGGGACTTCATGTAGTACAATACCATGGGGGACTTCATGTAGTACAATAACATGGGGGACTTCATGTAGTACAATACCATGGGGGACTTCATGTAGTACAATACCATGGGGGACTTCATGAAGTACAATAACATTGGGGACGTCATGTAGTACAATAACATGGGGATTTCATGTAGTACGATATCATGGGGGACTTCATGTAGTACAATACCATGGGGGACTTCATGTAGTACAATAACATGGGGACTTCATGTAGTACAATAAAGCGGGGGGGCATGGGGGGACTTCATGTAGTACAATAAAGCGGGGGGGGGTAGTACAATAAAGGGGGACTTCATGTAGTACAATAAATGGGGGACTTCATGTAGTACAATAATGGACTTCATGTAGTACAATAAAGGGGGGGGGGGGGGCATCAGGTAGTACAATAACATGGGGGGGGGGACTTCATGTAGTACAATAATATGGGGGACTTCATGTAGTACAATAATATGGGGGACTTCATGTAGTACGATATATGGGGGACTTCATGTAGTACAATAATGTGGTGGACTTCATGTAGTACAATAAAGCGGGGGGGGGGCATCAGGTAGTACAATAACATGGGGGACTTCATGTAGTACAATAATATGGGGGACTTAATGTAGTACAATAATATGGGGGACTTCATGTAGTACGATAACATGGGGGACTTCATGTAGTACAATAAAGCGGGGGGGGGGGGCATCAGGTAGTACAATAACATGGGGGACTTCATGTAGTACAATAATATGGGGGACTTCATGTAGTACGATAACATGGGGGACTTCATGTAGTACAATAATGTGGTGGACTTCATGTAGTACAATAAAGCGGGGGGGGGGGGGGCATCAGGTAGTACAATAACGTGGGGGAATTCATGACAGTGTAGTTAAAGTCATTGACTGCCAAATCCAGTAGTGTCAAAATCTCATGTGAGGAGGCTATCCAGCTAGCTTGTGAAATGACTAATAAAGTCACTATAGTTGTACCTCGGTGCCCACCCATTGATCGGAGGAGCACCTGGTGTCATCTTCCTTTATTTAATGCTGGAAGGTGCTCTATAACCAACTATGTTTACTGTTTGATATGCTGCAGGTCATTACTTCGAAGTCTAACTCGAAACTATGTACTAAGTTACTGATGTCTGTTTAATAAATATTTTAATTTATGCCTTACTCACAAATCTTTTAAGAACATCATTGGGAAATTGGCAGCTGAAGATGTTGATGTATCAAGTCTACAATCAGATGCTGTGATACGTGAGCTGTTCAACTCGGTTACGGATGAAGTGATATCTGAGGTGAACCTACCCGCCGACTCCCTCAGTGACCCCAGCATCCTCGGAATCCACAGAAGTAACCTCAATGGCGGGAAACCTAATGTTGAGTTTCTTATCAAGTATGATTTTGTGTTTCATTTGTTTATGCTTACGACATAGAATTAAAGTTTGTATCTTGACTGCAAAGTCAGTGCTCTCGTATACTTTGCAATGCAATGTCAATTAATACTACATGTGAACCATGTGTGTAGAGTCCAGCGGACACACCTGTCATGCCTAATGGTAACTTTTAAAATATTTATAAAACAAAGAAGGAATCGCAGCCATCAATGGGGAATGTATGCATGTTTGTGCAAATAGAACTCATTAAACAGTATAAAGAATGTGTAGTCTCTCAAGAGGGACTTCTGTGTACCATGTAAAACTAATTGGGGGACTTCTGTGTACCATGTAAAACTAATTGGGGGACTTCTGTGTACCATGTATAACTAACTAATTGGGGGACTTCTGTGTACCATGTATAACTAATTGGGGGACTTCTGTGTACCATGTATAACTAACTGGGGGACTTCTGTGTACCATGTATAACTAATTGGGGGACTTCTGTGTACCATGTAAAACTAATTGGGGGACTTCTGTGTACCATGTATAACTAATTGGGGGACTTCTGTGTACCATGTATAACTAATTGGGGGACTTCTGTGTACCATGTAAAACTAATGTAGGGAATTAATGTGTACCATGTAAAACTAATTGGGGGACTTCTGTGTACCATGTATAACTAATTGGGGGACTTCTGTGTACCATGTAAAACTAATTGGGGGACTTCTGTGTACCATGTAAAACTAATTGGGGGACTTCTGTGTACCATGTATAACTAATTGGGGGACTCCATGTGTACCATGTAAAACTAATTGGGGGACTTCTGTGTACCATGTATAACTAATTGGGGGACTCCATGTGCACCATGTAAAACTAATTGGGGGCATTAATGTGTACCATGTAAAACTAATGGAGGGAATTAATGTGTACCATGTAAAACTAATGGAGGGAATTAATGTGTACCATGTAAAACTAACGGGGGGAATTAATGTGTACCATGTAAAACTAATTGGGGGCATTAATGTGTACCATGTAAAACTAATTGGGGGCATTAATGTGTACCATGTAAAACTAATGGAGGGAATTAATGTGTACCATGTAAAACTAATGGAGGGAATTAATGTGTACCATGTAAAAATAACGGTGGACTAAATGTTTACATCAATGTAGGGAGAAGTACGGTATGTTCAGTAGTGAAGTGACACCGCTTTGGGAGACATTGTAGGGGGAAGTGAGGAAAATGAGGGAGGCTTAGTTGGAAGAAGTGAGACAGCAGAGCGAGACTTAGTAGGGAGACTCAGTAGGGTGAAGTGCGACTTAGTAGGGAAAGTGAGAGAACTGAGGGAGACTTAATAGATATATGTGATGCAGACTCAGTAGTGAGAAGTAAGGGCGACTCATTAGGAAAAAGTGAGGAAGTAGGGAGAAGTGAGACTGCTGAGGGAGAGTCAGTAGGGAGAAGTGAGGCAGCTGAGGGAGAGTTAGTAGGGAGAGGAAAAGTGAGGCAGCTGAGGGAGAGTCAGTAGGGAGAAGTGAGATAGCTGAAAGAGAAACACAAGGGAAAAGTGAGGCAGCTGAAGGAGTCAGTAGGGAGAAGTGAGGTGGCTGAGGGAGAGTTAGTAGGGAGAAGTGAGATGGCTGAGGGAGAGCCAGTGGGGATAATTGAGACAGCTGAAGGAGTCAGTAGGGAGAAGTGAGACAGCTGAGGGAGTCAGTAGGGAGAAGTGAGACAGCTGAGGAAAAGATAGCAGGGAGAAGTGAAACAGCTGAGGGAGAGCCAGTAGGGAGAAGTGAGGCAGCTGAGGGAGTAAGCAGGGAGAAGTGAGACAGCTGAGGGAAAATCAGCAGGGAGAAGTGAGACAGCTTAAGGAGAGCCAGTAGGGAGAAGTGAGGTGGATGAAGAGGTCATTAGGGAGAAGTGAGACAGCTTGAGGGAGTCAGTAGGGATAAGTGAGACAGCTGAGGGAGTCAGTAGGGAGAAGTGAGACAGTTTGAGGGAGTCAGTAGGGATAAGTGAGACAGCTGAAGGAGTCAGTAGGGAGAAGTGAGACAGCTGAAGGAGTCAGTAGGGAGAAGTGAGACAGCTGAGGGAAAGTCAGCAGGGAGAAGTGAGACAGCTGAGGGAGAACCAGTAGGGAGAAGTGAGGTGGCTGAAGAAGTCATTATGGAGAAGTGAGGTGGCTGAGGGAGAGCCAGTAGGAAAAAGTGAGACAGCTGCAGGAGTCAGTAGGGAGAAATGGGGTGGCTGAGGGAGAGCCAGTAGGGAGAAATGAGACAGCTGAAGGAGTCAGTAGGGAGATGTGAGACAGCTGAGGGAAAGTCAGCAGGGAGAAGTGAGACAGTTGAGGGAGAATCAGTAGCGATATGTAAGTGTGACACCCCGTCCGAGAGCTAGGTCGTCTACGGATGATTTCACATCACTGCAATCGCATGGAGTGGATCTCGTCAATAGCCCTTGGTGGCGAGTTGTCTGCCGGTCCAATGAGGCTTGTTACTGTGGCTGTACCAGAAGGGCGTCTATCGTTGCCACCCGGAGACTGTTGTGCTTAGAGTATCGTCATGTGCGGGATTCCGACTTATAGGCATTTTGGTTTGGAGGTCTTCGATATATATAGGCCCTATAGTATAGGGATATATGTGATGGTCAATAGATTATTGTGTTGTATGGACTTTGGTGATGGTCAATAGATTATTGTGTAGTATGGACATTGGTGATGGTCAATAGATTATTGTGTAGTATGGACATTGGTGATGGTCAATAGATTATTGTGTAGTATGGACATTGGTGATGGTCAATAGATTATTGTGTAGTATGGACATTGGTGATGGTCAATAGATTATTGTGTAGTATGGACATTGGTGATGGTCAATATATTAGTGTGTAGTATGGACATTGGTGATGGTCGGTAGATTGGTGTGTCAGTAGGGATATTGGTGATGGTCGGTAGATTGGTGTGTCAGTAGGGATATTGGTGATGGCCGATATATTAGTGTGTCAGTAGGGATATTGGTGATGGCCGGTAGATTAGTGTGTCAGTAGGGATGTTGGTGATGGCTGGTAGATTAGTGTCAGGGATATTGGTGATGGCTGGTAGATTAGTGTGTCAGTAGGGATATTGGTGATGGTCGGTAGATTGGTGTGTCAGTAGGGATATTGGTGATGGCCAGTAGATTAGTGTGTCATTAGGGATATTGGTGATGGTCAGTAGATTAGTGTGTCAGTAGGGATATTGGTGATGGCCGGTAGATTAGTGTGTCAGTAGGGATATTGGTGATGGTCGGTAGATTGGTGTGTCAGTAGGGATATTGGTGATGGCCAGTAGATTAGTGTGTCAGTAGGGATATTGGTGATGGTCAGTAGATTAGTGTGTCAGTAGGGATGTTGGTGATGGCTGGTAGATTAGTGTCAGGGATATTGGTGATGGCTGGTAGATTAGTGTGTCAGTAGGGATATTGGTGATGGTCGGTAGATTGGTGTGTCAGTAGGGATATTGGTGATGACCAGTAGATTAGTGTGTCATTAGGGATATTGGTGATGGTCAGTAGATTAGTGTGTCAGTAGGGATATTGGTGATGGCCGGTAGATTAGTGTGTCAGTAGGGATATTGGTGATGGTCGGTAGATTGGTGTGTCAGTAGGGATATTGGTGATGGCCAGTAGATTAGTGTGTCAGTAGGGATATTGGTGATGGTCAGTAGATTAGTGTGTCAGTAGGGATATTGGTGATGGCCGGTAGATTAGTGTGTCAGTAGGGATATTGGTGATGGCCGGTGGATTAGTGTGCCAGTAGGGATATTGGTGATGGCTGATAGATTAGTGTGTCAGTAGGGATATTGGTGATGGTTGGTAGATTAGTGTCAATAGGGATATTGGTGATGGTCGGTAGATTAGTGTGTCAGTAGGGATATTGGTGATGGCCCGTAGATTAGTGTGACTGGGGATATTGGTGATGGCCGGTAGATTAGTGTGTCAGTAGGGATATTGGTGATGGTCGGTAGATTAGTGTGTCAGTAAGGATATTGGTGATGGTCAGTAGATTAGTGTGTCAGTAGGGATATTGGTGATGGTCGGTAGATTAGTGTGTTAGTAGGGATATTGGTGATGGCTGGTAGATTAGTGTGTCAGTAAGGATATTGGTGATGGCCAGTAGATTAGTGTCAGTAGGGATATTGGTGATGGCTGGTAGATTAGTGTGTCAGTAAGGATATTGGTGATGGCTGGTAGATTAGTGTCAGTAGGGATATTGGTGATGGCTGGTAGATTAGTGTCAGTAGGGATATTGGTAGATTAGTGTGTCAGTAGGGATATTGGTGATGGTCGGTAGATTACTGTGTCAGTAGGGATATTGGTGATGGCCGGTAGTTTTGTGTGTCAGTAGGGATATTGGTGATGACTGGTAGATTAGTGTGTCAGTAGGGATATTTGTGATGGCCGGTAGATTAGTGTCAGTAGGGATATTGGTGATGGCTGGTAGATTAGTGTGTCAGTAGGAATATTGGTAGATTAGTGTGTCAGTAGGGATATTGGTGATGGTCATTAGATTACTGTGTCAGTAGGGATATTGGTGATGGCCGGTATTTTGTGTGTCAGTAGGGATATTGGTGATGGCCGGTAGATTAGTGTGTCAGTAGGGATATTGGTGATGGCCGGTAGATTAGTGTGTCAGTAGGAATATTGGTGATGGTCGGTAGATTAGTGTGTCAGTAGGGATATTGGTGATGGTCGGTAGATTAGTGTGTCAGTAGGGATATTGGTGATGGTCGGTAGATTAGTGTGTCAATAGGGATATTGGTGATGGCTGGTAGATTAGTGTGTCAGTAGGGATATTGGTGATGACTGGTAGATTAGTGTCAGTAGGGATATTGGTGATGGTCAGTAGATTACAGTGTCAGTAGGGATATTGGTGATGGCCGGTAGTTTTTTGTGTCAGTAGGGATATTGTTGATGGCCAGTAGATTAGTGTGTCAGTAGGGATATTGGTGATGGTCGGTAGATTAGTGTGTCAGTAGGAATATTGGTGATGGTCGGTATATTAGTGTGTCAGTAGGGATATTGGTGATGGTCAGTAGATTAGTTTGTCAATAGGGATATTGGTGATGGTTGGTAGATTAGTGTGTCAATAGGGATATTGGTGATGGTTGGTAGATTAGTGTCAGTAGGGATATTGGTGATGGCTGGTAGATTAGTGTGTCAGTAGGGATATTGGTGATGACTGGTAGATTAGTGTCAGTAGGGATATTGGTGATGGTTGGTAGATTAGTGTGTCAGTAGGGATATTGGTGATGGCCAGTAGATTAGTGTGTCAGTAGGGATATTGGTGATGGTCGGTAGATTAGTGTGTCAGTAGGGATATTGGTGATGGTCGGTAGATTAGTGTGTCAGTAAGGATATTGGTGATGGTCAGTAGATTAGTGTGTCAGTAGGGATATTGGTGATGGTCGGTAGATTAGTGTGTTAGTAGGGATATTGGTGATGGCTGGTAGATTAATGTGTCAGTAATGATATTGGTGATGGCCAGTAGATTAGTGTCAGTAGGGATATTGGTGATGGCTGGTAGATTAGTGTGTCAGTAAGGATATTGGTGATGGCTGGTAGATTAGTGTCAGTAGGGATATTGGTGATGGCTGGTAGATTAGTGTGTCAGTAGGGATATTGGTAGATTAGTGTGTCAGTAGGGATATTGGTGATGGTCGGTAGATTACTGTGTCAGTAGGGATATTGGTGATGGCCGGTAGTTTTGTGTGTTAGTAGGGATATTGGTGAAGGCTGGTAGATTAATGTGTCAGTAATGATATTGGTGATGGCCAGTAGATTAGTGTCAGTAGGGATATTGGTGATGGCTGGTAGATTAGTGTGTCAGTAAGGATATTGGTGATGGCTGGTAGATTAGTGTCAGTAGGGATATTGGTGATGGCTGGTAGATTAGTGTGTCAGTAGGGATATTGGTAGATTAGTGTGTCAGTAGGGATATTGGTGATGGTCGGTAGATTACTGTGTCAGTAGGGATATTGGTGATGGCCGGTAGTTTTGTGTGTCAGTAGGGATATTGGTGATGGCCGGTAGATTAGTGTGTCAGTAGGGATATTGGTGATGGCCGGTAGATTAGTGTCAGTAGGGATATTGGTGATGGCTGGTAGATTAGTGTGTCAGTAGGGATATTGGTAGATTAGTGTGTCAGTAGGGATATTGGTGATGGTTGGTAGATTAGTGTGTCAGTAGGGATATTGGTGATGGCCAGTAGATTAGTGTGTCAGTAGGGATATTGGTGATGGTCGGTAGATTAGTGTCAATAGGGATATTGGTGATGGTTGGGTGTGTCAGTAGGGATATTGGTGATGGCCAGTAGATTAGTGTGTCAGTAGGGATATTGGTAATGGTCGGTAGATTAGTGTGTCAGTAGGGATATTGGTGAAGGCCGGTAGAGTAGTGTGTCAGTAGGGATATTGCTGATGGCCAGTAGATTAGTGTGTCAGTAGGGATATTGGAGATGGCCGGTAGATTAGTGTGCCAGTAGGGATATTGGTGATGGCTGATAGATTAGTGTGTCAGTAGGGATATTGGTGATGGCCGGTAGTTTAGTGTGTCAGTAGGGATATTGGTGATGGCCGGTAGATTAGTGTGTCAGTAGGGATATTGGTGATGGCTGGTAGATTAGTGTGTCAGTAGGGATATTGGTGATGGCCGGTAAATTAGTGTGTCAGTAGGGATATTGCTGATGGCCAGTAGATTAGTGTGTCAGTAGGCATATTGGTAATGGTCGGTAGATTAGTGTGTCAGTAGGGATATTGGTGAAGGCCGGTAGAGTAGTGTGTCAGTAGGGATATTGCTGATGGCCGGTAGATTAGTGTGTCAGTAGGGATATTGGTGATGGCCGGTAGATTAGTGTGCCAGTAGGGATATTGGTGATGGCCGATAGATTAGTGTGTCAGTAGGGATATTGGTGATGGCCGGTAGTTTAGTGTGTCAGTAGGGATATTGGTGATGGCCGGTAGATTAGTGTGTCAGTAGGGATATTGGTGATGGCTGGTAGATTAGTGTGTCAGTAGGGATATTGGTGATGGCCGGTAAATTAGTGTGCCAGTAGGGATATTGGTGATGGCCGGTAGATTAGTGTGTCAGTAGGGATATTGGTGATGGTTGGTAGATTAGTGTGTCAGTAGGGATATTGGTGATGGCTGGTAGATTAGTGTGTCAGTAGGTATATTGGTGATGGTCGGTAGATTAGTGTGTCAATAGGGATATTGGTGATGGTTGGGTGTGTCAGTAGGGATATTGGTGATGGCCAGTAGATTAGTGTGTCAGTAGGGATATTGGTGATGGTTGGTAGATTAGTGTGTCAGTAGGGATATTGGTGAAGGACGGTAGATTAGTGTGCCAGTAGGGATATTGGTGATGGCCGATAGATTAGTGTATCAGTAGGGATATTGGTGATGGCCGGTAGTTTAGTGTGTCAGTAGGGATATTGGTGATGGCCGGTAGATTAGTGTGTCAGTAGGGATATTGGTGATGGCCGGTAAATTAGTGTGCCAGTAGGGATATTGGTGATGGCCGATAGATTAGTGTGTCAGTAGGGATATTGGTGATGGCTGGTAGTTTAGTGTGTCAGTAGGGATATTTGTGATGGCCGGTAGAATAGTGTGTCAGTAGGGATATTGGTGATGGTCGGTAGATTAGTGTGTCAGTAGGGATATTGGTGAAGGCCGGTAGAGTAGTGTGTCAGTAGGGATATTGGTGATGGTCAGTAGATTAGTGTGTCAGTAGGGATATTGGTGATGGCCAGTAGATTAGTGTGTCAGTAGGGATATTGGTGATGGTTGGTAGATTAGTGTGTCAGTAGGGATATTGGTGATGGCTGGTAGATTAGTGTGTCAGTAGGGATATTGGTGATGGCAGGTAGATTAGTGTGCCAGTAGGGATATTGGTGATGGCCGATAGATTAGTGTGTCAGTAGGGATATTGGTGAAGGCCGGTAGTTTAGTGTGTCAGTAGGGATATTGGTGATGGCCGGTAGATTAGTGTGTCAGTAGGGATATTGGTGATGGCCGGTAAATTAGTGTGCCAGTAGGGATATTGGTGATGGCCGATAGATTAGTGTGTCAGTAGGGATATTGGTGATGGCCGGTAGAATAGTGTGTCAGTAGGGATATTGGTGATGGCCGGTAGATTAGTGTGTCAGTAGGGATATTGGTGATGGCTGGTAGATTAGTGTGTCAGTAGGGATATTGGTGATGGCCGGTAAATTAGTGTGCCAGTAGGGATATTGGTGATGGCCGGTAGATTAGTGTGTCAGTAGGGATATTGGTGATGGTTGGTAGATTAGTGTGTCAGTAGGGATATTGGTGATGGCTGGTAGATTAGTGTGTCAGTAGGGATATTGGTGATGGTCGGTAGATTAGTGTGTCAATAGGGATATTGGTGATGGTTGGGTGTGTCAGTAGGGATATTGGTGATGGCCAGTAGATTAGTGTGTCAGTAGGGATATTGGTGATGGTTGGTAGATTAGTGTGTCAGTAGGGATATTGGTGAAGGACGGTAGATTAGTGTGCCAGTAGGGATATTGGTGATGGCCGATAGATTAGTGTGTCAGTAGGGATATTGGTGATGGCCGGTAGTTTAGTGTGTCAGTAGGGATATTGGTGATGGCCGGTAGATTAGTGTGTCAGTAGGGATATTGGTGATGGCCGGTAAATTAGTGTGCCAGTAGGGATATTGGTGATGGCCGATAGATTAGTGTGTCAGTAGGGATATTGGTGATGGCTGGTAGTTTAGTGTGTCAGTAGGGATATTTGTGATGGCCGGTAGAATAGTATGTCAGTAGGGATATTGGTGATGGTCGGTAGATTAGTGTGTCAGTAGGGATATTGTTGAAGGCCGGTAGAGTAGTGTGTCAGTAGGGATATTGGTGATGGTCAGTAGATTAGTGTAACAGTAGGGATATTGGTGATGGCCAGTAGATTAGTGTGTCAGTAGGGATATTGGTGATGGTTGGTAGATTAGTGTGTCAGTAGGGATATTGGTGATGGCTGGTAGATTAGTGTGTCAGTAGGGATATTGGTGATGGCAGGTAGATTAGTGTGCCAGTAGGGATATTGGTGATGGCCTATAGATTAGTGTGTCAGTAGGGATATTGGTGAAGGCCGGTAGTTTAGTGTGTCAGTAGGGATATTGGTGATGGCCGGTAGATTAGTGTGTCAGTAGGGATATTGGTGATGGCCGGTAAATTAGTGTGCCAGTAGGGATATTGGTGATGGCCGATAGATTAGTGTGTCAGTAGGGATATTGGTGATGGCCGGTAGAATAGTGTGTCAGTAGGGATATTGGTGATGGCCGGTAGTTTAGTATGTCAGTAGGGATATTGGTGATGGCCGGTAGATTAGTGTGTCAGTAGGGATATTGGTGATAGTCAGTAGATTACTGTGTCAGTAGGGATATTAGTGATGGCCGGTAGTTTTTTGTGTCAGTAGGGATATTGGTGATGGCCGGTAGATTAGTGTGTCAGTAGTGATATTTGTGATGGCCGGTAGATTAGTGTGTCAGTAGGAATATTGGTTATGGTCGGTATATTAGTGTGTCAGTAGGGATATTGGTGATGGTCAGAAGATTAGTGTGTCAGTAGGGATATTGGTGATGGCCAGTAGATTAGTGTGTCAATAGGGATATTGGTGATGGTCAGTAGATTAGTGTGTCGGTAGGGATATTGGTGATGGCTGGTAGATTAGTGTGTCAGTAGGGATATTGGTGATGGTCGGTAGATTAGTGTGTCAGTAGGGATATTGGTGATGGTCGGTAGATTAGTGTGTCGGTAGGGATATTGGTGATGGCTGGTAGATTAGTGTGTCAGTAGGGATATTGGTGATGGTCGGTAGATTAGTGTGTCAGTAGGGATATTGGTGATGGTTGGTAGATTAGTGTGTCAATAGGGATATTGGTGATGGTTGGTAGATTAGTGTGTCAGTAGGGATATTGGTGATGGCCGGTAGATTAGTGTGTCTGTAGGGATATTGGTGATGGCCGGTATATTATTGTGTTTGTAGGGATATTGATGATGGTCGGTAGATTAGTGTGTCAGTAGGGATATTGGTGATGGCCGGTAGATTAGTGTGTCAGTAGGGATATTGGTGATGGTCGGTAGATTACTGTGTAAGTAGGGATATTGGTGATGACCGGTAGTTTTTTGTGTCAGTAGGGATATTGGTGATGGCTGGTAGTTTAGTGTGTCAGTAGGGATATTGGTGATGGCCAGTAGAATAGTGTATCAGTAGGGATATTGGTGATGGCCAGTAGTTTAGTGTGTCAGTAGGGATATTGGTGATGGCCGGTAGATTAGTATGTCAGTAGGGATATTGGTGATGGCCGGTAGTTTTTTGTGTCAGTAGGGATATTGGTGATGGCCGGTAGATTAGTGTGTCAGTAGGGATATTGGTGATCGCCGGTAGATTAGTGTGACAGTAGGAATATTGGTGATGGTCGGTAGATTAGTGTGACAGTAGGAATATTGGTGATGGTCGGTATATTAGTGTGTCAGTAGGGATATTGGTGATGGTCAGTAGATCAGTGTGTCAGTAGGGATATTGGTGATGGCCAGTAGATTAGTGTGTCAATAGGGATGCAGTGGCTGGGAGAGATATCAGTAGATCCATGGCATGTCATGGCTTGGAGCGATATCAGTATATCCATTGCATGTCATGGCTGGGAGCAATATCAGTATATCCATGGCATGTCATGGCTGGGAGAGATATCAGATCTGTGGCATGTCGTTGCTGGGAGAGATATCAGTAGATCCATGGCATGTCGTGGCTGGGAGATATATCAATAGATCCGTGGCTTGGAGAGATATCAGTAGAACCATTTCTATATTGTTCTTATAAATAATTCATTCTGTGGTCATAATTGCTCGCCAGATGATTTTCTCAGGGGTCGTGTTCATAATTGCTATCTACATGGTGTCATCAGGGGTCGTGTTCATAATTGCTATCTACATGGTGTCCTAAGGGGTCGTGTTCATAATTGCTATCTACATGGTGTCATCAAGGGTCGTGGTCATAATTGCTATCTACATGGTGTCATTAGGGGTCATGTTCATAATTGCTATCTACATGGTGCCATTAAGGGTCGTGTTCATAATTGCTATCTACATGGTGTCCTCAGGGGTCGTGTTCATAATTGCTATCTACATGGTGTCCTCAGGGGTCGTGTTCATAATTGCTATCTACATGGTGTCATTAGGGGTCGTGTTCATAATTGCTATCTACATGGTGTCATTATGGGTCATGTTCATAATTGCTATCTACATGGTGTCATGTTCATAATTGCTATCTACATGGTGTCATGTTCATAATTGCTATCTACATGGTGTCCTCAGGGGTCGTGTTCATAATTGCTATCTACATGGTGTCATCAGGGGTCGTGTTCATAATTGCTATCTACATGGTGTCATTATGGGTCATGTTCATAATTGCTATCTACATGGTGTCATGTTCATAATTGCTATCTACATGGTGTCATGTTCATAATTGCTATCTACATGGTGTCCTCAGGGGTCGTGTTCATAATTGCTATCTACATGGTGTCATCAGGGGTCGTGTTCATAATTGCTATCTACATGGTGTCATTAGGGGTCGTGTTCATAATTGCTATCTACATGGTGTCCTCAGGGGTCGTGTTCATAATTGCTATCTACATGGTGTCCTCAGGGGTCGTGTTCATAATTGCTATCTACATGGTGTCATCAGGGGTCGTGTTCATAATTGCTATCTACATGGTGTCATGTTCATAATTGCTATCTACATGGTGTCATGTTCATAATTGCTATCTACATGGTGTCATCAGGGGTCGTGTTCATAATTGCTATCTACATGGTGTCATTAAGGGTCGTGTTCATAATTGCTATCTACATGGTGTCCTCAGGGGTCGTGTTCATAATTGCTATCTACATGGTGTCCTATGGGGTCGTGTTCATAATTGCTATCTACATGGTGTCCTCAGGGGTCGTGTTCATAATTGCTATCTACATGGTGTCATTAGGGGTCGTGTTCATAATTGCTATCTACATGGTGTCATTATGGGTCATGTTCATAATTGCTATCTACATGGTGTCATGTTCATAATTGCTATCTACATGGTGTCATGTTCATAATTGCTATCTACATGGTGTCATGTTCATAATTGCTATCTACATGGTGTCCTCAGGGGTCGTGGTCATAATTGTTATCTACATGGTGTCCTCAGGGGTCGTGTTCATAATTGCTATCTACATGGTGTCCTCAGGGGTCGTGGTCATAATTGCTATCTACATGGTGTCCTCAGGGGTCGTGTTCATAATTGCTATCTACATGGTGTCATTAGGGGTCATGTTCATAATTGCTATCTACATGGTGTCCTCAGGGGTCGTGGTCATAATTGCTATCTACATGGTGTCCTCAGGGGTCGTGTTCATAATTGCTATCTACATGGTGTCCTCAGGGGTCGTGTTCATAATTGCTATCTACATGGTGTCCTCAGGGGTCATGTTCATAATTGCTATCTACATGGTGTCATTAGGGGTCGTGTTCATAATTGCTATCTACATGGTGTCCTCAGGGGTCGTGGTCATAATTGCTATCTACATGGTGTCCTCAGGGGTCGTGTTCATAATTGCTATCTACATGGTGTCCTCAGGGGTCGTGGTCATAATTGCTATCTACATGGTGTCCTCAGGGGTCGTGTTCATAATTACTATCTACATGGTGTCATCAGGGGTCATGTTCATAATTGCTATCTACATGGTGTCATTAAGGGTCGTGTTCATAATTGCTATCTACATGGTGTCATTAGGGGTCGTGGTCATAATTGCTACCTACATAGTGTCCTCAGGGGTCATGTTCATAATTGCTATCTACATGGTGTCCTCAGGGGTCGTGGTCATAATTGCTATCTACATGGTGTCCTCAGGGGTCGTGTTCATAATTACTATCTACATGGTGTCATCAGGGGTCATGTTCATAATTGCTATCTACATGGTGTCATTAAGGGTCGTGTTCATAATTGCTATCTACATGGTGTCATTAGGGGTCGTGGTCATAATTGCTACCTACATAGTGTCCTCAGGGGTCATGTTCATAATTGCTATCTACATGGTGTCATCAGGGGTCATGTTCATAATTGCTATCTACATGGTGTCATTAGGGGTCATGTTCATAATTGCTATCTACATGGTGTCATTAAGGGTTGTGTTCATAATTGCTATCTACATGGTGTCTGGTTCATAATTGATATCTACATGGTGTCATGTTCATAATTGCTATCTACATGGTGTCATGTTCATAATTGCTATCTACATGGTGTCATTAGGGGTCATGTTCATAATTGCTATCTACATGGTGTCCTCAGGGGTCGTGTTCATAATTGCTATCTACATGGTGTCCTATGGGGTCGTGTTCATAATTGCTATCTACATGGTGTCATCAAGGGTCGTGGTCATAATTGTTATCTACATGGTGTCATTAGGGGTCATGTTCATAATTGCTATCTATATGGTGTCATTAAGGGTCGTGTTCATAATTGCTATCTACATGGTGTCCTCAGGGGTCGTGTTCATAATTGCTATCTACATGGTGTCCTCAGGGGTCGTGGTCATAATTGCTATCTACATGGTGTCATCAGGGGTCGTGTTCATAATTGCTATCTACATGGTGTCATCAGGGGTCGTGTCATACTACTACATGGGGTCGTGTTCATAATTGCTATCTACATGGTGTCATCAAGGGTCGTGGTCATAATTGCTATCTACATGGTGTCATTAGGGGTCATGTTCATAATTGCTATCTACATGGTGTCATTAAGGGTCGTGTTCATAATTGCTATCTACATGGTGTCCTCAGGGGTCGTGTTCATAATTGCTATCTACATGGTGTCCTCAGGGGTCGTGGTCATAATTGCTATCTACATGGTGTCATCAGGGGTCGTGTTCATAATTGCTATCTACATGGTGTCATTAGGGGTCGTGTTCATAATTGCTATCTACATGGTGTCATTATGGGTCATGTTCATAATTGCTATCTACATGGTGTCATGTTCATAATTGCTATCTACATGGTGTCATGTTCATAATTGCTATCTACATGGTGTCATGTTCATAATTGCTATCTACATGGTGTCCTCAGGGGTCGTGGTCATAATTGCTATCTACATGGTGTCCTCAGGGGTCGTGTTCATAATTGCTATCTACATGGTGTCCTCAGGGGTCGTGGTCATAATTGCTATCTACATGGTGTCCTCAGGGGTCGTGTTCATAATTGCTATCTACATGGTGTCATCAGGGGTCATGTTCATAATTGCTATCTACATGGTGTCATTAAGGGTCGTGTTCATAATTGCTATCTACATGGTGTCATTAGGGGTCGTGGTCATAATTGCTATCTACATAGTGTCCTCAGGGGTCATGTTCATAATTGCTATCTACATGGTGTCATCAGGGGTCGTGTTCATAATTGCTATCTACATGGTGTCATTAGGGGTCATGTTCATAATTGCTATCTACATGGTGTCATTAAGGGTTGTGTTCATAATTGCTATCTACATGGTGTCTGGTTCATAATTGATATCTACATGGTGTCATGTTCATAATTGCTATCTACATGGTGTCATGTTCATAATTGCTATCTACATGGTGTCATTAGGGGTCATGTTCATAATTGCTATCTACATGGTGTCCTCAGGGGTCGTGTTCATAATTGCTATCTACATGGTGTCCTATGGGGTCGTGTTCATAATTGCTATCTACATGGTGTCATCAAGGGTCGTGGTCATAATTGTTATCTACATGGTGTCATTAGGGGTCATGTTCATAATTGCTATCTATATGGTGTCATTAAGGGTCGTGTTCATAATTGCTATCTACATGGTGTCCTCAGGGGTCGTGTTCATAATTGCTATCTACATGGTGTCCTCAGGGGTCGTGGTCATAATTGCTATCTACATGGTGTCATCAGGGGTCGTGTTCATAATTGCTATCTACATGGTGTCTACTATGGGGTCGTGTTCATAATTGCTATCTACATGGTGTCATCAAGGGTCGTGGTCATAATTGCTATCTACATGGTGTCATTAGGGGTCATGTTCATAATTGCTATCTACATGGTGTCATTAAGGGTCGTGTTCATAATTGCTATCTACATGGTGTCCTCAGGGGTCGTGTTCATAATTGCTATCTACATGGTGTCCTCAGGGGTCGTGGTCATAATTGCTATCTACATGGTGTCATCAGGGGTCGTGTTCATAATTGCTATCTACATGGTGTCATTAGGGGTCGTGTTCATAATTGCTATCTACATGGTGTCATTATGGGTCATGTTCATAATTGCTATCTACATGGTGTCATGTTCATAATTGCTATCTACATGGTGTCATGTTCATAATTGCTATCTACATGGTGTCATGTTCATAATTGCTATCTACATGGTGTCCTCAGGGGTCGTGGTCATAATTGTTATCTACATGGTGTCCTCAGGGGTCGTGTTCATAATTGCTATCTACATGGTGTTCTCAGGGGTCGTGGTCATAATTGCTATCTACATGGTGTCCTCAGGGGTCGTGTTCATAATTGCTATCTACATGGTGTCATTAGGGGTCATGTTCATAATTGCTATCTACATGGTGTCCTCAGGGGTCGTGGTCATAATTGCTATCTACATGGTGTCCTCAGGGGTCGTGTTCATAATTGCTATCTACATGGTGTCCTCAGGGGTCGTGGTCATAATTGCTATCTACATGGTGTCCTCAGGGGTCGTGTTCATAATTGCTATCTACATGGTGTCATTAGGGGTCATGTTCATAATTGCTATCTACATGGTGTCCTCAGGGGTCGTGGTCATAATTGCTATCTACATGGTGTCCTCAGTGGTCGTGTTCATAATTGCTATCTACATGGTGTCCTCAGGGGTCGTGGTCATAATTGCTATCTACATGGTGTCCTCAGGGGTCGTGTTCATAATTACTATCTACATGGTGTCATCAGGGGTCATGTTCATAATTGCTATCTACATGGTGTCATTAAGGGTCGTGTTCATAATTGCTATCTACATGGTGTCATTAGGGGTCGTGGTCATAATTGCTACCTACATAGTGTCCTCTGTCCTCAGGGGTCGTGGTCATAATTGCTATCTACATGGTGTCCTCAGGGGTCGTGTTCATAATTACTATCTACATGGTGTCATCAGGGGTCATGTTCATAATTGCTATCTACATGGTGTCATTAAGGGTCGTGTTCATAATTGCTATCTACATGGTGTCATTAGGGGTCGTGGTCATAATTGCTACCTACATAGTGTCCTCAGGGGTCATGTTCATAATTGCTATCTACATGGTGTCATCAGGGGTCATGTTCATAATTGCTATCTACATGGTGTCATTAGGGGTCATGTTCATAATTGCTATCTACATGGTGTCATTAAGGGTTGTGTTCATAATTGCTATCTACATGGTGTCTGGTTCATAATTGATATCTACATGGTGTCATGTTCATAATTGCTATCTACATGGTGTCATGTTCATAATTGCTATCTACATGGTGTCATTAGGGGTCATGTTCATAATTGCTATCTACATGGTGTCCTCAGGGGTCGTGTTCATAATTGCTATCTACATGGTGTCCTATGGGGTCGTGTTCATAATTGCTATCTACATGGTGTCATCAAGGGTCGTGGTCATAATTGCTATCTACATGGTGTCATTATGGGTCATGTTCATAATTGCTATCTACATGGTGTCATGTTCATAATTGCTATCTACATGGTGTCATGTTCATAATTGCTATCTACATGGTGTCCTCAGGGGTCGTGGTCATAATTGCTATCTACATGGTGTCCTCAGGGGTCGTGTTCATAATTGCTATCTACATGGTGTCATGTTCATAATTGCTATCTACATGGTGTCCTCAGGGGTCGTGGTCATAATTGCTATCTACATGGTGTCCTCAGGGGTCGTGTTCATAATTGCTATCTACATGGTGTCCTCAGGGGTCGTGGTCATAATTGCTATCTACATGGTGTCCTCAGGGGTCGTGTTCATAATTACTATCTACATGGTGTCATCAGGGGTCGTGTTCATAATTGCTATCTACATGGTGTCATTAAGGGTCGTGTTCATAATTGCTATCTACATGGTGTCATTAGGGGTCGTGGTCATAATTTCTACCTACATAGTGTCCTCAGGGGTCATGTTCATAATTGCTATATACATGGTGTCATGTTCATAATTGCTATCTACATGGTGTCATGTTCATAATTGCTATCTACATGGTGTCCTCAGGGGTCGTGGTCATAATTGTTATCTACATGGTGTCCTCAGGGGTCGTGTTCATAATTGCTATCTACATGGTGTCCTCAGGGGTCGTGGTCATAATTGCTATCTACATGGTGTCCTCAGTGGTCGTGGTCATAATTGCTATCTACATGGTGTCCTCAGGGGTCGTGGTCATAATTGCTATCTACATGGTGTCCTCAGGGGTCCTGTTCATAATTACTATCTACATGGTGTCATCAGGGGTCATGTTCATAATTGCTATCTACATGGTGTCATTAAGGGTCGTGTTCATAATTGCTATCTACATGGTGTCATTAGGGGTCGTGGTCATAATTGCTACCTACATAGTGTCCTCAGGGGTCATGTTCATAATTGCTATCTACATGGTGTCCTCAGGGGTCGTGGTCATAATTGCTATCTACATGGTGTCCTCAGGGGTCGTGTTCATAATTACTATCTACATGGTGTCATCAGGGGTCATGTTCATAATTGCTATCTACATGGTGTCATTAAGGGTCGTGTTCATAATTGCTATCTACATGGTGTCATTAGGGGTCGTGGTCATAATTGCTACCTACATAGTGTCCTCAGGGGTCATGTTCATAATTGCTATCTACATGGTGTCATCAGGGGTCATGTTCATAATTGCTATCTACATGGTGTCATTAGGGGTCATGTTCATAATTGCTATCTACATGGTGTCATTAAGGGTTGTGTTCATAATTGCTATCTACATGGTGTCTGGTTCATAATTGATATCTACATGGTGTCATGTTCATAATTGCTATCTACATGGTGTCATGTTCATAATTGCTATCTACATGGTGTCATGTTCATAATTGCTATCTACATGGTGTCCTCAGGGGTCGTGTTCATAATTGTTATCTACATGGTGTCATCAGGGGTCGTGTTCATAATTGCTATCTACATGGTGTCCTCAGGTGTCGTGTTCATAATTGTTATCTACATGGTGTCATCAGGGGTCGTGTTCATAATTGCTATCTACATGGTGTCATCAGGGGTCGTGTTCATAATTGCTATCTACATGGTGTCCTCAGGGGTCGTGTTCATAATTGCTATCTACATGGTGTCCTCAGGGGTCGTGTTCATAATTGCTATCTACATGGTGTCCTCAGGGGTCGTGTTCATAATTACTATCTACATGGTGTCATCAGGGGTCGTGTTCATAATTGCTATCTACATGGTGTCATTACGGGTCGTGTTCATAATTGCTATCTACATGGTGTCATTAGGGGTCGTGGTCATAATTGCTATCTACATAGTGTCCTCAGGGGTCATGTTCATAATTTCTATCTACATGGTGTCATCAGGGGTCATGTTCATAATTGCTATCTACATGTTGTCATTAGGGGTCATGTTCATACTTGCTATCTACATGGTGTCATTATGGGTTGTGATCATAATTGCTATCTACATGGTGTCTGGTTCATAATTGATATCTACATGGTGTCATGTTCATAATTGCTATCTACATGGTGTCATGTTCATAATTGCTATCTACATGGTGTCATGTTCATAATTGCTATCTACATGGTGTCCTCAGGGGTCGTGTTCATAATTGCTATCTACATGGTGTCATATGGGTCGTGTTCATAATTGCTATCTACATGGTGTCCTCAGGGGTCGTGTTCATAATTGCTATCTACATGGTGTCATCAGGGGTCGTGTTCATAATTGCTATCTACATGGTGTCATCAGGGGTCGTGTTCATAATTGCTATCTACATGGTGTCATGTTCATAATTGCTATCTACATGGTGTCATGTTCATAATTGCTATCTACATGGTGTCATGTTCATAATTGCTATCTACATGGTGTCCTCAGGGGTCGTGTTCATAATTGTTATCTACATGGTGTCATCAGGGGTCGTGTTCATAATTGCTATCTACATGGTGTCCTCAGGTGTCGTGTTCATAATTGTTATCTACATGGTGTCATCAGGGGTCGTGTTCATAATTGTTATCTACATGGTGTCATCAGGGGTCGTGTTCATAATTGCTATCTACATGGTGTCATCAGGGGTCGTGTTCATAATTGCTATCTACATGGTGTCATGTTCATAATTGCTATCTACATGGTGTCATTAGGGTCATGTTCATAATTGCTATCTACATGTTTGCAGGTGTAGTTTAACAGCCTCCGAAGTAGAATCACTGTACCATGAAGGATGCCAGGCAGAGGCGTATGAATCTGAGAAGATTCTACTGTTGCCGATTGACAATGCTCTCAATATACAGACCTGTGACTTTCAACTTTGGAATAAAATGGCTGCAGGAGCCAAGGGATTATTGTATTTATATAACATGTATAGACATAGATTCTTGCTGTAGTGTTATGGTCAAATGCTACATTTCATCTTATTACAGTTATGGCACTCATTACATGTTATTTGATGCATCTATTGTGGAAGATGAAACAATTATATATATAATGTTTGAATTTTATTGTCAGTGAATAATTATTTCAAGAGTTTGCTTTTCCACCAAAACCGAGGCAGACAAATACTTGGGGTAATTTAAAACGAAGTGCCACTTACAACTGTTATTTTGAATGGCACAAGCAGTGCCTGATATGCTGTATTGCGATTCACCTTAAAGTATTCTTTAGAATTAGTCAAGCTTTGTCCCATAACACTAAGTATATTCAAATGAAAGACCCTGTCAACCAAGGTGAGTCACAAGGCCAAATTAGAATCTACTTCGTAGTTACCACGGCGAGTCACCATGCCAAATTAGAATCTACTGCGTAGTTACCACAGCGAGTCACCACCATGCCAAATTAGAGTATACTGCATCTTTACCACGGCGAGTCACCACTATGCCAAATTAGAGTATACTGCGTAGTTACCACGGCGAGTCACCACCATGCCAAATTAGATTATACTGCTTAGTTACCACGGCGAATCACCACCATGCCAAATTAGAGTATACTGTGTAGTTACCATGGCGAGTCACCACCATGCCAAATTAGAATCTACTGCGTAGTTACCACGGCGAGTCACCACCATGCCAAATTAGAATCTACTGCGTAGTTACCACGGCGAGTCACCACCATGCCAAATTAGAATCTACTGCGTAGTTACCACGGCGATTCTCCACCATGCCAAATTAGAATCTACTGCGTAGTTACCACAGCGAGTCACCACCATGCCAAATTAGAATCTACTGCGTAGTTACCACAGCGAGTCACCACCATGCCAAATTAGAATCTACTGCGTAGTTACCACGGCGAGTCACCACCATGCCAAATTAGAATCTACTGCGTAGTTACCACTGCGAGTCACCACCATGCCAAATTAAAGTATACTGTGTAGTTACCACAGCGAGTCTCCACCATGCCAAATTAGAATCTACTGCGTAGTTACCACGGTGAGTCACCACCATGCCAAATTAGAATCTACTGCGTAGTTACCACGGCGATTCTCCACCATGCCAAATTAGAATCTACTGCGTAGTTACCACAGCGAGTCACCACCATGCCAAATTAGAATCTACTGCGTAGTTACCACAGCGAGTCACCACCATGCCAAATTAGAATCTACTGCGTAGTTACCACGGCGAGTCACCACGATGCCAAATTAGTGACATATATCTACATACATTAGTGACATATCTACATACATTAGTGACACATATCCATACGTTAGTGACATATATCCATACATTAGTGACATATATCCATACATTAGTGACATATATCCATACATTAGTGACATATATCCATACATTAGTGACATATATCCATACATTTGTGACACATATACATACATTAGTGACATATATCCATACATTAGTGACATATATCCATACATTGGTGACATACATCCATACATTAGTGACACATATCTACCTACATTAGTGACACATATATCCATACATTAGTGACATATATCCATACATTAGTGACATATATCCATACATTAGTGACACATATACATACATTAGTGACACATATATCCATACATTAGTGACACATATATCCACACATTAGTGACACATATCTACCTACCTACATTAGTGACACATATATCCATACATTAGTGACATATATCCATACATTAGTGACATATATCCATACATTTGTGACACATATACATACATTAGTGACATATCTACATACATTAGTGACACATATCCATACACTAGTGACATATATCCATACATTAGTGACATATATCCATACATTTGTGACATATATCCATACATTAGTGACATATATCCATACATTAGTGACATATATCCATACATTAGTGACATATATCCATACATTAGTGACATATATCCATTCATTAGTGACATATATCCATACATTTGTGACATATATCCATACACTAGTGACATATATCCATACATTTGTGACATATATCCATACATTTGTGACATATATCCATACATTAGTGACACATATCCATACATTAGTGACACATATCCATACATTAGTGACATATATCCATACATTTGTGACATATATCCATACATTAGTGACATATATCCATACATTAGTGACACATATCCATACATTAGTGACACATATCTACATACATCGGCCCCTGCAGTTTAAATAAACCATAGGAGCAAATCTTTAAATAAACTGCTGGCATTTGAAAACATCAGCTCTTGTGGTTTATTTAAAGATCTGCTCCTGTGGTTTATTTAAAGATCTGCTCCTGTGGTTTATTTAAAGATCTGCTCCTTTGGTTTATTTAAAGATCTGCTACTGTGGTTTATTTAAAGATCTGCTATTGTGGTTTATTTAAAGATCTGCTCCTGTGGTTTATTTAAAGATCTGCTCCTGTGGTTTATTTAAAGATTTGTCCCTGTGGTTTATTTAAAGATCTGCACCTGTGGTTTATTTAAAGATCTGCCCCTGTGGTTTATTTAAAGATCTGCTCCTGTGGCTTATTTAAAGATCTGCTCCTATGGTTTATTTAAAGATCTGCTATTGTGGTTTATTTAAAGATCTGCTACTGTGGTTTATTTAAAGATCTGCTTCTATGGTTTATTTAAAGATCTGCTCCTGTGGTTTATTTAAAGATCTGCTATTGTGGTTTATTAAAGATCTGCTCCTGTGGTTTATTTAAAGATCTGCTATTGTGGTTAATTAAAGATCTGCTCCTCTGGTTTATTTAAAGATCTGCTCCTGTGGTTTATTTAAAGATCTGCTATTGTGGTGTATTTAAAGATCTGCTCCTGTGGTTTATTTAAAGATCTGCTCCTGTGGTTTATTTAAAGATCTGCTATTGTGGTGTATTTAAAGATCTGCTCCTGTGGTTTATTTAAAGATCTGCTCCTGTGGTTTATTTAAAGATTTGCTCCTGTGGTTTATTTAAAGATCTGCTATTGTAGTTTATTTAAAGATCTGCTCCTGTGGTTTATTTAAAGATCTGCTATTGTAGTTTATTGAAAGATCTGCTCCTGTGGTTTATTTAAAGATCTGCTATTGTGGTTTATTTAAAGATCTGCTCCTGTGGTTTATTTAAAGATCTGCTATTGTGGTTAATTAAAGATCTGCTCCTATGTTTATTTAAAGATCTGCTCCTGTGGTTTATTTAAAGATCTGCTCCTGTGGTTTATTTAAAGATCTGCTCCTGTGGTTTATTTAAAGATCTGCTCCTGTGGTTTATTTCTGCTCCTGTGGTTTATTTAAAGATCTGCTCCTGTGGTTTATTTAAAGATCTGCTATTGTAGTTTATTTAAAGATCTGCTCCTGTGGTTTATTTAAAGATCTGCTATTGTGGTTTATTGAAAGATCTGCTCCTGTGGTTTATTTAAAGATCTGCTATTGTGGTTTATTTAAAGATCTGCTATTGTGGTTTATTTAAAGATCTGCTATTGTGGTTAATTAAAGATCTACTCCTGTGGTTTATTTAAAGATCTGCTATTGTGGTTTATTTAAAGATCTGCTCCTGTGGTTTATTTAAAGATCTGCTATTGTGGTTTATTGAAAGATCTGCTCCTGTGGTTTATTTAAAGATTGCTATTGTGGTTAATTAAAGATCTGCTCCTGTGGTTTATTTAAAGATCTGCTCCTGTGGTTTATTTAAAGATCTGCTCCTGTGGTTTATTTCTGCTCCTGTGGTGTATTTAAAGATCTGCTCCTGTGGTTTATTTAAAGATCTGCTCCTGTGGTTTATTTAAAGATCTGCTCCTGTGGTTTATTTCTGCTCCTGTGGTTTATTTAAAGATCTGCTATTGTGGTTTATTTAAAGATCTGCTCCTGTGGTTTATTTAAAGATCTGCTCCTGTGGTTTATTTAAAGATATGCTCCTGTGGTTTATTTAAAGATCTGCTCCTGTGGTTTATTTAAAGATCTGCTATTGTAGTTTATTTAAAGATCTGCTCCTGTGGTTTATTTTAAGATCTGCTATTGTGGTTTATTGAAAGATCTGCTCCTGTGGTTTATTTAAAGATCTGCTCCTGTGGTTTATTTAAAGATCTGCTCCTGTGGTTTATTTAAAGATCTGCTCCTGTGGTTTATTTAAAGATCTGCTATTGTGGTTTATTTAAAGATCTGCTCCTGTGGTTTATTTCTGCTCCTGTGGTTTATTTAAAGATCTGCTCCTGTGGTTTATTTAAAGATCTGTTCCTGTGGTTTATTTAAAGATCTGCTCCTGTGGTTTATTTAAAGATCTGCTCCTGTGGTTTATTTCTGCTCCTGTGGTTTATTTAAAGATCTGTTCCTGTGGTTTATTTAAAGATCTGCTCCTGTGGTTTATTTAAAGATCTGCTCCTGTGGTTTATTTAAAGATCTGCTCCTGTGGTTTATTTAAAGATCTGCTATTGTAGTTTATTTAAAGATCTGCTCCTGTGGTTTATTTTAAGATCTGCTATTGTGGTTTATTGAAAGATCTGCTCCTGTGGTTTATTTAAAGATCTGCTCCTGTGGTTTATTTAAAGATCTGCTCCTGTGGTTTATTTAAAGATCTGCTCCTGTGGTTTATTTAAAGATCTGCTATTGTAGTTTATTTAAAGATCTGCTCCTGTGGTTTATTTTAAGATCTGCTATTGTGGTTTATTGAAAGATCTGCTCCTGTGGTTTATTTAAAGATCTGCTCCTGTGGTTTATTTAAAGATCTGCTCCTGTGGTTTATTTAAAGATCTGCTCCTGTGGTTTATTTAAAGATCTGCTATTGTAGTTTATTTAAAGATCTGCTCCTGTGGTTTATTTTAAGATCTGCTATTGTGGTTTATTGAAAGATCTGCTCCTGTGGTTTATTTAAAGATCTGCTCCTGTGGTTTATTTAAAGATCTGCTCCTGTGGTTTATTTAAAGATCTGCTCCTGTGGTTTATTTAAAGATCTGCTATTGTAGTTTATTTAAAGATCTGCTCCTGTGGTTTATTTTAAGATCTGCTATTGTGGTTTATTGAAAGATCTGCTCCTGTGGTTTATTTAAAGATCTGCTCCTGTGGTTTATTTAAAGACCTGCTATTGTAGTTTATTTAAAGATCTGCCTGCTCCTGTGGTTTATTTAAAGATCTGTCCCTGTGGTTTATTTAAAGATCTGCTCCTATGGTTTATTTAAAGATCTGCTAGTGTGGTTTATTTAAAGATCTGCTATTGTGGTTAATTAAAGATCTACTCCTGTGGTTTATTTAAAGATCTACTATTGTGGTTTATTGAAAGATCTACTATTGTGGTTTATTGAAAGATCTGCTCCTGTGGTTTATTTAAAGATCTACTATTGTGGTTTATTGAAAGATCTACTATTGTGGTTTATTGAAAGATCTACTATTGTGGTTTATTTAAAGATCTGCTATTGTGGGTTTTTTAAAGATCTACTATTGTGGTTTATTTAAAGATCTACTATTGTGGTTTATTTAAAGATCTACTATTGTGGTTTATTTAAAGATCTGCTCCTGTGGTTTATTTAAAGATCTACTATTGTGGTTTATTTAAAGATCTGCTATTGTGGTTAATTAAAGATCTACTCCTGTGGTTTATTTAAAGATCTACTATTGTGGTTTATTGAAAGATCTACTATTGTGGTTTATTGAAAGATCTGCTCCTGTGGTTTATTTAAAGATCTACTATTGTGGTTTATTGAAAGATCTGCCATTGTGGTTTATTTAAAGATCTACCATTGTGGTTTATTGAAAGATCTGCCATTGTGGTTTATTGAAAGATCTGCCATTGTGGTTTATTGAAAGATCTGCCATTGTGGTTTATTTAAAGATCTGCTCCTGTGGTTTATTTAAAGATCTACTATTGTGGTTTATTGAAAGATCTGCTATTGTGGTGTATTGAAAGATCTGCTCCTGTGGTTTATTGAAAGATCTGCTCCTGTGGTTTATTTAAAGATCTGCTATTGTGGTTTATTTAAAGATCTACTATTGTGGTTTATTGAAAGATCTGCCATTGTGGTTTATTTAAAGATCTACTATTGTGGTTTATTTAAAGATCTACTATTGTGGTTTATTGAAAGATCTGCTATTGTGGTTTATTGAAAGATCTGCTCCTGTGGTTTATTGAAAGATCTGCTCCTGTGGTTTATTTAAAGATCTGCTATTGTGGTTTATTGAAAGATCTACTATTGTGGTTTATTGAAAGATCTACTATTGTGGTTTATTGAAAGATCTGCTCCTGTGGTTTATTTAAAGATCTACTATTGTGGGTTTTTTAAAGATCTACTATTGTGGTTTATTTAAAGATCTACTATTGTGGTTTATTTAAAGATCTACTATTGTGGTTTATTTAAAGATCTACTATTGTGGTTTATTTAAAGATCTACTATTGTGGTTTATTTAAAGATCTACTATTGTGGTTTATTTAAAGATCTACTATTGTGGTTTATTTAAAGATCTGCTATTGTGGTTTATTTAAAGATCTACTATTGTGGTTTATTTAAAGATCTACTATTGTGGTTTATTGAAAGATCTGCTATTGTGGTTTATTGAAAGATCTGCTCCTGTGGTTTATTTAACCCATTCAACCCCAAGTAACTGACATGGACTGGTGCGTGATATTTTCAGACCAATAAATTAATAAGAAAATTACCTTTGGACCAGTTCATTTATCAAAATGGGTAATTTTATCTAAAAATAGTAATAATTATTACTGGCAAAAAAGTGCAGATCCTGATGAGACGGCTCGTCACGAGCCGGCTCATCTGGACCTACACTTTTCATAAGCCTATTTAGAGGCCTGTGGGGTTGAAAGGGTTAAAGATCTGCTATTGTGGTTTATTGAAAGATCTACTATTGTGGTTTATTTAAAGATCTACTATTGTGGTTTATTGAAAGATCTGCTATTGTGGTTTATTGAAAGATCTGTCCTGTGGTTTATTGAAAGATCTGTCCTGTGGTTTATTTAAAGATCTGCTATTGTGGTTTATTTAAAGATCTGCTATTGTGGTTTATTGAAAGATCTGCCTCTGTTGTTTATTTAAAGATCTGCTATTGTGGTTTATTTAAAGATCTGCTCCTGTGGTTTATTTAAAGATCTGCTCCTGTGGTTTATTTAAAGATCTGCTATTGTGGTTTATTGAAAGATCTACTATTGAGGTTTATTGAAAGATCTACTATTGTGGTTTATTGAAATATCTGCTCCTGTGGTTTATTTAAAGATCTACTATTGTGGTTTATTTAAAGATCTACTATTGTGGTTTATTTAAAGATCTACTATTGTGGTTTATTGAAAGATCTGCTATTGTGGTTTATTTAAAGATCTACTATTGTGGTTTATTTAAAGATCTGCTATTGTGGGTTTTTTAAAGATCTACTATTGTGGTTTATTTAAAGATCTACTATTGTGGTTTATTTAAAGATCTACTATTGTGGTTTATTTAAAGATCTACTATTGTGGTTTATTTAAAGATCTACTATTGTGGTTTATTTAAAGATCTGCTCCTGTGGTTTATTGAAATATCTGTCCTGTGGTTTATTTAAAGATCTGCTATTGTGGTTTATTTAAAGATCTGCTATTGTGGTTTATTGAAAGATCTGCTCCTGTTGTTTATTTAAAGATCTGCTCCTGTGGTTTATTGAAAGATCTGTCCTGTGGTTTGTTTAAAGATCTGCTATTGTGGTTTATTTAAAGATCTGCTATTGTGGTTTATTGAAAGATCTGCTCCTGTTGTTTATTTAAAGATCTGCTATTGTGGTTTATTTAAAGATCTGCTATTGTGGTTTATTGAAAGATCTGCTCCTGTTGTTTATTTAAAGATCTGCTATTGTGGTTTATTTAAAGATCTGCTCCTGTGGTTTATTTAAAGATCTGCTCCTGTGGTTTATTTAAAGACCTGCTATTGTAGTTTATTTAAAGATCTGCCTGCTCCTGTGGTTTATTTAAAGATCTGTCCCTGTGGTTTATTTAAAGATCTGCTCATATGGTTTATTTAAAGATCTGCCCCTGTGGTTTATTTAAAGATCTGCTCATGTGGCTTATTTAAAGATCTGCTCCTGTGGTTTATTTAAAGATCTGCTCTTGTGGTTTATTTAAAGATCTGCTCCTGTGGTTTATTTAAAGATCTGCTCTTGTGGTTTATTTAAAGATCTGCTATTGTAGTTTATTTAAAGATCTGCCTGCTCCTGTGGTTTATTTAAAGATCTGCTCTTGTGGTTTATTTAAAGATCTGCTATTGTAGTTTATTTAAAGATCTGCTCCTGTGGTTTATTTAAAGATCTGCTATTGTAGTTTATTTAAAGATCTGCTCCTGTGGTTTATTTAAAGATCTGCTATTGTAGTTTATTTAAAGATCTGCTCCTGTGGTTTATTTAAACATCTGCTATTGTGGTTTATTGAAAGATCTGCTCCTGTGGTTTATTTAAAGATCTGCTATTGTGGTTTATTTAAATATCTGCTATTGTGGTTTATTTAAAAGATCTGCTATTGTGGTTAATTAAAGATCTACTCCTGTGGTTTATTTAAAGATCTGCTATTGTGGTTTATTTAAAGATCTGCTCCTGTGGTTTATTTAAAGATCTGCTATTGTGGTTAATTAAAGATCTGCTCCTGTGGTTTATTTAAAGATCTGCTCCTGTGATTTATTTAAAGATCTGCTATGTGGTTAATTAAAGAACTGCTCCTGTGGTTTATTTAAAGATCTGCTCCCGTGATTTATTTAAAGATCTGCTATTGTGGTTAATTAAAGAACTGCTCCTATGGTTTATTTAAAGATCTGCTCCTGTGGTGTATTTAAAGATCTGCTCCTGTGGTTTATTTAAAGATCTGCTCCTGTGGTTTATTTAAAGATCTGCTCCTGTGGTTTATTTCTGCTCCTGTGGTTTATTTAAAGATCTGCTATTGTAGTTTATTTAAAGATCTGCTCCTGTGGTTTATTGAAAGATCTGCTCCTGTGGTTTATTTAAAGATCTGCTATTGTGGTTTATTTAAAGATCTGCTATTGTGGTTTATTTAAAGATCTGCTATTGTGGTTTATTAAAGATCTGCTCCTGTGGTTTATTTAAAGATCTGCTATTGTGGTTTATTTAAAGATCTGCTATTGTGGTTTATTGAAAGATCTGCTCCTGTGGTTTATTTAAAGATCTGCTATTGTGGTTAATTAAAGATCTGCTCCTGTGGTTTATTTAAAGATCTGCTCCTGTGGTTTATTTAAAGATCTGCTATTGTGGTTTATTTAAAGATCTGCACCTGTGGTTTATTTAAAGATCTGCTCCTGTGGTTTATTTAAAGATCTGCTCCTGTGGTTTATTTAAAGATCTGCTATTGTGGTTTATTTAAAGATCTGCTCCTGTGGTTTATTTAAAGATCTGCTCCTGTGGTTTATTTAAAGATCTGCTATTGTGGTTTATTTAAAGATCTGCTTCTATGGTTTATTTAAAGATCTGCTCCTGTGGTTTATTTAAAGATCTGCTATTGTGGTTTATTTAAAGATCTGCTCCTGTGGTTTATTTAAAGATCTGCTATTGTGGTTTATTTAAAGATCTGCTTCTATGGTTTATTTAAAGATCTGCTCCTGTGGTTTATTTAAAGATCTGCTATTGTGGTTTATTTAAAGATCAGGGCCCCGTTTTATCAACGGTCGTAAGTCAGTCTTAGTTAAGGTTATTGCTTAAGACCGAGTTACGCCGTCGTAACGTCTAAGTTAAGACCATGGTCCGTTTTATCAACAAAGTCGCAGCTAAGATATCGTAAATAAAGTCTTAACTTTACGACTGGTTCGATGCAGTCGCAACTTCGGAAAAAGTCTTAAAAATGGCGGCCGAATCAGCAGAATCCGTGCATCAGAGACGTGATGCAAGAATATTCAGGGCCGGTAGAGACATTGGAGACGCGTGACACCAATATCCTTTCCCGATATCGCAGGACGAGGCTCTGGGTTGTCTTGCTTGTGGATATGGTGGGGGAATGACTTGGACAAGGGGACGAACCGCTCTCATTCGATACCCGGTTTGACCTAGGTAAAGTGAAATTGATATATTTCTATATCTTGCATTATTAAGGTGCATATCAGTGTTATTTGCGTACACATTTCTGTACAGTAGGCCCTTATTTCTATTTTACAAGGGATGCTACTTCCATAAAAATCTATCACTATTTATACTACACACAAGTCATGACTTAGAAATTATGTTTTTGGAACTGAATGACGATACGTATTATGTTTCTGTAATGCAATGCATTAGCTAAGTAAACTGATACAGTGTGCAGGTAGGGAATTAAATGCTTGTGTTTATAATGTCGTCTGTTTCTTTTTAAATGCTCGTGTATTGCTACAGTATTCGTACACATAATTAAACGTCCCCACGTGTCCAAATGCAAATGATTTTCTGGACAGGCTTAGCCGACCTAAGCGGTTAACCAGTACTAAACTATGTCTGTGAGGTGACTTGCTCAATGACACTACATACGTGGACTGACCGAGTATCGAACATGGGACAGTTTGATTCCAAATCCGACACCATGCCAGGGACGCCCGGAGGAAATCGTCCTGTTCAATCTGTCACCGTACCATATCACATACTGTCCATCGAACCAGGGTTGAATTGGTGAGAAGCGAGTGCCTAACTACTGTGCGAATTGGACAGCCAACAGAAGTGTAATCCATATTACAAGATGTCATGATTGATCTTAATGCGATGATAGACACGATGAGTCGGGATGACCATAATTATATATAGATACACTGTCCAGTTTGAAATCAATCGGAATATATCGAACTCTGTGTTTACATGTATATTGGGTTACGAACTACTACCACAACCAATGACCACAAAGTTGCATTGTAATATAATTATAGTGTGTTGAAAACACTTACTGTTTTATGTATCAATAATAGTTGAAACGTTTTGTTCATTTCAGATGCTTATTGATTTAGATACCTATCAAAGGGTGATGTATTGTCCAAAGTCGCAGATTTTCATGGCATCAACAGGTAGGTGAACTCTTGTCGACATGATCATTAATTGCTAATGATTAGCGTAGTGATTAGCACGCTCGCTTCTAGTCAATGCATTCCTGGTTCCTTCCACTGACTGAGAAGTGTGTGAGATGGTACGGTGGTCCCCAAATCGGACATGTGAGTTTTCTCCGGTTATGTCCCACACGAATGACTACATAATTATACGTTTTCAACGAGAGTGCTTAATATTATAGTCTTGTTTCGAAAATGTTGTAAAGTAAATAATATTTATACAGTTGATTATTCTAACATTAACAATGAAGAACGATGTAAAAACACAAAAGTTAACCATAGTTTTTTCAAAAACAGAATTGGGCCGAACTCCAAATATATTTAGTTTCGTCACAGCAACCCAGATTTATGGAATAGTTTCCATCTTATTAATGTACATACACATGTAAAAAAATTAATATCTGTCAGGTCCACCCTCACAAATGCTTAATATTAATGATGCATGTCCAAATTTTGTTCACAATCATTCCAGTGTTCAAATTTAACAGATATAAATGTAGAAGTTTGATGTTAATAGAGTTTTTATATGTTATTTCTTGCAGATTCCCTGATGATATGGCTTTAATTGATGTAGTACAGCAGGATTTTTATCGGAAGTGCCATATTATACAGAATACAGTTGGCTCAGTTGATGGTCTATTGATCTATGAGTGTGTGATAGCATGGCCAAGAAAATCAAGAGTGGACAACACTATTTCAACAGATCAGTTCATGACTCTGTCAACACCACTTGATTTAAGGACACTAATCTTAGCTGTCATATTTACAGTTTAGAAATCTTGAAAACTGATGAAAACTGAGCAACTATCCAGTGATACAAATGCATACTGTTTGGTACTTTTCTTTTATAGACTATTAAGATTTCATTTTGACAAAGAAATGTCCGGTCTTAATTTTTGTGATTTAAGGTTTCCACAAATAAAGCAAACAATAGATATATATACATGTATGCCAAACAAGCAAAATTAGATGTGCATGAAAACACCCTGGTAATGATATGGTATTGAAGCCTGTGTACAAACAAGATTGTCTATCATACTGTGTTCACTACAGATCTTCGTTCTATATCTTGTGCAACAAATCTTCTTTTACTATGAAATCAGAAATGTTGATGCAACAAAACACGAAAATAGATTCACAGTAAATATAATTTGTTGTATCAGATTGCATAGGGTGCGACAGACAGACTTTGGTGTGAAAATGTAACTGCTTCAATATACTACCCACTACACTGTAACAGAAGCTGTAACATTACACAAAGCAATCCGATACAATATATATGTTGATATACATAATACATGAATACCTGTGAGTGTTTTACGTTTATTTATCATAGTTACCAGTTGCCCATTTTAGCGACACCTACTGAAGAGATTAAGTTATATTAGATTTGGAGGATAGTGCAATGATGTCCTCTGGTTCTTTTATTTGCATTGTGTAAAGCACCGGCACAAGACCTCTGTTTAAATTCTCATCTGAAAGACTATGATTTTAGTATGGTATAGCGTGGTCTCGAACGGGGTAAAAAGCCCATGTGATCTAGTTTTTTATTGTTTTTTCTTTCTTGTTCCTACGATATAATTATAAGAGGATATGTGTTTGTTTCAGTGTTTGATCGAATAATATTTCACCAATTGAACATTGAAAGCATTATTACCAAGTGTGAAGCTAGTCACGGGTGATATTAATAGCTTTCTATGTTTTTGAGTAAAGTATTATTCGATCATTCACTTAACAAACAAATTTTCGTTTTATTTTGGCTGAAAAGTGTTTTTATGATAGAAAATGATGCAACTGTGCCATGGGCTAAATCGTACTTAGACAACAATATGTGACGTAATAAATGACTTTGCTCGAGTCCTTAAACGTACGTGCTGCCAACATTTCAACAAACACATTCTTTGTACCACACATTCAAAGAATTGTTACTTTTAGCTTCCTACTTAATCCTTTTCATTATGTATGTTATATGTGTTTTATGGTTTGCAATAAATATTTTTTAAACCAATTTATCTTGGCAATTCTATGATAATTCTATTCCATATATGCGAAGATTAAAAACTGCATTACCCATATTATCAGTAATGTTACAAGTGTCAATATGTATCTCTATAATTATGTATTATAAAATTATATTGGGGTATATTTGCAGTGACATTATAAATAATGAAATTTAGAATAGTTCCGTTGTTTTATTTCTACTTCCTAACATCCATGATTGTGCTGGTTATAATTAGTTTCAATATAACTTACCAACCAAGTTAACTTGACAACGATGTGGTAGTTAAAGCGATCATTTATCATCGTCTTTGATCTATTGTGTTTTTGAGCTTAATTATCGTCGCAACCGGTTGCCCATATGAGCGACGCCTCTTGAACAGATTAGTCATTTTAGATATTTGAGGTTATTGCAGTGATAGAGACAGAGACGGAGTATGTGGTCGATTGGTTAATGTTGTTGACTTCGAATCACTTGCCTCTCACAGCTGATGTTTAGACTCTCACCAGGGGTGTAGGATTATTTCGTGCAAGGAAACTATTTGGAATGTTTGTGGTTCTACCCAGGCAGGTGACCTTTCACACTTGACATACTGTATGGAGGGGCGCCCAGGATCTTCCTCCACCAATAATAGCTGGAAAGTCACCATATTACTTGAGCTGTTGGTGATACATTAAACCCCAAAAACAAACAGAGACCCATGCCAGAGTATTATCTGATTTTTTTACGTGAACGGTGTTATTCACGGACTTAAAGACTGATGATCGAACCTTGGATCTACAGACCAATGTGTTCACCACTGAACTATTGACCTGTCTGTATTTGATCTATTAATCTCATCATACAGATATATACGACTAATGTATGACCAGTCTATGACAGCTTGTACATTTGTATATTATATATGCTAGAATCGCCGTTATAAAAAGACATGCTGATACAAAAGTGTGTATTAATGAATGGCGTCTATTCAGTATTTACATCACTAGATGTTGTGGTAACATGTAAATACCGTAGGCCCTATTCAATTGCCTCAACATTATGTACAGACACAAATCTGGAACATACCCTTGAAAATGAAATAATATTTAATAACATAATCCTATTGGCAAAGAAGTTTACATTTTTACGCAAAAACGATGTATAAGTTATTTAAAGTATCATAAAAAGTCTGAAATGTTTAACAATTCAATATATGAAAACAACGTATCAGATTTAAAATATTGTTACACGATGGAAACATACCAGTTATACTGAAATAGATTATACATTCACAGTAACAAGGAAGATTTAGTGGGGCCGTGTTTTCCTTTCCAATACCGGCGTGTTAAAAAATCTCTTCTATGGATTTGACCAACTACGTCATATTGGATTTAATATACATTGCATGTCTGGAGAGGCCGCGCGTAAGGTTTAATTCGATATAAGCAATATTAACATATTCCAAGAAATAAAGAAGTTATGAATAATATAATTATATACAGGGGCGCCGTGTTTTAAACATGTCCGATGTTGACATTTGCGCGCGAAGATGTGTGCACCGGAAGTTTACATTTCGGACTGTGTCACTGTTTTTAAGGTCGTACGACGAAAGAAAATCTTAGCTGCGACCGAAGACTTACGACCGTGTTGATAAAACGGTCGTACGATTGTCGCAGGAAACGTCGCAAGTAGCGGTCTTAAGATAAGACCGACTTGCGACCGACTTTGTTGATAAAACGGGGCCCTGCTCCTGTGGTTTATTTAAAGATCTGCTATTGTGGTTAATTAAAGATCTGCTCCTGTGGTTTATTTAAAGATCTGCTCCTGTGGTTTATTTAAATACCTGCAATTGTAGTTTATTTAAAGATCTGCCTGCTCCTGTGGTTTATTTAAAGATCTGCTCTTGTGGTTTATTTAAAGATCTGCTATTGTAGTTTATTTAAAGATCTGCTCCTGTGGTTTATTTAAAGATCTGCTATTGTAGTTTATTTAAAGATCTGCTCCTGTGGTTTATTTAAAGATCTGCTATTGTAGTTTATTTAAAGATCTGCTCCTGTGGTTTATTTAAAGATCTGCTATTGTGGTTTATTTAAAGATCTGCTCCTGTGGTTTATTTAAAGATCTGCTATTGTAGTTTATTTAAAGATCTGCTCCTGTGGTTTATTTAAAGATCTGCTATTGTAGTTTATTTAAAGATCTGCTCCTGTGGTTTATTTAAAGATCTGCTATTGTAGTTTATTTAAAGATCTGCTCCTGTGGTTTATTTAAAGATCTGCTATTGTGGTTTATTAGAAGATCTGCTCCTGTGGTTTATTTAAAGATCTGCTATTGTGGTTTATTTAAAGATCTGCTATTGTGGTTTATTTAAAGATCTGCTATTGTGGTTTATTTAAAGATCTGCTCCTGTGGTTTATTTAAAGATCTGCTAAGGTGGTTTATTGAAAGATCTGCTCCTGTGGTTTATTTAAAGATCTGCTATTGTGGTTATTTAAAGATCTGCTCCTGTGGTTTATTTAAAGATCTGCTATTGTAGTTTATTTAAAGATCTGCTCCTGTGGTTTATTTAAAGATCTGCTATTGTGGTTTATTAGAAGATCTGCTCCTGTGGTTTATTTAAAGATCTGCTATTGTGGTTTATTTAAAGATCTGCTATTGTGGTTTATTTAAAGATCTGCTATTGTGGTTTATTTAAAGATCTGCTCCTGTGGTTTATTTAAAGATCTGCTAAGGTGGTTTATTGAAAGATCTGCTCCTGTGGTTTATTTAAAGATCTGCTATTGTGGTTATTTAAAGATCTGCTCCTGTGGTTTATTTAAAGATCTGCTATTGTAGTTTATTTAAAGATCTGCTCCTGTGGTTTATTTAAAGATCTGCTATTGTGGTTTATTAGAAGATCTGCTCCTGTGGTTTATTTAAAGATCTGCTATTGTGGTTTATTTAAAGATCTGTTATTGTGGTTTATTTAAAGATCTGCTCCTGTGGTTTATTTAAAGATCTGCTATTGTGGTTTATTTAAAGATCTGCTCCTGTGGTTTATTTAAAGATCTGCTCCTGTGGTTTATTTAAAGATCTGCTATTGTGGTTTATTTAAAGATCTGCTTCTATGGTTTATTTAAAGATATGCTCCTGTGGTTTATTTAAAGATCTGCTATTGTGGTTTATTGAAAGATCTGCTCCTGTTGTTTATTTAAAGATTGCTATTGTGGTTTATTTAAAGATCTGCTTCTATGGTTTATTTAAAGATCTGCTCCTGTGGTTTATTTAAAGAACTGCTATTGTGGTTTATTGAAAGATCTGCTCCTGTGGTTTATTTAAAGATCTGCTATTGTGGTTTATTTAAAGATCTGCTCCTGTGGTTTATTTAAAGATGCTATTGTGGTTAATTAAAGATCTGCTCCTGTGGTTATTAAAGATCTGCTCCTGTGGGTATTTAAAGATCTGCTATTGTGGTTTATTTAAAGATCTGCTCCTGTGGTTTATTTAAAGATTGCTCCTGTGGTTTATTTAAAGATCTGCCTGTGGTTTATTTAAGATCTGCTCCTGTGGTTTATTTAAAGATCTGCTCCTGTGGTTTATTTAAAGATCTGCTATTGTAGTTTATTTAAAGATCTGCTCCTGTGGTTTATTTAAAGATCTGCTATTGTGGTTTATTGAAAGATCTGCTCCTGTGGTTTATTTAAAGATCTGCTATTGTGGTTTATTTAAAGATCTGCTATTGTGGTTTATTTAAAGATCTGCTCCTGTGGTTTATTTAAAGATCTGCTATTGTGGTTTATTGAAAGATCTGCTCCTGTGGTTTATTTAAAGATCTGCTATTATGGTTAATTAAAGATCTGCTCCTGTGGTTTATTTAAAGATCTGCTCCTGTGGTTTATTTCTGCTCCTGTGGTTTATTTAAAGATCTGCTCCTGTGGTTTATTTAAAGAACTGCTATTGTGGTTTATTGAAAGATCTGCTCCTGTGGTTTATTTAAAGATCTGCTATTGTGGTTTATTTAAAGATCTGCTCCTGTGGTTTATTTAAAGATCTGCTATTGTGGTTAATTAAAGATCTGCTCCTGTGGTTTATTTAAAGATCTGCTCCTGTGGGTTATTTAAAGATCTGCTATTGTGGTTTATTTAAAGATCTGCTCCTGTGGTTTATTTAAAGATCTGCTCCTGTGGTGTATTTAAAGATCTGCTCCTGTGGTTTATTTAAAGATCTGCTCCTGTGGTTTATTTAAAGATCTGCTCCTGTGGTTTATTTAAAGATCTGCTATTGTAGTTTATTTAAAGATCTGCTCCTGTGGTTTATTTAAAGATCTGCTATTGTGGTTTATTGAAAGATCTGCTCCTGTGGTTTATTTAAAGATCTGCTATTGTGGTTTATTTAAAGATCTGCTATTGTGGTTTATTTAAAGATCTGCTCCTGTGGTTTATTTAAAGATCTGCTATTGTGGTTTATTGAAAGATCTGCTCCTGTGGTTTATTTAAAGATCTGCTATTGTGGTTAATTAAAGATCTGCTCCTGTGGTTTATTTAAAGATCTGCTCCTGTGGTTTATTTCTGCTCCTGTGGTTTATTTAAAGATCTGCTATTGTGGTTTATTTAAAGATCTGCACCTGTGGTTTATTTAAAGATCTGCTCCTGTGGTTTATTTAAAGATCTGCTCCTGTGGTTTATTTAAAGATCTGCTATTGTGGTTTATTTAAAGATCTGCTCCTGTGGTTTATTTAAAGATCTGCTCCTGTGGTTTATTTAAAGATCTGCTTCTATGGTTTATTTAAAGATCTGCTCCTGTGGTTTATTTAAAGATCTGCTATTGTGGTTTATTGAAAGATCTGCTCCTGTGGTTTATTTAAAGATCTGCTACTGTGGTTTATTTAAAGATCTGCTCCTATGGTTTATTTAAAGATCTGCTCCTGTGGTTTATTTAAAGATCTGCTATTGTGGTTTATTTAAAGATCTGCTCCTGTGGTTTATTTAAAGATCTGCTATTGTGGTTTATTTAAAGATCTGCTTCTGTGGTTTATTTAAAGATCTGCTCCTGTGGTTTATTTAAAGATCTGCTATTGTGGTTAATTAAAGATCTGCTCCTGTGGTTTATTTAAAGATCTGCTATTGTGGTTTATTTAAAGATCTGCTCCTGTGGTTTATTTAAAGATCTGCTATTGTGGTTTATTTAAAGATCTGCTTCTATGGTTTATTTAAAGATCTGCTCCTGTGGTTTATTTAAAGATCTGCTATTGTGGTTAATTAAATATCTGCTCCTGTGGTTTATTTAAAGATCTGCTCCTGTGGTTTATTTAAAGATCTGCTCCTGTGGTTTATTTAAAGATCTGCTCCTGTGGTTTATTTAAAGATCTGCTCCTGTGGTGTATTGAAAGATCTGCTCCTGTGGTTTATTTAAAGATCTGCTATTGTGGTTTATTTAAAGATCTGCTCCTGTGGTTTATTTAAAGATCTGCTATTGTGGTTTATTTAAAGATCTGCTATTGTGGTTTATTTAAAGATCTGATCCTATGGTTTATTTAAAGATCTGCCTGCTCCTGTGGTTTATATAAAGATCTGCCATTGTGGTTTATTGAAAGATCTGCTCCTGTGGTTTATTTAAAGGTCTGCTTTCTAACATCTGCAACTCTCCAACCTGAAACATCTACAACTCTCCAACTCTCCAACCTGAAACATCTGCAACTCTCCAACCTGAAACATCTGCAACTATCCAACCTGAAACATCTACAACTCTCAAACTCTCCAACCTGAAACATCTGCAACTCTCCAACCTGAAACATCTGCAACTCTCCAACCTGAAACATCTGCAACTCTCCAACCTGAAACATCTGCAACTCTCCAACCTCTGCAACTCTCCAACCTGAAACATCTGCAACTCTCCAACCTGAAACATCTACATCTCTCCAACCTGAAACATCTGCAACTCTCCAACCTGAAACATCTGTATCTCTCCAACTTGAAACATCTACAACCCTCCAACATCTGCAACTCTCCAACCTGAAACATCTGTAAATCTCCAACCTGAAACATCTGCAACTCTCCAACCTGAAACATCTATAACTCTCCAACCTGAAACATCTGCAACTCTCCAACCTGAAACATCTGTAAACCTCCAAGCTGAAACATCTATAACTCTCCAACCTGAAACATCTGCAACTCTCCAACCTGAAACATCTGTAAATCTCCAACCTGAAACATCTACAACTCCAACATGAAACATCTACAACTTGGACAGTTGGACCTGAAACAACTCTCCAACCTGAAACATCTGCAACTCTCCAACCTGAAACATCTACAACTCTCCAACCTGAAAAATCTGCAACTCTCCAACATCTGCAACTCTCCAACCTCAAACATCTCCAACCTGAAACATCTGCAACTCTCCATCCTGAAGCATCTACAACTCTCCAACCTGAAACATCTGCAATTCTCCAACTTGAAACATCTGCAACTCTCCAACCTGAAACATCTACAACTCTCCAACCTGAAACATCTGCAGCTCTCCAACCTGAAACATGTGCAACTCTCCAACCTGAAACATGTGCAACTCTCCAACCTGAAACATGTGCAACTCTCCAACCTGAAACATGTGCAACTCTCCAACCTGAAACATGTGCAACTCTCCAACCTGAAACATCTGCAACTCTCCAACCTCTGCAACTCTCCAACTTGAAACATCTGCAACTCTCCAACCTGAAACATCTGCAACTCTCCAACCTCAAACATCTGCAACTCTCCAACCTGAAACATCTGCAACTCTCCAACCTGAAACATCTACAACTCTCCAACATCTGCAACTCTCCAACCTGAAACATCTGCAACAGCTGTAACTCTCCAACCTGAAACATCTGCAACCCGAAACATCTGCAACTCTCCAACATCTGCAACTCTCCAACCTCAAACATCTGCAACTCTCCAACCTGAAACATCTGTATCTCCCCAACCTGAAACATCTACAACTCTCCAACATCTGCAACTCTCCAACCTGAAACATCTGCAACAGCTGCAACTCTCCAAACTCAAACATCTACAACTCTCCAACCTCTGCAACTCTCCAACTTGAAACATCTGCAACTCTCCAACCTGAAGCATCTACAACTCTCCAACCTGAAACATCTGCAACTCTCCAACCTGAAACATCTGCAACTCTCCAACCTGAAACATCTGCAACTCTCCAACCTCTGCAACTCTCCAACCTGAAACATCTGCAACTCTCCAACCTGAAACATCTGTAAATCTCCAACCTGAAACATCTGCAACTCTCCAACCTGAAACATCTATAACTCTCCAACCTGAAACATCTGCAACTCTCCAACCTGAAACATCTGTAAATCTCCAACCTGAAACATCTGCAACTCTCCAACCTGAAACATCTATAACTCTCCAACCTGAAACATCTGCAACTCTCCAACCTGAAATATCTGTAAACCTCCAACCTGAAACATCTATAACTCTCCAACCTGAAACATCTGCAACTCTCCAACCTGAAACATCTGTAAATCTCCAACCTGAAACATCTACAACTCCAACATGAAACATCTACAACTGTCCAACCTGAAACAACTCTCCAACCTGAAACATCTGCAACTCTCCAACCTGAAACATCTAAACTCTCCAACCTGAAACATCTGCAACTCTCCAACCTGAAACATCTGCAACTCTCCAACATCTGCAACTCTCCAACCTCAAACATCTCCAACCTGAAACATCTGCAACTCTCCATCCTGAAGCATCTACAACTCTCCAACCTGAAACATCTGCAATTCTCCAACTTGAAACATCTGCAACTCTCCAACCTGAAACATCTACAACTCTCCAACCTGAAACATATGCAGCTCTCCAACCTGAAACATGTGCAACTCTCCAACCTGAAACATGTGCAACTCTCCAACCTGAAACATGTGCAACTCTCCAACCTGAAACATCTGCAACTCTCCAACCTCTGCAACTCTCCAACTTGAAACATCTGCAACTCTCCAACCTGAAACATCTGCAACTCTCCAACTCTCCAACATCTGCAACTCTCCAACCTCAAACATCTGCAACTCTCCAACCTGAAACATCTGCAACTCTCCAACCGGAAACATCTACAATTCTCCAACTCTCCAACATCTGCAACTCTGCAACTCTCCAACCTGAAACATCTGCAACAGCTGTAACTCTCCAACCTGAAACATCTGGAACTCTCCAACCTTAAACATCTGCAACTCTCCAACATCTGCAACTCTCCAACCTCAAACATCTGCAACTCTCCAACCTGAAACATCTGTATCTCCCCAACCTGAAACATCTACAACTCTCCAACATCTGCAACTCTCCAACCTGAAACATCTGCAACAGCTGCAACTCTCCAAACTCAAACATCTACAACTCTCCAACCTCTGCAACTCTCCAACTTGAAACATCTGCAACTTTCCAACCTGAAACATCTACAACTCTCCAACCTGAAATATCTGCAACTCTCCAACCTGAAACATCTGCAACTCTCCAACCTGAAACATATACAAATCTCCAACATCTGCAACTCTCCAACCTGAAACATCTGCAACTCTCCAACATGAAACATCTGCAACTCTCCAACCTGAAACATCTGTATCTCTCCAACTTGAAGCATCTACAACTCTCCAACTCTCCAACATATGCAACTCTCCAACCTGAAACATCTGTAACTCTCCGACCTGAAACATCTGTAACTCTCCAACCTGAAACATCTGCAACTCTCCAACTCTCCAACATCTGCAACTCTCCAACCTGAAACATCTGCAACTCTCCAACCTGAAACATTTGCAACTCTCCAACCTGAAACATCTGTACCTCTCCAACCTGAAACATCTACAACTCTCCGATCTCAAACATCTACAACTCTTCAACCTGAAACATCTGCAACTCTCCAACCTGAAACATCTGTAACTCTCCAACCTGAAACATCTACAACTCTCCGATCTCAAACATCTACAACTCTTCAACCTGAAACATCTGCAACTCTCCCACCTTCAATATCTGTTCCTCTCCAACTTGAAACATCTACAACTCTCCAACATCTGCAACTCTCCAACCTGAAACATCTGCAACAGCTGCAACTCTCCAACCTGAAACATGTGCAACTCTCCAACCTGAAACATGTGCAAATCTCCAACCTGAAACATGTGCAACTCTCCAACCTGAAACATGTGCAACTCTCCAACCTGAAACATCTGCAACTCTCCAACCACTGCAACTCTCCAAATTGAAACATCTGCAACTCTCCAACCTGAAACATCTACAACTCTCCAACCTGAAACATCTCCAACTCTCCAACATCTGCAACTCTCCAACCTGAAACATCTGCAACTCTCCAACCTCAAACATCTACAACTCTCCAACCTCAAACATCTACAACTCTCCAACCTCAAACATCTACAACTCTCCAACCTCAAACATCTGTAAATCTCCAACCTCAAACATCTGCAACTCTCCAACCTCAAACAACTCTCCAACCTCAAACATCTACAACTCTCCAACCTGAAACATCTACAACTCTCGAACCTGAAACATCTACAACTCTCCAACCTCAATCATGTGCAACTCTCCAACCTGAAACATCTACAACTCTCCAACCTCAAACATCTACAACTCTCCAACCTGAAACATCTGTAAATCTCCAACCTGAAACATCTGCAACTCTCCAACCTGAAACATCTATAACTCTCCAACCTGAAACATCTGCAACTCTCCAACCTGAAACATCTGTAAATCTCCAACCTGAAACATCTGCAACTCTCCAACCTGAAACATCTATAACTCTCCAACCTGAAACATCTGCAACTCTCCAACCTGAAACATCTGTAAATCTCCAACCTGAAACATCTGCAACTCTCCAACCTGAAACATCTATAACTCTCCAACCTGAAACATCTGCAACTCTCCAACCTGAAACATCTGTAAATCTCCAACCTGAAACATCTGCAACTCTCCAACCTGAAACATCTATAACTCTCCAACCTGAAACATCTGCAACTCTCCAACCTGAAACATCTGTAAATCTCCAACCTGAAACATCTGCAACTCTCCAACCTGAAACATCTATAACTCTCCAACCTGAAACATCTGCAACTCTCCAACCTGAAACATCTACAAATCTCCAACCTGAAACATCTACAACTCTCCAACCTGAAACATCTGCAACTCTCCAACCTGAAACATCTACAACTCTCCAACCTGAAACATCTGCAGCTCTCCAACCTGAAACATCTGCACTCTCCAACCTCCAACACCAACCCAACCAAAATCCAACTCTCCAACCTGAAACATCTGCAACTCTCCAACCTCAAACATCTGCAACTCTCCAACCTGAAACATCACTGCAACTCTCCAACCTGAAACATCTGCAACTCTCCAACCTCAAACATCTACAACTCTCCAACCTCAAACATCTACAACTCTCCAACCTGAAACATCTACAACTCTCCAACCTCAAACATCTACAACTCTCCAACCTGAAACATCTGCAACTCTCCAACCTCAAACATCTGCAACTCTCCAACCTCAAACATCTACAACTCTCCAACCTCAAACATCTACAACTCTCCAACCTCAAACATCTACAACTCTCCAACCTCAAACATCTACAACTCTCCAACCTCAAACATCTACAACTCTCCAACCTGAAACATATACAACTCTCCAACCTCAAACATCTACAACTCTCCAACCTCAAACATCTACAACTCTCCAACCTGAAACATCTACAACTCTCCAACCTGAAACATCTACAACTCTCCAACCTCAAACATCTACAACTCTCCAACCTGAAACATCTACAACTCTCCAACCTGAAACATCTACAACTCTCCAACCTCAAACATCTACAACTCTCCAACCTCAAACATCTACAACTCTCCAACCTGAAACATCTACAACTCTCCAACCTGAAACATCTGCAACTCTCCAACCTCAAACATCTACAACTCCAACCTGAAACATCTACAACTCTCCAACCTCAAACATCTACAACTCTCCAACTGAAACATCTACAACTCTCCAACCTGAAACATCTACAACTCTCCAACCAAACATCTACAACTCTCCAACCTCAAACATCTACAACCTCCAACCTCAAACATCTACAACTCTCCAACCTCAAACATCTGCAACTCTCCAACCTCAAACATCTACAACTCTCCAACCTCAAACATCTACAACTCTCCAACCTCAAACATCTACAACTCTCCAACCTCAAACATCTACAACTCTCCAACCTCAAACATCTACAACTCTCCAACCTGAAACATCTACAACTCTCCAACCTCAAACATCTACAACTCTCCAACTCAAACATCTACAATCTCCAACCTCAAACATCTACAACTCTCCAACCTCAAACATCTACAACTCTCCAACCTCAAACATCTACAACTCTCCACCTGAAACATCTACAACTCTCCAACCTCAAACATCTACAACTCTCCAACCTCAAACATCTACAACTCTCCAACCTCAAACATCTACAACTCTCCAACCTCAAACATCTACAACTCTCCAACCTCAAACATCTACAACCTCCAACCTCAAACATCTACAACTCTCCAACCGAAAACATCTACAACTCTCCAACCTCAAACATCTACAACTCTCCAACCTCAAACATCTACAACTCTCCAACCTCAAACATCTACAACTCTCCAACTCAAACATCTACAACTCTCCAACTCAAACATCTCAAACTCTCCAACCTCAAACATCTACAACTCTCAACCTCAAACATCTACAACTCTCCAACCTCAAACATCTACAACTCTCCAACCTCAAACATCTACAACTCTCCAACCTCAAACATCTACAACTCTCCAACCTCAAACATCTACAACTCTCCAACCTCAAACATCTACAACTCTCCAACCTCAAACATCTACAACTCTCCAACCTTAAACATCTACAACTCTCCAACCTCAAACATCTACAACTCTCCAACCTGAAACATCTACAACTCTCCAACCTGAAACATCTACAACTCTCCAACCTCAAACATCTACAACTCTCCAACCTCAAACATCTACAACTCTCCAACCTCAAACATCTACAACTCTCCAACCTGAAACATCTGCAGCTCTCCAACCTGAAACATCTGCAACTCTCCAACTCTCCAACATCTGCAACTCTCCAACCTGAAACATCTGCAACTCTCCAACCTGAAACATCTGCAACTCTCCAACTCTCCAACATCTGCAACTCTCCAACCTGAAACATCTGCAACAGCTGCAACTCTCCAACCTGAAACATCTGCAACTCTCCAACCTCAAACATCTGCAACTCTCCAACCTGAAACATCTGCAACTCTCCAACCTGAAGCATCTACAACTCTCCAAACTGAAACATCTGCAACTCTCCAACCTGAAACATCTGCAACTCTCCAACCTGAAACATCTGCAACTCTCCAACCTCTGCAAATCTCCAACTTGAAACATCTGTAACTCTCCAACCTGAAACATCTACAACTCTCCAACCTGAAACATCTGCAACTCTCCAACCTAAAACAACTGCAACTCTCCAACCTCAAACATCTCCAACCTCAAACATCTCCAACCTCAAACATCTACAACTCTCCAACCTCAAACATCTACAACTCTCCAACCTCAAACATCTACAACTCTCCAACCTCAAACATCTACAACTCTCCAACCTCAAACATATACAACTCTCCAACCTGAAACATCTACAACTCTCCAACCTCAAACATCTACAACTCTCCAACCTGAAACATCTACAACTCTCCAACCTGAAACATCTACAACTCTCCAACCTCAAACATCTACAACTCTCCAACCTCAAACATCTACAACTCTCCAACCTCAAACATCTACAACTCTCCAACCTCAAACATCTACAACTCTCCAACCTCAAACATCTACAACTCTCCAACCTCAAACATCTACAACTCTCCAACCGCAAACATCTACAACTCTCCAACCTCAAAACATCTACACCTCCCACCCTCAAACATTACAACTCTCCAACCTCAAACATCTACAACTCTCAACTCAAAACATCCAACTTCTCCAACCTCAAAATCGACAACTCTCCAACCTCAAACATCTACAACTCTCCAACCTCAAACATCTACAACTCTCCAACCTGAAACATATACAACTCTCCAACCTGAAACATCTGCAACTCTCCAACCTGAAACATCTGCAACTCTCCAACCTGAAACATCTGCAACTCTCCAACCTGAAACATCTGCAACTCTCCAACCTCAAACAGCTGCAACTCT
>CM026404.1:40749190-40766160 GCA_014843695.1 Archivesica marissinica | reverse complement strand
TATTAGAAGATCTGCTCCTGTGGTTTATTTAAAGATCTGCTATTGTGGTTTATTTAAAGATCTGCTATTGTGGTTTATTTAAAGATCTGCTATTGTGGTTTATTTAAAGATCTGCTCCTGTGGTTTATTTAAAGATCTGCTATTGTGGTTTATTGAAAGATCTGCTCCTGTGGTTTATTTAAAGATCTGCTATTGTGGTTATTTAAAGATCTGCTCCTGTGGTTTATTTAAAGATCTGCTATTGTAGTTTATTTAAAGATCTGCTCCTGTGGTTTATTTAAAGATCTGCTATTGTGGTTTATTAGAAGATCTGCTCCTGTGGTTTATTTAAAGATCTGCTATTGTGGTTTATTTAAAGATCTGCTATTGTGGTTTATTTAAAGATCTGCTATTGTGGTTTATTTAAAGATCTGCTCCTGTGGTTTATTTAAAGATCTGCTAAGGTGGTTTATTGAAAGATCTGCTCCTGTGGTTTATTTAAAGATCTGCTATTGTGGTTATTTAAAGATCTGCTCCTGTGGTTTATTTAAAGATCTGCTATTGTAGTTTATTTAAAGATCTGCTCCTGTGGTTTATTTAAAGATCTGCTATTGTGGTTTATTAGAAGATCTGCTCCTGTGGTTTATTTAAAGATCTGCTATTGTGGTTTATTTAAAGATCTGTTATTGTGGTTTATTTAAAGATCTGCTCCTGTGGTTTATTTAAAGATCTGCTATTGTGGTTTATTTAAAGATCTGCTCCTGTGGTTTATTTAAAGATCTGCTCCTGTGGTTTATTTAAAGATCTGCTATTGTGGTTTATTTAAAGATCTGCTTCTATGGTTTATTTAAAGATATGCTCCTGTGGTTTATTTAAAGATCTGCTATTGTGGTTTATTGAAAGATCTGCTCCTGTTGTTTATTTAAAGATTGCTATTGTGGTTTATTTAAAGATCTGCTTCTATGGTTTATTTAAAGATCTGCTCCTGTGGTTTATTTAAAGAACTGCTATTGTGGTTTATTGAAAGATCTGCTCCTGTGGTTTATTTAAAGATCTGCTATTGTGGTTTATTTAAAGATCTGCTCCTGTGGTTTATTTAAAGATCTGCTATTGTGGTTAATTAAAGATCTGCTCCTGTGGTTTATTTAAAGATCTGCTCCTGTGGGTTATTTAAAGATCTGCTATTGTGGTTTATTTAAAGATCTGCTCCTGTGGTTTATTTAAAGATCTGCTCCTGTGGTGTATTTAAAGATCTGCTCCTGTGGTTTATTTAAAGATCTGCTCCTGTGGTTTATTTAAAGATCTGCTCCTGTGGTTTATTTAAAGATCTGCTATTGTAGTTTATTTAAAGATCTGCTCCTGTGGTTTATTTAAAGATCTGCTATTGTGGTTTATTGAAAGATCTGCTCCTGTGGTTTATTTAAAGATCTGCTATTGTGGTTTATTTAAAGATCTGCTATTGTGGTTTATTTAAAGATCTGCTCCTGTGGTTTATTTAAAGATCTGCTATTGTGGTTTATTGAAAGATCTGCTCCTGTGGTTTATTTAAAGATCTGCTATTATGGTTAATTAAAGATCTGCTCCTGTGGTTTATTTAAAGATCTGCTCCTGTGGTTTATTTCTGCTCCTGTGGTTTATTTAAAGATCTGCTCCTGTGGTTTATTTAAAGAACTGCTATTGTGGTTTATTGAAAGATCTGCTCCTGTGGTTTATTTAAAGATCTGCTATTGTGGTTTATTTAAAGATCTGCTCCTGTGGTTTATTTAAAGATCTGCTATTGTGGTTAATTAAAGATCTGCTCCTGTGGTTTATTTAAAGATCTGCTCCTGTGGGTTATTTAAAGATCTGCTATTGTGGTTTATTTAAAGATCTGCTCCTGTGGTTTATTTAAAGATCTGCTCCTGTGGTGTATTTAAAGATCTGCTCCTGTGGTTTATTTAAAGATCTGCTCCTGTGGTTTATTTAAAGATCTGCTCCTGTGGTTTATTTAAAGATCTGCTATTGTAGTTTATTTAAAGATCTGCTCCTGTGGTTTATTTAAAGATCTGCTATTGTGGTTTATTGAAAGATCTGCTCCTGTGGTTTATTTAAAGATCTGCTATTGTGGTTTATTTAAAGATCTGCTATTGTGGTTTATTTAAAGATCTGCTCCTGTGGTTTATTTAAAGATCTGCTATTGTGGTTTATTGAAAGATCTGCTCCTGTGGTTTATTTAAAGATCTGCTATTGTGGTTAATTAAAGATCTGCTCCTGTGGTTTATTTAAAGATCTGCTCCTGTGGTTTATTTCTGCTCCTGTGGTTTATTTAAAGATCTGCTATTGTGGTTTATTTAAAGATCTGCACCTGTGGTTTATTTAAAGATCTGCTCCTGTGGTTTATTTAAAGATCTGCTCCTGTGGTTTATTTAAAGATCTGCTATTGTGGTTTATTTAAAGATCTGCTCCTGTGGTTTATTTAAAGATCTGCTCCTGTGGTTTATTTAAAGATCTGCTATTGTGGTTTATTTAAAGATCTGCTTCTATGGTTTATTTAAAGATCTGCTCCTGTGGTTTATTTAAAGATCTGCTATTGTGGTTTATTGAAAGATCTGCTCCTGTGGTTTATTTAAAGATCTGCTATTGTGGTTTATTTAAAGATCTGCTTCTATGGTTTATTTAAAGATCTGCTCCTGTGGTTTATTTAAAGATCTGCTATTGTGGTTTATTTAAAGATCAGGGCCCCGTTTTATCAACGGTCGTAAGTCAGTCTTAGTTAAGGTTATTGCTTAAGACCGAGTTACGCCGTCGTAACGTCTAAGTTAAGACCATGGTCCGTTTTATCAACAAAGTCGCAGCTAAGATATCGTAAATAAAGTCTTAACTTTACGACTGGTTCGATGCAGTCGCAACTTCGGAAAAAGTCTTAAAAATGGCGGCCGAATCAGCAGAATCCGTGCATCAGAGACGTGATGCAAGAATATTCAGGGCCGGTAGAGACATTGGAGACGCGTGACACCAATATCCTTTCCCGATATCGCAGGACGAGGCTCTGGGTTGTCTTGCTTGTGGATATGGTGGGGGAATGACTTGGACAAGGGGACGAACCGCTCTCATTCGATACCCGGTTTGACCTAGGTAAAGTGAAATTGATATATTTCTATATCTTGCATTATTAAGGTGCATATCAGTGTTATTTGCGTACACATTTCTGTACAGTAGGCCCTTATTTCTATTTTACAAGGGATGCTACTTCCATAAAAATCTATCACTATTTATACTACACACAAGTCATGACTTAGAAATTATGTTTTTGGAACTGAATGACGATACGTATTATGTTTCTGTAATGCAATGCATTAGCTAAGTAAACTGATACAGTGTGCAGGTAGGGAATTAAATGCTTGTGTTTATAATGTCGTCTGTTTCTTTTTAAATGCTCGTGTATTGCTACAGTATTCGTACACATAATTAAACGTCCCCACGTGTCCAAATGCAAATGATTTTCTGGACAGGCTTAGCCGACCTAAGCGGTTAACCAGTACTAAACTATGTCTGTGAGGTGACTTGCTCAATGACACTACATACGTGGACTGACCGAGTATCGAACATGGGACAGTTTGATTCCAAATCCGACACCATGCCAGGGACGCCCGGAGGAAATCGTCCTGTTCAATCTGTCACCGTACCATATCACATACTGTCCATCGAACCAGGGTTGAATTGGTGAGAAGCGAGTGCCTAACTACTGTGCGAATTGGACAGCCAACAGAAGTGTAATCCATATTACAAGATGTCATGATTGATCTTAATGCGATGATAGACACGATGAGTCGGGATGACCATAATTATATATAGATACACTGTCCAGTTTGAAATCAATCGGAATATATCGAACTCTGTGTTTACATGTATATTGGGTTACGAACTACTACCACAACCAATGACCACAAAGTTGCATTGTAATATAATTATAGTGTGTTGAAAACACTTACTGTTTTATGTATCAATAATAGTTGAAACGTTTTGTTCATTTCAGATGCTTATTGATTTAGATACCTATCAAAGGGTGATGTATTGTCCAAAGTCACAGATTTTCATGGCATCAACAGGTAGGTGAACTCTTGTCGACATGATCATTAATTGCTAATGATTAGCGTAGTGATTAGCACGCTCGCTTCTAGTCAATGCATTCCTGGTTCCTTCCACTGACTGAGAAGTGTGTGAGATGGTACGGTGGTCCCCAAATCGGACATGTGAGTTTTCTCCGGTTATGTCCCACACGAATGACTACATAATTATACGTTTTCAACGAGAGTGCTTAATATTATAGTCTTGTTTCGAAAATGTTGTAAAGTAAATAATATTTATACAGTTGATTATTCTAACATTAACAATGAAGAACGATGTAAAAACACAAAAGTTAACCATAGTTTTTTCAAAAACAGAATTGGGCCGAACTCCAAATATATTTAGTTTCGTCACAGCAACCCAGATTTATGGAATAGTTTCCATCTTATTAATGTACATACACATGTAAAAAAATTAATATCTGTCAGGTCCACCCTCACAAATGCTTAATATTAATGATGCATGTCCAAATTTTGTTCACAATCATTCCAGTGTTCAAATTTAACAGATATAAATGTAGAAGTTTGATGTTAATAGAGTTTTTATATGTTATTTCTTGCAGATTCCCTGATGATATGGCTTTAATTGATGTAGTACAGCAGGATTTTTATCGGAAGTGCCATATTATACAGAATACAGTTGGCTCAGTTGATGGTCTATTGATCTATGAGTGTGTGATAGCATGGCCAAGAAAATCAAGAGTGGACAACACTATTTCAACAGATCAGTTCATGACTCTGTCAACACCACTTGATTTAAGGACACTAATCTTAGCTGTCATATTTACAGTTTAGAAATCTTGAAAACTGATGAAAACTGAGCAACTATCCAGTGATACAAATGCATACTGTTTGGTACTTTTCTTTTATAGACTATTAAGATTTCATTTTGACAAAGAAATGTCCGGTCTTAATTTTTGTGATTTAAGGTTTCCACAAATAAAGCAAACAATAGATATATATACATGTATGCCAAACAAGCAAAATTAGATGTGCATGAAAACACCCTGGTAATGATATGGTATTGAAGCCTGTGTACAAACAAGATTGTCTATCATACTGTGTTCACTACAGATCTTCGTTCTATATCTTGTGCAACAAATCTTCTTTTACTATGAAATCAGAAATGTTGATGCAACAAAACACGAAAATAGATTCACAGTAAATATAATTTGTTGTATCAGATTGCATAGGGTGCGACAGACAGACTTTGGTGTGAAAATGTAACTGCTTCAATATACTACCCACTACACTGTAACAGAAGCTGTAACATTACACAAAGCAATCCGATACAATATATATGTTGATATACATAATACATGAATACCTGTGAGTGTTTTACGTTTATTTATCATAGTTACCAGTTGCCCATTTTAGCGACACCTACTGAAGAGATTAAGTTATATTAGATTTGGAGGATAGTGCAATGATGTCCTCTGGTTCTTTTATTTGCATTGTGTAAAGCACCGGCACAAGACCTCTGTTTAAATTCTCATCTGAAAGACTATGATTTTAGTATGGTATAGCGTGGTCTCGAACGGGGTAAAAAGCCCATGTGATCTAGTTTTTTATTGTTTTTTCTTTCTTGTTCCTACGATATAATTATAAGAGGATATGTGTTTGTTTCAGTGTTTGATCGAATAATATTTCACCAATTGAACATTGAAAGCATTATTACCAAGTGTGAAGCTAGTCACGGGTGATATTAATAGCTTTCTATGTTTTTGAGTAAAGTATTATTCGATCATTCACTTAACAAACAAATTTTCGTTTTATTTTGGCTGAAAAGTGTTTTTATGATAGAAAATGATGCAACTGTGCCATGGGCTAAATCGTACTTAGACAACAATATGTGACGTAATAAATGACTTTGCTCGAGTCCTTAAACGTACGTGCTGCCAACATTTCAACAAACACATTCTTTGTACCACACATTCAAAGAATTGTTACTTTTAGCTTCCTACTTAATCCTTTTCATTATGTATGTTATATGTGTTTTATGGTTTGCAATAAATATTTTTTAAACCAATTTATCTTGGCAATTCTATGATAATTCTATTCCATATATGCGAAGATTAAAAACTGCATTACCCATATTATCAGTAATGTTACAAGTGTCAATATGTATCTCTATAATTATGTATTATAAAATTATATTGGGGTATATTTGCAGTGACATTATAAATAATGAAATTTAGAATAGTTCCGTTGTTTTATTTCTACTTCCTAACATCCATGATTGTGCTGGTTATAATTAGTTTCAATATAACTTACCAACCAAGTTAACTTGACAACGATGTGGTAGTTAAAGCGATCATTTATCATCGTCTTTGATCTATTGTGTTTTTGAGCTTAATTATCGTCGCAACCGGTTGCCCATATGAGCGACGCCTCTTGAACAGATTAGTCATTTTAGATATTTGAGGTTATTGCAGTGATAGAGACAGAGACGGAGTATGTGGTCGATTGGTTAATGTTGTTGACTTCGAATCACTTGCCTCTCACAGCTGATGTTTAGACTCTCACCAGGGGTGTAGGATTATTTCGTGCAAGGAAACTATTTGGAATGTTTGTGGTTCTACCCAGGCAGGTGACCTTTCACACTTGACATACTGTATGGAGGGGCGCCCAGGATCTTCCTCCACCAATAATAGCTGGAAAGTCACCATATTACTTGAGCTGTTGGTGATACATTAAACCCCAAAAACAAACAGAGACCCATGCCAGAGTATTATCTGATTTTTTTACGTGAACGGTGTTATTCACGGACTTAAAGACTGATGATCGAACCTTGGATCTACAGACCAATGTGTTCACCACTGAACTATTGACCTGTCTGTATTTGATCTATTAATCTCATCATACAGATATATACGACTAATGTATGACCAGTCTATGACAGCTTGTACATTTGTATATTATATATGCTAGAATCGCCGTTATAAAAAGACATGCTGATACAAAAGTGTGTATTAATGAATGGCGTCTATTCAGTATTTACATCACTAGATGTTGTGGTAACATGTAAATACCGTAGGCCCTATTCAATTGCCTCAACATTATGTACAGACACAAATCTGGAACATACCCTTGAAAATGAAATAATATTTAATAACATAATCCTATTGGCAAAGAAGTTTACATTTTTACGCAAAAACGATGTATAAGTTATTTAAAGTATCATAAAAAGTCTGAAATGTTTAACAATTCAATATATGAAAACAACGTATCAGATTTAAAATATTGTTACACGATGGAAACATACCAGTTATACTGAAATAGATTATACATTCACAGTAACAAGGAAGATTTAGTGGGGCCGTGTTTTCCTTTCCAATACCGGCGTGTTAAAAAATCTCTTCTATGGATTTGACCAACTACGTCATATTGGATTTAATATACATTGCATGTCTGGAGAGGCCGCGCGTAAGGTTTAATTCGATATAAGCAATATTAACATATTCCAAGAAATAAAGAAGTTATGAATAATATAATTATATACAGGGGCGCCGTGTTTTAAACATGTCCGATGTTGACATTTGCGCGCGAAGATGTGTGCACCGGAAGTTTACATTTCGGACTGTGTCACTGTTTTTAAGGTCGTACGACGAAAGAAAATCTTAGCTGCGACCGAAGACTTACGACCGTGTTGATAAAACGGTCGTACGATTGTCGCAGGAAACGTCGCAAGTAGCGGTCTTAAGATAAGACCGACTTGCGACCGACTTTGTTGATAAAACGGGGCCCTGCTCCTGTGGTTTATTTAAAGATCTGCTATTGTGGTTAATTAAAGATCTGCTCCTGTGGTTTATTTAAAGATCTGCTCCTGTGGTTTATTTAAATACCTGCAATTGTAGTTTATTTAAAGATCTGCCTGCTCCTGTGGTTTATTTAAAGATCTGCTCTTGTGGTTTATTTAAAGATCTGCTATTGTAGTTTATTTAAAGATCTGCTCCTGTGGTTTATTTAAAGATCTGCTATTGTAGTTTATTTAAAGATCTGCTCCTGTGGTTTATTTAAAGATCTGCTATTGTAGTTTATTTAAAGATCTGCTCCTGTGGTTTATTTAAACATCTGCTATTGTGGTTTATTGAAAGATCTGCTCCTGTGGTTTATTTAAAGATCTGCTATTGTGGTTTATTTAAATATCTGCTATTGTGGTTTATTTAAAAGATCTGCTATTGTGGTTAATTAAAGATCTACTCCTGTGGTTTATTTAAAGATCTGCTATTGTGGTTTATTTAAAGATCTGCTCCTGTGGTTTATTTAAAGATCTGCTATTGTGGTTAATTAAAGATCTGCTCCTGTGGTTTATTTAAAGATCTGCTCCTGTGATTTATTTAAAGATCTGCTATTGTGGTTAATTAAAGAACTGCTCCTGTGGTTTATTTAAAGATCTGCTCCCGTGATTTATTTAAAGATCTGCTATTGTGGTTAATTAAAGAACTGCTCCTATGGTTTATTTAAAGATCTGCTCCTGTGGTGTATTTAAAGATCTGCTCCTGTGGTTTATTTAAAGATCTGCTCCTGTGGTTTATTTAAAGATCTGCTCCTGTGGTTTATTTCTGCTCCTGTGGTTTATTTAAAGATCTGCTATTGTAGTTTATTTAAAGATCTGCTCCTGTGGTTTATTGAAAGATCTGCTCCTGTGGTTTATTTAAAGATCTGCTATTGTGGTTTATTTAAAGATCTGCTCCTGTGGTTTATTTAAAGATCTGCTATTGTGGTTTATTTAAAGATCTGCTATTGTGGTTTATTTAAAGATCTGCTATTGTGGTTTATTTAAAGATCTGCTCCTGTGGTTTATTTAAAGATCTGCTAAGGTGGTTTATTGAAAGATCTGCTCCTGTGGTTTATTTAAAGATCTGCTATTGTGGTTATTTAAAGATCTGCTCCTGTGGTTTATTTAAAGATCTGCTATTGTAGTTTATTTAAAGATCTGCTCCTGTGGTTTATTTAAAGATCTGCTATTGTGGTTTATTAGAAGATCTGCTCCTGTGGTTTATTTAAAGATCTGCTATTGTGGTTTATTTAAAGATCTGTTATTGTGGTTTATTTAAAGATCTGCTCCTGTGGTTTATTTAAAGATCTGCTATTGTGGTTTATTTAAAGATCTGCTCCTGTGGTTTATTTAAAGATCTGCTCCTGTGGTTTATTTAAAGATCTGCTATTGTGGTTTATTTAAAGATCTGCTTCTATGGTTTATTTAAAGATATGCTCCTGTGGTTTATTTAAAGATCTGCTATTGTGGTTTATTGAAAGATCTGCTCCTGTTGTTTATTTAAAGATTGCTATTGTGGTTTATTTAAAGATCTGCTTCTATGGTTTATTTAAAGATCTGCTCCTGTGGTTTATTTAAAGAACTGCTATTGTGGTTTATTGAAAGATCTGCTCCTGTGGTTTATTTAAAGATCTGCTATTGTGGTTTATTTAAAGATCTGCTCCTGTGGTTTATTTAAAGATCTGCTATTGTGGTTAATTAAAGATCTGCTCCTGTGGTTTATTTAAAGATCTGCTCCTGTGGGTTATTTAAAGATCTGCTATTGTGGTTTATTTAAAGATCTGCTCCTGTGGTTTATTTAAAGATCTGCTCCTGTGGTGTATTTAAAGATCTGCTCCTGTGGTTTATTTAAAGATCTGCTCCTGTGGTTTATTTAAAGATCTGCTCCTGTGGTTTATTTAAAGATCTGCTATTGTAGTTTATTTAAAGATCTGCTCCTGTGGTTTATTTAAAGATCTGCTATTGTGGTTTATTGAAAGATCTGCTCCTGTGGTTTATTTAAAGATCTGCTATTGTGGTTTATTTAAAGATCTGCTATTGTGGTTTATTTAAAGATCTGCTCCTGTGGTTTATTTAAAGATCTGCTATTGTGGTTTATTGAAAGATCTGCTCCTGTGGTTTATTTAAAGATCTGCTATTATGGTTAATTAAAGATCTGCTCCTGTGGTTTATTTAAAGATCTGCTCCTGTGGTTTATTTCTGCTCCTGTGGTTTATTTAAAGATCTGCTCCTGTGGTTTATTTAAAGAACTGCTATTGTGGTTTATTGAAAGATCTGCTCCTGTGGTTTATTTAAAGATCTGCTATTGTGGTTTATTTAAAGATCTGCTCCTGTGGTTTATTTAAAGATCTGCTATTGTGGTTAATTAAAGATCTGCTCCTGTGGTTTATTTAAAGATCTGCTCCTGTGGGTTATTTAAAGATCTGCTATTGTGGTTTATTTAAAGATCTGCTCCTGTGGTTTATTTAAAGATCTGCTCCTGTGGTGTATTTAAAGATCTGCTCCTGTGGTTTATTTAAAGATCTGCTCCTGTGGTTTATTTAAAGATCTGCTCCTGTGGTTTATTTAAAGATCTGCTATTGTAGTTTATTTAAAGATCTGCTCCTGTGGTTTATTTAAAGATCTGCTATTGTGGTTTATTGAAAGATCTGCTCCTGTGGTTTATTTAAAGATCTGCTATTGTGGTTTATTTAAAGATCTGCTATTGTGGTTTATTTAAAGATCTGCTCCTGTGGTTTATTTAAAGATCTGCTATTGTGGTTTATTGAAAGATCTGCTCCTGTGGTTTATTTAAAGATCTGCTATTGTGGTTAATTAAAGATCTGCTCCTGTGGTTTATTTAAAGATCTGCTCCTGTGGTTTATTTCTGCTCCTGTGGTTTATTTAAAGATCTGCTATTGTGGTTTATTTAAAGATCTGCACCTGTGGTTTATTTAAAGATCTGCTCCTGTGGTTTATTTAAAGATCTGCTCCTGTGGTTTATTTAAAGATCTGCTATTGTGGTTTATTTAAAGATCTGCTCCTGTGGTTTATTTAAAGATCTGCTATTGTGGTTTATTTAAAGATCTGCTTCTGTGGTTTATTTAAAGATCTGCTCCTGTGGTTTATTTAAAGATCTGCTATTGTGGTTAATTAAAGATCTGCTCCTGTGGTTTATTTAAAGATCTGCTATTGTGGTTTATTTAAAGATCTGCTCCTGTGGTTTATTTAAAGATCTGCTATTGTGGTTTATTTAAAGATCTGCTTCTATGGTTTATTTAAAGATCTGCTCCTGTGGTTTATTTAAAGATCTGCTATTGTGGTTAATTAAATATCTGCTCCTGTGGTTTATTTAAAGATCTGCTCCTGTGGTTTATTTAAAGATCTGCTCCTGTGGTTTATTTAAAGATCTGCTCCTGTGGTTTATTTAAAGATCTGCTCCTGTGGTGTATTGAAAGATCTGCTCCTGTGGTTTATTTAAAGATCTGCTATTGTGGTTTATTTAAAGATCTGCTCCTGTGGTTTATTTAAAGATCTGCTATTGTGGTTTATTTAAAGATCTGCTATTGTGGTTTATTTAAAGATCTGATCCTATGGTTTATTTAAAGATCTGCCTGCTCCTGTGGTTTATATAAAGATCTGCCATTGTGGTTTATTGAAAGATCTGCTCCTGTGGTTTATTTAAAGGTCTGCTTTCTAACATCTGCAACTCTCCAACCTGAAACATCTACAACTCTCCAACTCTCCAACCTGAAACATCTGCAACTCTCCAACCTGAAACATCTGCAACTATCCAACCTGAAACATCTACAACTCTCAAACTCTCCAACCTGAAACATCTGCAACTCTCCAACCTGAAACATCTGCAACTCTCCAACCTGAAACATCTGCAACTCTCCAACCTGAAACATCTGCAACTCTCCAACCTCTGCAACTCTCCAACCTGAAACATCTGCAACTCTCCAACCTGAAACATCTACATCTCTCCAACCTGAAACATCTGCAACTCTCCAACCTGAAACATCTGTATCTCTCCAACTTGAAACATCTACAACCCTCCAACATCTGCAACTCTCCAACCTGAAACATCTGTAAATCTCCAACCTGAAACATCTGCAACTCTCCAACCTGAAACATCTATAACTCTCCAACCTGAAACATCTGCAACTCTCCAACCTGAAACATCTGTAAACCTCCAAGCTGAAACATCTATAACTCTCCAACCTGAAACATCTGCAACTCTCCAACCTGAAACATCTGTAAATCTCCAACCTGAAACATCTACAACTCCAACATGAAACATCTACAACTTGGACAGTTGGACCTGAAACAACTCTCCAACCTGAAACATCTGCAACTCTCCAACCTGAAACATCTACAACTCTCCAACCTGAAAAATCTGCAACTCTCCAACATCTGCAACTCTCCAACCTCAAACATCTCCAACCTGAAACATCTGCAACTCTCCATCCTGAAGCATCTACAACTCTCCAACCTGAAACATCTGCAATTCTCCAACTTGAAACATCTGCAACTCTCCAACCTGAAACATCTACAACTCTCCAACCTGAAACATCTGCAGCTCTCCAACCTGAAACATGTGCAACTCTCCAACCTGAAACATGTGCAACTCTCCAACCTGAAACATGTGCAACTCTCCAACCTGAAACATGTGCAACTCTCCAACCTGAAACATGTGCAACTCTCCAACCTGAAACATCTGCAACTCTCCAACCTCTGCAACTCTCCAACTTGAAACATCTGCAACTCTCCAACCTGAAACATCTGCAACTCTCCAACCTCAAACATCTGCAACTCTCCAACCTGAAACATCTGCAACTCTCCAACCTGAAACATCTACAACTCTCCAACATCTGCAACTCTCCAACCTGAAACATCTGCAACAGCTGTAACTCTCCAACCTGAAACATCTGCAACCCGAAACATCTGCAACTCTCCAACATCTGCAACTCTCCAACCTCAAACATCTGCAACTCTCCAACCTGAAACATCTGTATCTCCCCAACCTGAAACATCTACAACTCTCCAACATCTGCAACTCTCCAACCTGAAACATCTGCAACAGCTGCAACTCTCCAAACTCAAACATCTACAACTCTCCAACCTCTGCAACTCTCCAACTTGAAACATCTGCAACTCTCCAACCTGAAGCATCTACAACTCTCCAACCTGAAACATCTGCAACTCTCCAACCTGAAACATCTGCAACTCTCCAACCTGAAACATCTGCAACTCTCCAACCTCTGCAACTCTCCAACCTGAAACATCTGCAACTCTCCAACCTGAAACATCTGTAAATCTCCAACCTGAAACATCTGCAACTCTCCAACCTGAAACATCTATAACTCTCCAACCTGAAACATCTGCAACTCTCCAACCTGAAACATCTGTAAATCTCCAACCTGAAACATCTGCAACTCTCCAACCTGAAACATCTATAACTCTCCAACCTGAAACATCTGCAACTCTCCAACCTGAAATATCTGTAAACCTCCAACCTGAAACATCTATAACTCTCCAACCTGAAACATCTGCAACTCTCCAACCTGAAACATCTGTAGATCTCCAACCTGAAACATCTACAACTCCAACATGAAACATCTACAACTGTCCAACCTGAAACAACTCTCCAACCTGAAACATCTGCAACTCTCCAACCTGAAACATCTAAACTCTCCAACCTGAAACATCTGCAACTCTCCAACCTGAAACATCTGCAACTCTCCAACATCTGCAACTCTCCAACCTCAAACATCTCCAACCTGAAACATCTGCAACTCTCCATCCTGAAGCATCTACAACTCTCCAACCTGAAACATCTGCAATTCTCCAACTTGAAACATCTGCAACTCTCCAACCTGAAACATCTACAACTCTCCAACCTGAAACATATGCAGCTCTCCAACCTGAAACATGTGCAACTCTCCAACCTGAAACATGTGCAACTCTCCAACCTGAAACATGTGCAACTCTCCAACCTGAAACATCTGCAACTCTCCAACCTCTGCAACTCTCCAACTTGAAACATCTGCAACTCTCCAACCTGAAACATCTGCAACTCTCCAACTCTCCAACATCTGCAACTCTCCAACCTCAAACATCTGCAACTCTCCAACCTGAAACATCTGCAACTCTCCAACCGGAAACATCTACAATTCTCCAACTCTCCAACATCTGCAACTCTGCAACTCTCCAACCTGAAACATCTGCAACAGCTGTAACTCTCCAACCTGAAACATCTGGAACTCTCCAACCTGAAACATCTGCAACTCTCCAACATCTGCAACTCTCCAACCTCAAACATCTGCAACTCTCCAACCTGAAACATCTGTATCTCCCCAACCTGAAACATCTACAACTCTCCAACATCTGCAACTCTCCAACCTGAAACATCTGCAACAGCTGCAACTCTCCAAACTCAAACATCTACAACTCTCCAACCTCTGCAACTCTCCAACTTGAAACATCTGCAACTTTCCAACCTGAAACATCTACAACTCTCCAACCTGAAATATCTGCAACTCTCCAACCTGAAACATCTGCAACTCTCCAACCTGAAACATATACAAATCTCCAACATCTGCAACTCTCCAACCTGAAACATCTGCAACTCTCCAACATGAAACATCTGCAACTCTCCAACCTGAAACATCTGTATCTCTCCAACTTGAAGCATCTACAACTCTCCAACTCTCCAACATATGCAACTCTCCAACCTGAAACATCTGTAACTCTCCGACCTGAAACATCTGTAACTCTCCAACCTGAAACATCTGCAACTCTCCAACTCTCCAACATCTGCAACTCTCCAACCTGAAACATCTGCAACTCTCCAACCTGAAACATTTGCAACTCTCCAACCTGAAACATCTGTACCTCTCCAACCTGAAACATCTACAACTCTCCGATCTCAAACATCTACAACTCTTCAACCTGAAACATCTGCAACTCTCCAACCTGAAACATCTGTAACTCTCCAACCTGAAACATCTACAACTCTCCGATCTCAAACATCTACAACTCTTCAACCTGAAACATCTGCAACTCTCCCACCTTCAATATCTGTTCCTCTCCAACTTGAAACATCTACAACTCTCCAACATCTGCAACTCTCCAACCTGAAACATCTGCAACAGCTGCAACTCTCCAACCTGAAACATGTGCAACTCTCCAACCTGAAACATGTGCAAATCTCCAACCTGAAACATGTGCAACTCTCCAACCTGAAACATGTGCAACTCTCCAACCTGAAACATCTGCAACTCTCCAACCACTGCAACTCTCCAAATTGAAACATCTGCAACTCTCCAACCTGAAACATCTACAACTCTCCAACCTGAAACATCTCCAACTCTCCAACATCTGCAACTCTCCAACCTGAAACATCTGCAACTCTCCAACCTCAAACATCTACAACTCTCCAACCTCAAACATCTACAACTCTCCAACCTCAAACATCTACAACTCTCCAACCTCAAACATCTGTAAATCTCCAACCTCAAACATCTGCAACTCTCCAACCTCAAACAACTCTCCAACCTCAAACATCTACAACTCTCCAACCTGAAACATCTACAACTCTCGAACCTGAAACATCTACAACTCTCCAACCTCAATCATGTGCAACTCTCCAACCTGAAACATCTACAACTCTCCAACCTCAAACATCTACAACTCTCCAACCTGAAACATCTGTAAATCTCCAACCTGAAACATCTGCAACTCTCCAACCTGAAACATCTATAACTCTCCAACCTGAAACATCTGCAACTCTCCAACCTGAAACATCTGTAAATCTCCAACCTGAAACATCTGCAACTCTCCAACCTGAAACATCTATAACTCTCCAACCTGAAACATCTGCAACTCTCCAACCTGAAACATCTGTAAACCTCCAACCTGAAACATCTATAACTCTCCAACCTGAAACATCTGCAACTCTCCAACCTGAAACATCTGTAAATCTCCAACCTGAAACATCTACAACTCCAACATGAAACATCTACAACTGTCCAACCTGAAACAACTCTCCAACCTGAAACATCTGCAACTCTCCAACCTGAAACATCTATAACTCTCCAACCTGAAACATCTGCAACTCTCCAACATCTGCAACTCTCCAACCTCAAACATCTCCAACCTCAAACATCTGCAACTCTCCATCCTGAAGCATCTACAACTCTCCAACCTGAAACATCTGCAATTCTCCAACTTGAAACATCTGCAACTCTCCAACCTGAAACATCTACAACTCTCCAACCTGAAACATCTGCAGCTCTCCAACCTGAAACATCTGCAACTCTCCAACTCTCCAACATCTGCAACTCTCCAACCTGAAACATCTGCAACTCTCCAACCTGAAACATCTGCAACTCTCCAACTCTCCAACATCTGCAACTCTCCAACCTGAAACATCTGCAACAGCTGCAACTCTCCAACCTGAAACATCTGCAACTCTCCAACCTCAAACATCTGCAACTCTCCAACCTGAAACATCTACAACTCTCCAACCTGAAACATCTACAACTCTCCAACCTCAAACATCTACAACTCTCCAAACTGAAACATCTGCAACTCTCCAACCTTAAACATCTGCAACTCTCCAACCTCAAACATCTACAACTCTCCAACCTCAAACATCTACAACTCTCCAACCTCAAACATCTACAACTCTCCAACCTCAAACATCTACAACTCTCCAACCTCAAACATCTACAACTCTCCAACCTCAAACATCTACAACTCTCCAACCTCAAACATCTACAACTCTCCAACCTCAAACATCTACAACTCTCCAACCTGAAACATCTACAACTCTCCAACCTGAAACATCTACAACTCTCCAACCTCAAACATCTACAACTCTCCAACCTCAAACATCTACAACTCTCCAACCTCAAACATCTACAACTCTCCAACCTGAAACATCTACAACTCTCCAACCTGAAACATCTACAACTCTCCAACCTCAAACATCTACAACTCTCCAACCTCAAACATCTACAACTCTCCAACCTGAAACATCTACAACTCTCCAACCTGAAACATCTACAACTCTCCAACCTCAAACATCTGCAACTCTCCAACCTGAAACATCTGCAACT
>CM026404.1:40672470-40748190 GCA_014843695.1 Archivesica marissinica | reverse complement strand
CAACTCTCCAACCTCAAACATATACAACTCTCCAACCTCAAACATCTACAACTCTCCAACCTCAAACATCTACAACTCTCCAACCTCAAACATCTACAACTCTCCAACCTCAAACATCTACAACTCTCCAACCTGAAACATCTACAACTCTCCAACCTCAAACATCTACAACTCTCCAACCTCAAACATCTGCAACTCTCCAACCTCAAACATCTGCAACTCTCCAACCTCAAACATCTACAACTCTCCAACCTCAAACATCTACAACTCTCCAACCTCAAAAATCTACAACGACTCCCAACCTCAAACATCTACAACTCTCCAACCCAAACATCTAAAAACCAACCTCAAACATCTAAATCTCCAACCTCAAACATCTACAAACTCTCCAACCTCAAACATCTACAACTCTCCAACTCAAACATCTAAAACTCTCCAACCTCAAACATCTACAACCTCTCCAACCTCAAAACATCAGGCAACCTCCAACTCAAACATCTACAACTCCAACCTCAAAACATCTACAAACTGCTCCAACCTCAAACATCACAACTCTCTAACTCAAACATCTACAACTTCTCCAACCTAAAACATCTACAAACTCTCCAACCTCAAACATCTACAACTCTCCAACCTCAAACATCTAAACTCTCCAACCTGAAACATCTACAACTCTCAACCTCAAACATATAAAACTCTCCAACCTCAAACATCTACAACTCTCCAACCTCAAACATCTACAACTCTCCAACCTCAAACATCTACAACTCTCCAAACTCAAACATCTACAACTCTCCAACCTCAAACATCTACAACTCTCCAACCTCAAACATCTACAACTCTCCAACCTCAAACATCTACAACTCTCCAACCCTAAAACATCTACAACTCTCCAACCTCAAACATCTACAACTCTCCAACCTCACAACATCTACAAAACTCTCCAACCTCAAACATCTACAACTCTCCACCTCAAACACACAACCCCAACCCAAACACACAACCCCAACCAAACAACAACCCCAACCCAAAACCAAACCCCAACCCAAAAAACATCTACAACTCTCCAACCTCAAACATCTACAACTCTCCAACCTCAAACATCTACAACTCTCCAACCTCAAACATCTACAACTCTCCAACCTCAAACATCTACAACTCTCCAACCTCAAACATCTACAACTCTCCAACCTCAAACATCTACAACTCTCCAACCTAAACATCTACAACTCTCAACCTCAAACATCTACAACTCTCCAACCTCAAACATCTACAACTCTCCAACCTCAAACATCTACAACTCTCCAACCTCAAACATCTACAACTCTCCACCTCAAACATCTACAACTCTCCAACCTCAACATCTACAACTCTCCAACCTCAAACATCTAAACTCTCCAACCTCAAACATCTACAACTCTCCAACCTCAAACATCTAAACCCAACCCAAACCACAACCCACCTCAAACATCTACAACTCTCCAACCTCAAACATCTGCAACTCTCCAACCTCAAACATCTACACTCTCCAACCTGAAACATCTCAACTCTCCAACCTCAAACATCTACAACTCTCCAACCTCAAACATCTACAACTCTCCAACCTCAAACATCTACAACTCTCCAACCTCAAACATCTACAACTCTCCAACCTCAAACATCTACAACTCTCCAACCTGAAACATCTACAACTCTCCAACCTGAAACATCTGCAACTCTCCAACCTGAAACATCTGCAACTCTCCAACCTGAAACATCTACAACTCTCCAACCTGAAACATCTGCAACTCTCCAACCTCAAACATCTGCAACTCTCCAACCTGAAACATCTACAACTCTCCAACCTGAAACATCTACAACTCTCCAACCTCAAACATCTACAACTCTCCAACCTCAAACATCTACAACTCTCCAACCTCAAACATCTACAACTCTCCAACCTCAAACATCTACAACTCTCCAACCTCAAACATCTACAACTCTCCAACCTCAAACATCTACAACTCTCCAACCTCAAACATCTACAACTCTCCAACCTCAAACATCTACAACTCTCCAACCTCAAACATCTACAACTCTCCAACCTGAAACATCTACAACTCTCCAACCTGAAACATCTACAACTCTCCAACCTCAAACATCTACAACTCTCCAACCTCAAACATCTACAACTCTCCAACCTCAAACATCTACAACTCTCCAACCTCAAACATCTACAACTCTCCAACCTCAAACATCTACAACTCTCCAACCTCAAACATCTACAACTCTCCAACCTCAAACATCTACAACTCTCCAACCTCAAACATCTACAACTCTCCAACCTCAAACATCTACAACTCTCCAACCTCAAACATCTACAACTCTCCAACCTCAAACATCTACAACTCTCCAACCTCAAACATCTACAACTCTCCAACCTCAAACATCTACAACTCTCCAACCTCAAACATCTACAACTCTCCAACCTCAAACATCTACAACTCTCCAACCTCAAACATCTACAACTCTCCAACCTCAAACATCTACAACTCTCCAACCTCAAACATCTACAACTCTCCAACCTCAAACATCTACAACTCTCCAACCTGAAACATCTACAACTCTCCAACCTCAAACATCTACAACTCTCCAACCTCAAACATCTACAACTCTCCAACCTGAAACATCTACAACTCTCCAACCTGAAACATCTACAACTCTCCAACCTGAAACATCTACAACTCTCCAACCTGAAACATCTACAACTCTCCAACCTGAAACATCTACAACTCTCCAACCTGAAACATCTACAACTCTCCAACCTCAAACATCTACAACTCTCCAACCTCAAACATCTACAACTCTCCAACCTCAAACATCTACAACTCTCCAACCTCAAACATCTACAACTCTCCAACCTCAAACATCTACAACTCTCCAACCTCAAACATCTACAACTCTCCAACCTCAAACATCTACAACTCTCCAACCTCAAACATCTACAACTCTCCAACCTCAAACATCTACAACTCTCCAACCTCAAACATCTACAACTCTCCAACCTCAAACATCTACAACTCTCCAACCTCAAACATCTACAACTCTCCAACCTCAAACATCTACAACTCTCCAACCTCAAACATCTACAACTCTCCAACCTCAAACATCTACAACTCTCCAACCTCAAACATCTACAACTCTCCAACCTCAAACATCTACAACTCTCCAACCTGAACATCTACAACTCTCCAACCTCAAACATCTACAACTCTCCAACCTCAAACATCTACAACTCTCCAACCTCAAACATCTACAACTCTCCAACCTCAAACATCTACAACTCTCCAACCTCAAACATCTACAACTCTCCAACCTCAAACATCTACAACTCTCCAACCTCAAACATCTACAACTCTCCAACCTCAAACATCTACAACTCTCCAACCTCAAACATCTACAACTCTCCAACCTCAAACATCTACAACTCTCCAACCTCAAACATCTACAACTCTCCAACCTCAAACATCTACAACTCTCCAACCTCAAACATCTACAACTCTCCAACCTCAAACATCTACAACTCTCCAACCTCAAACATCTACAACTCTCCAACCTCAAACATCTACAACTCTCCAACCTCAAACATCTACAACTCTCCAACCTCAAACATCTACAACTCTCCAACCTCAAACATCTACAACTCTCCAACCTGAAACATCTACAACTCTCCAACCTCAAACATCTACAACTCTCCAACCTCAAACATCTACAACTCTCCAACCTCAAACATCTACAACTCTCCAACCTCAAACATCTACAACTCTCCAACCTCAAACATCTACAACTCTCCAACCTGAAACATCTACAACTCTCCAACCTCAAACATCTACAACTCTCCAACCTCAAACATCTACAACTCTCCAACCTCAAACATCTACAACTCTCCAACCTCAAACATCTACAACTCTCCAACCTCAAACATCTACAACTCTCCAACCTCAAACATCTACAACTCTCCAACCTCAAACATCTACAACTCTCCAACCTCAAACATCTACAACTCTCCAACCTCAAACATCTACAACTCTCCAACCTCAAACATCTACAACTCTCCAACCTCAAACATCTACAACTCTCCAACCTCAAACATCTACAACTCTCCAACCTCAAACATCTACAACTCTCCAACCTCAAACATCAACAACTCTCCAACCTCAAACATATACAACTCTCCAACCTCAAACATCTACAACTCTCCAACCTCAAACATCTACAACTCTCCAACCTCAAACATCTACAACTCTCCAACCTCAAACATCTACAACTCTCCAACCTCAAACATCTACAACTCTCCAACCTCTGCGTTTGTATCAGGTTACATAGTATCAATATAGGCCTTTTATAGAAAGCAAGATTTTAACTTCACTCTTCATTAGTATTGTAAAATTAACATTTCTTTTATGCTTTTCAATGCATGATGAGTTTACTCAGTGAAAGAAAACTCCATCATCCACCACTTTGAAACAGTGAAAGATGACATTTTCTCACCCACCGGTTGCATTTCATATTCCTGTGCAGTTGTCTGTACTTTTGTAATTTAGCTATTTTCTGACTATCATAAACAGTTAAAGTAGCCCTATATCGTATGAAATAAAAGATATTTGAAAAATTCAAATTTTACATTGCTGCTACGCATTCATACATGATAATTTGTATAATTATGTTCAATTAGTAAACAGTGTTTATTTGCGATAAAACAAACTTGAAATCGAAAGAAGGACTTTCCAAGTCGGTCGGTCACGCACTTGTTTACAATGGGAACGCATCGTCCGCACTTGTTTACATTCGGAATGCATCGTCCCAATTTGTCCCACATTGTCTCTTTTAATTGAATTACTTGAGATGTCGATTCATACCTCTGTTATCTAAGTCTTTTAGGGACATCCCCGCGAGGGGTTCGACATTAGAGGAGTATAGATAGATAGTATTTCATGTTCAAAATATGTTGACATTCCAACATGCTTTCTACATCAGCTGTTGTTTCACGCATGTGCGTTGTGCATGTTTACATTTCGTGTGTTGATAAACACATTTCGTTTGTTGATAAACAATTCGCGTATACGACGGCGTATATTTATTGGATTTTTATCGTTTCTGAGCGACTATTTTGATTTTTGTAAACACACACACATTAGTATTTATATTTTACCCAAAACATCCTTTATTACAATATAGTGCTGCTTTGATTATTAAGTAATATGAATTTGTTTTGTCTGTAATTTTTAATTTTGACAGCAAACAGAAACTAACTTGAACATTATACAGGAACTACTTCTTATTACAGACGCTCACACTAAGAGAAATGGTTGCTGTGCGGTTGTGTCACGTTGTGCAATGAGGCTACAGACAGGGCAACTATAATGAATAAAATTTGAAAACAAATATTATATTAGCCAAAGTTATTGGAAATCAGAAAAGAAAAAGAAGATTTGTGTTTATTAATGTAAGATAGGATTTTATTTCATCGTGTGATCACCGAAATTTGTATTTCCCCCGAGTGGCGTTATCCTTATTTCTCACATTTCAGTTTACCAGTAATTTCCAAAAATAAACACTTGAACACTAAAACCAGTGCCTGTAATTGTAATGTAAGTGGTGTACATTGCCGGTAATTGTAATGGATGTTGAGTACATTGCCTGTAAGTGTAATGGATGTTGAGTACATTGCCGGTAATTGTAATGGATGTTGAGTACATTGCCTGTAAGTGTAATGGATGTTGAGTACATTGTCTGTAAGTGTAATGGATGTTGAGTACATTGCCTGTAAGTGTAATGTATGTTGAGTACATTGCCTATAAGTGTAATGCATGTTGAGTACATTGCCTATAAGTGTAATGTATGTTGAGTACATTGCCTGTAAGTGTAATGGATGTTGAGTACATTGTCTGTAAGTGTAATGCATGTTGAGTACATTGCCTGTAGGTGTAATGGATGTTGAGTACATTGCCTGTAAGTGTAATGTATGTTGAGTACATTGCCTGTAAGTGTAATGGATGTTGAGTACATTGTCTGTAAGTGTAATGTATGTTGAGTACATTGCCTGTAAGTGTAATGGATGTTGAGTACATTGTCTGTAAGTGTAATGTATGTTGAGTACATTGCCTGTAAGTGTAATGGATGTTGAGTACATTGTCTGTAAGTGTAATGTATGTTGAGTACATTGCCTGTAAGTGTAATGGATGTTGAGTACATTGTCTGTAAGTGTAATGTATGTTGAGTACATTGCCTGTAAGTGTAATGGATGTTGAGTACATTGTCTGTAAGTGTAATGTATGTTGAGTACATTGCCTGTAAGTGTAATGGATGTTGAGTACATTGTCTGTAAGTGTAATGTATGTTGAGTACATTGCCTGTAAGTGTAATGGATGTTGAGTACATTGTCTGTAAGTGTAATGGATGTTGAGTACATTGCCTGTAAGTGTAATGTATGTTGAGTACATTGTCTGTAAGTGTAATGGATATTGAGTACATTGCCTGTAAGTGTAATGGCTGTTGAGTATATTGCCTGTAAGTGTAATGGCTGTTGAGTACATTGCCTGTAAGTGTAATGGATGTTGAGTACATTGCCTGTAAGTGTAATGTATGTTGAGTACATTGTTCTTTTAGTGTAATGGATGTTGAGTACATTGCCTGTAAGTGTAATGGATGTTGAGTACATTGTCTGTAAGTGTAATGTATGTTGAGTACATTGTCTGTAAGTGTAATGGATGTTGAGTACATTGCCTATAAGTGTAATGCATGTTGAGTACATTGCCTATAAGTGTAATGGATGTTGAGTACATTGCCTGTAAGTGTAATGGATGTTGAGCACATTGCCTGTAAGTGTAATGGATGTTGAGTACATTGCCTGTAAGTGTAATGTATGTTGAGTACATTGCCTATAAGTGTAATGCATGTTGAGTACATTGTCTATAAGTGTAATGGATGTTGAGTACATTGCCTGTAAGTGTAATGGATGTTGAGTACATTGCCTATAAGTGTAATGGATGTTGAGTATATTGCCTATACGTGTAATGGATGTTGAGTACATTGCCTGTAAGTGTAATGGATGTTGAGTACATTGCCTGTAAGTGTAATGTATGTTGAGTACATTGCCTATACGTGTAATGCATGGTGAGTACATTGCCTATAAGTGTAATGGATGTTGAGTACATTGCCTGTAAGTGTAATGGATGTTGAGTACATTGCCTGTAAGTGTAATGCATGTTGAGTACATTGCCTGTAAGTGTAATGGATGTTGAGTACATTGCCTGTAAGTGTAATGCATGTTGAGTACATTGCCTGTAAGTGAATACATATGGTGTACACTATACAGTCTGTCATGTGGTACTTGGTGGATAGTCTGTCACATGGTACTTGGTGGATAGTCTGTTATGTGGTACTTGGTGGATAGTCTGTCACGTGGTAATTGGTGGATAGTCTGTCACGTGGTAATTGGTGGATAGTCTGTCACGTGGTACTTGGTGGATAGTATGTCATGTGGTACTTGGTGGATAGTCTGTCACGTGGTACTTGGTGGATAGTCTGTCACATGGTACTTTGTGGATAGTCTGTCACATGGTACTTGGTGGATAGTCTGTCACATGGTACTTGGTGGATAGTCTGTCATGTGGTACTTGGTGGATAGTCCTTCATGTGGTACTTGATGGACAGTCTGTCACGTGGTACTTGGTGGATAGTCTGTCACGTGGTACTTGGTGGATAGTCTGTCATGTGGTACTTGGTGGATAGTCTGTCACGTGGTACTTGGTGGACAGTCTGTCACATGGTACTTGGTGGATAGTCTGTCATGTGGTACTTGGTGGATAGTCTGTCACATGGTACTTGGTGGATAGTCTGTCACGTGGTACTTGGTGGATAGTATGTCATGTGGTACTTGGTGGATAGTCTGTCACGTGGTACTTGGTGGATAGTCTGTCACATGGTACTTGGTGGATAGTCTGTCATGTGGTACTTGGTGGATAGTCTGTCACGTGGTACTTGGTGGATAGTCTGTCACTTGGTACTTGGTGGATAGTCTGTCACGTGGTACTTGGTGGATAGTCTGTCACATGGTACTTGGTGGATAGTCTGTCATGTGGTACTTGGTGGATAGTCTGTCACGTGGTACTTGGTGGATAGTCTGTCACATGGTACTTGGTGGATAGTCTGTCACGTGGTACTTGGTGGATAGTCTGTCACGTGGTACTTGGTGGATAGTCTGTCATGTGGTACTTGGTGGATAGTCTGTCACATGGTACTTGGTTGATAGTCTGTCACATGGTACTTGGTGGATAGTCTGTCACGTGGTACTTGGTGGATTCCAACCATGCGTTTTAATTAAAGGAACATTATAAATGTAAACAGCACACTGTGAAATGTTTAAGTGTCAGGTTTAGGATATCTTGGTAAACCCATTTATCTTTAGATAATAGTAGTGTAGCACTCACAGATCATTTGGTAAAACTTGCAATATCACAACCCACGCAAAACTGCTTTGACAATAATGTCAAGGGGCAATAACTCTATAGCGGAATGGAAAGAGACGATTATTTACATAACTAAGCTTGGCACATGAAAAGTTTCATTTACTGTGACAGGGGTTTTTGGAGATGAAGTGAGGACATGATTTAGGTGGGACGGATAGATAGGCGAACCAGGATAGCTTCGACATTGTCATAGCGGGGGTATAACAAAAATCATTTTATAAAATAGTCTTTCTGTACTCTTTAAATGTGCTTTAAAAAGTCTCATCTGTGTGATGAATGGTCGAGGAGGCACTGGACAAATAGCTGCCATATACATTTCTGCTACCTCCGTGATACGAGAACTGTTCGAAGTACGGCATCTCACCATCCTCCGCGATTGAGCTCAGTGGTTGGTGCGTGTCACGGAAACCCCCTTTAGGCGACAATTCTAAAGATTGGGAAGCAAACTCGTCTGGTATATATTTTGTATCCCATTCATTGCGTACATCAGGTCTCCATGGCGGTTTCACCTGCAAAATGGCAAATTTCTATGATCAATTTATGTACATACAAAATGAAATACAGTCAAACCTGTGTTAGTGGTCACCTCTATTAAGCAGCCAACCTTTATTAAGCAGCCAGATTCCCAATATGTTGTTTTATTATAAGTTGACCTCTATTAAGCAGCCACCTGTGCTAAGCAACAACATTCTGTGATTCCCTTGGCTGGCTGCTTAAAACAGATTTGCCTGTATCGGTATATGTTTGATGTATCCTGTCCAAGAAGGTAAATGCTATGTTTTACCATGCATATTTCCTATATACTCCAATAGCAATGATCCTGTGCCATGTGATTTATTAAAAAAACACATCAATTATTTCTCAAACCATACTATTTTGGTAAAATTCTATGGTCAAGGTCACTAACTTATTGTTGGGGAATTACTGTAAAGAGTGGGAAGTTACACACAACACGGTGTATGCACAAAACAAAACACGGTGTATGCACAAAACAAAACACAGTGTATGCACAAACAAAACACATTGTATGCACAAAACAAAACACATTGTATGCACAAAACACGGTGTATGCACACAAGAAAACACATTGTATGCACAAAACAAAATACGGTGTATGCACAAAACAAAACACGGTGTATGCACAAAAGAAAACACATTGTATGTCAAAACAAAACACGGTGTATGCACAAAACAAAACAAGGTGTATGCACAAAACAAAACACATTGTATGCACAAAACATGATGTATGCACAAAACAAAACACATTGTATGCACAAAATAAAACATGGTGTATGCACAAAACAAAACACGGTGTATGCACAAAACAAAACACATTGTATGCACTACATAAGACACAGTGTATGCACTACATAAGTAACAGTGTATGCACTACATAAGTAACAGTGTATGCACTACATAAGACACAGTGTATGCACAACATAAGTAACAGTGTATGCACTACATAAGTAACAGTGTATGCACTACATAGTAACAGTGTATACACTACATAAGTAACAGTATATGCACTACATAAGACACAGTGTATGCACTACATAAGTAACAGTGTATGCACTACATAAGACACAGTGTATGCACTACATAAGACACAGTGTATACACTACATAAGACACAGTGTATGTACTACATAAGTAACAGTGTATTCAATACATAAGTAACAGTGTATGCACAACATAAGTAACAGTGTATGCACTACATAAGTAACAGTGTATGCACTACATAGTAACAGTGTATGCACTACATAAGACACAGTGTATGCACTACATAAGTAATAGTGTATGCACTACATAAGTAACAGTGTATGCACTACATAAGTAACAGTGTATGCACTACATAAGACACAGTGTATGCACTACATAAATAACAGTGTATGCACTACATAAGTAACAGTGTATGCACTACATAAGACACAGTGTATGCACTACATAAGTAACAGTGTATACACTACATAAGACACAGTGTATGCACTACATAAGTAACAGTGTATGCATTACATAAGTAACAGTGTATACACTACATAAGTAACAGTGTATGCACTACATAAGTAACAGTGTATGCACTACATAAGTAACAGTGTATGCACTACATAAGTAACAGTGTATGCACTACATAAGTAACAGTGTATGCACTACATAAGTAACAGTGTATGCACTACATAGTAACAGTGTATGCACTACATAAGACACAGTGTATGCACTACATAAGTAACAGTGTATGCACTACATAATTACACAGGGTAGGCACTACATAAGACACAGTGCATACACTACATAAGACACAGTGTATGCACTACATAAGTAACAGTGTATGCACTACATAATTAACAGTGTATGCACTACATAAGACACAGTGTATGCACTACATAAGTAACAGTATATGCACTACATAAGTAACAGTGAATGCACTACATAAGTAACAGTGTATGCACTACATAAGACACAGTGTATGCACTACATAAGTAACAGTATATGCACTACATAAGTAACAGTGAATGCACTACATAAGTAACAGTGTATGCACTACATAAGTAACAGTGAATGTACTACATAAGTAACAGTGTATACACTACATAAGTAACAGTGTATGCACTACATAAGTAACAGTGTATGCACTACATAAATAACAGTGTATGCACTACATAATAACAGTGTATGCACTACATAAGTAACAGTGTATGCACTACATAAGTAACAGTGTATGCACTACATAAGTAACAGTGTATGCACTACATAAGTAACAGTGTATACACTACATAAGTAACAGTGTATGCACTACATAAGACACAGTGTATGTACTACATAAGTAACAGTGTATACACTACATAAGACACAGTGTAAGCACTACATAAGTAACAGTGTATGCACTACATAAGTAACAGTGTATGCACTACATAGTAACAGTGTATGCACTACATAAGACACAGTGTATGCACTACATAAGTAACAGTGTATGCACTACATAATTACACAGGGTAGGCACTACATAAGACACAGTGCATACACTACATAAGACACAGTGTATGCACTACATAATTAACAGTGTATGCACTACATAAGACACAGTGTATGCACTACATAAGTAACAGTATATGCACTACATAAGTAACAGTGAATGCACTACATAAGTAACAGTGTATGCACTACATAAGACACAGTGTATGCACTACATAAGTAACAGTATATGCACTACATAAGTAACAGTATATGCACTACATAAGTAACAGTGAATGCACTACATAAGTAACAGTGTATGCACTACATAAGACACAGTGTATGCACTACATAAGTAACAGTATATGCACTACATAAGTAACAGTGAATGCACTACATAAGTAACAGTGTATGCACTACATAAGACACAGTGTATGCACTACATAAGTAACAGTATATGCACTACATAAGTAACAGTGAATGCACTACATAAGTAACAGTGTATGCACTACATAAGTAACAGTGAATGCACTACATAAGTAACAGTGTATGCACTACATAAGTAACAGTGTATGCACTACATAAATAACAGTGTATGCACTACATAAGTAACAGTGTATGCACTACATAAGTAACAGTGTATGCACTACACAAGTAACAGTGTATGCATTACATAAGTAACAGTGTATACACTACATAAGTAACAGTGTATGCACTACATAAGACACAGTATATGCACTACATAAGACACAGTGTATGCACTACATAAGTAACAGTGTATGCATTACATAAGTAACAGTGTATACACTACATAAGTAACAGTATATGCACTACATAAGACACAGTGTATGCACTACATAAGTAAAAGTGTATGCACTACATAAGACACAGTGTATGCACTACATAAGACACAGTGTATACACTACATAAGACACAGTGTATGTACTACATAAGTAACAGTGTATTCAATACATAAGTAACAGTGTATGCACTACATAAGTAACAGTGTATGCACTACATAAGACACAGTGTATGCACTACATAAGTAACAGTGTATGCACTACATAATTACACAGTGTATGCACTACATAAGTAACAGTGTATGCACTACATAAGTAACAGTGTATGCACTATATAAGACACAATGTATGCACTACATAAGTAACAGTGTATGCACTACATAAGTAACAGTGTATGCACTACATAATTACACAGTGTATGCACTACATAAGTAACAGTGTATGCACTACATAAGTAACAGTGTATGCACTACATAATTACACAGTGTATGCACTACATAAGTAACAGTGTATGCACTACATAAGTAACAGTGTATGCACTACATAAGTAACAGTGTATGCACTACATAAGTAACAGTGTATGCACTACATAAGTAACAGTGTATGCACTACATAGTAACAGTGTATACACTACATAAGTAACAGTATATGCACTATATAAGACACAATGTATGCACTACATAAGTAACAGTGTATGCGCTACATACATAACAGTATATGCACTACCTAAGACACAGTATATGCACTAAATAGTACACAGTGTATGCACTACATAAGACACAGTGTATGCACTACATAAAACACAGTGTATGCACTACATAAGACACAGTGTATGCACTACATAAGAAACAGTATATGCACCACATAAGACACAATGTATGCACTACATAAAACATAGTGTATGCACTACATAAGACACAGTGCATGTACTACCTAAGACACAGCATATGCACTACATAAGTAACAGTGTATTCACTACATAAGTAACAGTGTATGCACTACATAACTAACAGTGTATACACTACATACGTAACAGTGTATGCACTACATAAGTAAGTGTATAGACAACATAAGTAACAGTGTATGCACTACATAAGACACAGTGTATGCACTACATAGTAACAGTGTATGCACTACATAAGACACAGTGTATGCACTACATAAGTAACAGTGTATGCACTACATAAGTAACAGTGTATGCACTACATAAGTAACAGTGTATGCACTACATAAGTAACAGTGTATGCACTACATAAGACACAGTGTATGCACTACATAAGTAACAGTGTATACACTACATAAGACACAGTGTATGCACTACATAAGTAACAGTGTATGCACTACATAAGTAACAGTGTATGCACTACATAAGTAACAGTGTATGCACTACATAAGACACAGTGTATGCACTACATAAGTAACAGTGTATGCACTACATAAGTAACAGTGTATGCACTACATAAATAACAGTGTATGCACTACATAAGTAACAGTGTATGTACTACATAAGTAACAGTGTATGCACTACATAAGTAACAGTGTATGCACTACATAAGTAACAGTGTATGCACTACATAATACACAGTGTATGCACTACATAAGTAACAGTGTATGCACTACATAAGTAACAGTGTATGCACTACATAAGTAACAGTGTACCTACATAGTAAAGTGTGCATTAAGACAGTGTATGCACTACATAAACAGTGTATCACTACATAAGTAACAGTTATGCACTATATAAGACACAATGTATGCACTACATAAGTAACAGTGTATGCACTACATAAATAACAGTATATGCACTACCTAAGACACAGTATATGCACTACATAAGTAACAGTTTATGCACTACATAAGTAACAGTGTATGCACTACATAAGAAACAGTGTATGCACTACATAAAACACAGTGTATGCACTACATAAGTAATAGTGTATGCACTACATAAGTAACAGTGTATGCACTACATAAGAAACAGTGTATGCACTACATAAGTAACAGTGTATGCACTATATAAGACACAATGTATGCACTACATAAGTAACAGTGTATGCACTACATAAATAACAGTATATGCACTACCTAAGACACAGTATATGCACTAAATAGTACACAGTGTATGCACTACATAAAACACAGTGTATGCACTACATAAGTAACAGTGTATGCACTACATAAAACATAGGGTATGCACTACATAAGACATAGTGTATGCACTACATAAGAAACAGTATATGCACCACATAAGACACAATGTATGCACTACATAAAACACAGTGTATGCACTATATAAGACACAGTGTATGCACTACATAAGTAACAGTGTATGCACTACATAAAACACAGTGTATGCACTACATAAGATGCAGTGTATGCACTACATAAAACATAGTGTATGCACTACATAAGAAACAGTGTATGCACCACATAAGACACAATGTATGCACTACATAAGACACAGTGCATGTACTACCTAAGACACAGCATATGCACTACATAAGTAACAGTGTATTCACTACATAAGTAACAGTGTATGCACTACATAACTAACAGTGTATACACTACATAAGTAACAGTGTATGCACTACATAAGTAACAGTGTATGCACTACATAAGTAAGTGTATACACAACATAAGTAAACAGTGTATGCACTACATAAGACACAGTGTATGCACTACATAATTAACAGTGTATGCACTACATAAGACACAGTGTATGCACTACATAAGTAACAGTGTATGCACTACATAAGTAACAGTGTATGCACTACATAAGACACAGTGTATGCACTACATAAGTAACAGTGTATGCACTACATAAGTAACAGTGTATGCACTACATAAATAACAGTGTATGCACTACATAAGTAACAGTGTATGTACTACATAAGTAACAGTGTATGCACTACACAAGTAACAGTGTATGCATTACATAAGTAACAGTGTATACACTACATAAGTAACAGTGTATGCACTACATAAGACACAGTGTATGTACTACATAAGTAACAGTGTATACACTACATAAGACACAGTGTATGCACTACATAAGTAACAGTGTATGCACTACATAAGACACAGTGTATGTACTACATAAGTAACAGTGTATGCACTACATAAGACACAGTGTATGCACTACATAAGTAACAGTGTATACACTACATAAGTAACAGTGTATGCACTACATAAGTAACAGTGTATGCACTACATAAGTAACAGTGTATACACTACATAAGTAACAGTGTATACACTACATAAGTAACAGTGTATACACTACATAAGACACAGTGTATGCACTACATACGACACAGTGTATGCACTACATAAGTAACAGTGTATGCACTACATACGTAACAGTGTGTGCACTACATAAGTAACAGTGTATGCACTACATAAGAAACAGTGTATGCACTACATAAGTAACAGTGTATGCACTACATAAGACACAGTGTATGCACTACATAAGACACAGTGTATGTACTACATAAGACACAGTGTATGTACTACATAAGACACAGTGTATGCACTACATAAGTAACAGTGTATGCACTACATAAGACACAGTGTATGCACTACATAAGACACAGTGTATGTACTACATAAGACACAGTGTATGTACTACATAAGACACAGTGTATGTACTACATAAGACACAGTGTATGCACTACATAAGTAACAGTGTATGCACTACATAAGAAACAGTATATGCACCACATAAGACACAATGTATGCACTACATAAAACATAGTGTATGCACTACATAAGACACAGTGCATGTACTACCTAAGACACAGCATATGCACTACATAAGTAACAGTGTATTCACTACATAAGTAACAGTGTATGCACTACATAACTAACAGTGTATACACTACATAAGTAACAGTGTATGCACTACATAAGTAACAGTGTATGCACTACATAAGTAACAGTGTATGCACTACATAAGTAAGTGTATACACAACATAAGTAACAGTGTATGCATTACATAAGACACAGTGTATGCACTACATAGTAACAGTGTATGCACTACATAAGACACAGTGTATGCACTACATAAGTAACAGTGTATGCACTACATAAGACACAGTGTATGCACTACATAAGTAACAGTGTATACACTACATAAGACACAGTGTATGCACTACATAAGACACAGTGTATGCACTACATAAGTAACAGTGTATGCACTACATAAGTAACAGTGTATGCACTACATAAGACACAGTGTATGCACTACATAAGACACAGTGTATGCACTACATAAGACACAGTGTATGCACTACATAAGTAACAGTGTATGCACTACATAAGACACAGTGTATACACTACATAAGTAACAGTGTATACACTACATAAGTTGTCATCGTTAGCTCTAATCCACATCCACAATGACATGCACATCGAATGTTGTCATCGTTATCTCTGATCCACAAGGACATGACAATCAAATGTTGTCATCGTCATCTCTAATCCACATACACAATGACATGAACGTTGTCATCGTTATCTGATCCACATCCAAAAGGACATGAACATCGACGTTGTCATCGTTATCTCTGATCCACATCCACAAGGACATGAACATCAACGTTGTCATCGTTATCTCTGATCCACATCCACAAGGACATGAACATCGACGTTGTCATCGTTATCTGTGATCCACATGGACATGAACATCGACGTTGTCATCTCTGATCCACAAGGACATGAACATCGACGTTGTCATCGTTATCTCTGATCCACATACACAATGACATGAACGTTGTCATCGTTATCTCTGATCCACATCCACAAGGACATGAACATCGACGTTGTCATCGTTATCTGTGATCCACATGGACATGAACATCGACGTTGTCATCTCTGATCCACAAGGACATGAACATCGACGTTGTCATCGTTATCTCTGATCCACATACACAATGACATGAACATCAACGTTGTCATCGTTATCTCTGATCCACATCCACAAGGACCATGAACATCGACGTTGTCATCGTTATCTCTGATCCACAAGGACATGAACATCGACGTTGTCATCGTTATCTCTGATCCACAATGACATGAACATCGACGTTGTCATCGTTATCTCTGATCCACAATGACATGAACATTGACGTTGTCATCGTTATCTCTGATCCACAATGACATGAACATCGACGTTGTCATCGTTATCTCTGATCTACAAGGACATGAACATCGACGTTGTCATCGTTATCGCTGATCCACAAGGACATGAACATCGACGTTGTCATCGTTATCTCTGATCCACATGGACATGAACATCGACGTTGTCATCGTTATCTCTGATCCACAAGGACATGAACATCGACGTTGTCATCGTTATCTCTGATCCACAAGGACATGAACATCGACGTTGTCATCGTTAGCTCTGATCCACAATGACATGAACATCGACGTTGTCATCGTTAGCTCTGATCCACAATGACATGAACATCGACATCGTTAGCTCTAATCCAATTCTCGACTATATTTAATATTTCTCCGTGATATGCCCACGGAAAGTTAAACTCGGCTTCCGGCTATAAAATGTGGTATAGGTTTAAAGATTCTGGCCTCGATTTGAATTCTAGCATTGCAGGCGGACATTTTTAGAAACACATTCTACCTGTTCCAGCGAGGAGATTCAAACTGAAATATGGTATTACAATTTGTTGTGGAACTATTTATATCATAAGATAAAGTCAAATCGTACCTCCGTGGAATTTAACTTAAACGGTTTGTTTGTTTACATCTGTCAAAATTTGTAATTTAGTAGTAATCCCGGCCATGCAAATAACTGTGGGGATTTGTGCAAATGTTTAATCGAGTAGTATGTAACTGGCACTCTACATAATTATAATGGTAAGGTAATTGGATTGCTTTAAAGCCTTTTGTTGTCTTACAGATAACCATGCTTCGAGGGAAACATGCTACGTGCATAGTCTTAAGTGTTATTGGGTTTCAGTCGAGTAGATTTAATTTATTTTTATATATTAGGATGCATTATGGGTATATCCGGTACTAGCTATTAAACACCAAAATACAGATATACTATTATGTACCTGAATTTAAACCTCATTTTGCTTCATTCTATGACTTCTCCACTTCAACATTACAAATACACAAAGAAGAAATACTATTGGGAATCACATGTGTTTATCATGTTTTTGCCGCGATCGTGTCAGCAGTTACGTAGTTCCGAGTATACCGCGGCAAATGGCTGAGGCCCTGATTTGGGTGTTTGTACAAAGGTAGTCATAATAAAATTATGTGAGTATTCGATAGACCTTAATCTGTATAATATGCAAGTCTAGCAGTAAATTTAACATTTTAACATGAATATCTTTTTAATCTCCCACCAGAAAACAACAAATAGCTCTAGGCACACGATGGGGCTACTTTTTATGCTGGTTGTGGAATAGCCGTTCTTGCCAAACCTAGCAGCTCTCCACTGGACGAAATAGTTGCTTGATGAGATTTTCTGAGTGGGGCAACCAGACAGAAGAAGCATACTCCACACACGGACGGACATAGGTATTGAAGGCATTGGCTTTGGCTGATGGTGGGCTTGAGCGAAAGTTTCTTCAGATGAAGGACATGGTCGAATTGGCTTTCTTTGTGACATTGTTATGCATATTCCAGGATAGATCTTGTGACGACAAGATATTTTGCATGGTCAGTTGCTTGTAAAGGACTTCCGTGGATGATTAATGACAGGGTGCTTCTTTGTGGTGATGTGGACTACCTCGCACATGTCTGGGTTGAAGGCCATGTGCCAATCGCGTTCCCAGGACTGGAGGTTGTCAAGGTCCTCTTGGAGCTGGCGTGATTCTTCAGCAGATTTGATTATTCTGTATAACAAACAATCATCCAAAAAGACGAGCGATAGACTTGACCTTAGAGGGAAGGTCATCGATGTAGGTCAGGAAGAGTAAGGGGCCAAGAACGCTACCTTGTGGGACACCAGGCGACGTGGCTGAATATGAGCCGTCAATTACAACTTGCTGGGTACGAAAGTCCTCGATCCAAGACCGGATGTTTCCATGGATGCATAGTAATCTAGTTTCTGTAGAAGGCGTTAGTGAGGGACTTTATTTTCTATTTTGATTTTGGAGTAGATAAACATAAACAAGGAGTCAAGGACACATGACGTCAAGTACATTTTATTATTACGTAACAAATCGACAAAATTCATGCTGTTCAATATTTAGTTAGTTTAAACGGTCTGGACATTCTGTAAACGTTTATTAGATCTACACGAAACGCCACCATTTACACATCTAAACGGGACAGCATTACCAATCAGGTGTGTGAACAGATGCAGATTATGTTGACAGACAATCGGTAGATTCCGATGCGGATTCTGATTGTCATTGCTCTTACAGTTTGTTTTGTTTTGTCAAGCATAGCAACTGATTATATAACAACAGAAAACACCTCAGTATTAACAGGAATAGTGTCACCTTGCCATCTTTCAACAATGTAAAGGACTGTGTGTTTAAATGACATGACAGGGCTAAACCGCTGCTGTGTGTGCCAACCTCAAAGGCAATTGCCGATTGACAGAGTGACTCGACAGTTCTATTTGCGGGATGATGCAATGTGTCAGACTGTCGCAAATTAACAATGGCAGAATGGCATGTGCGTAGTAAAGCATGGGAATTCATGAATTTCAAACAGATATTAAACATTGTTAAAAGCGGTGTTGCTGTTATCGTCCGATGCATGACAATCACCCGATTCAGTTATTCAGCTACTCAATAATATAGAGAGTAAATGAACCCAATAATACTGAAATATACTATTACATGTCATCTAATAATTATGCAGTGGATCTATAGTTCTCCATACTCTGCATTTGTAATATCTTTTCTTGCAAACAACTAGTATGTAAAACCTGCAGATTTCTCGCACAAAAAGCTAAAACACAGTAGCACTACATGGCAAGATTTAGAGTACAATAAATGTATCTAAATGATTACAACATAAAAGTTATTGCATGTTTGAAACAAGTACCTTATATCAAATTGCCAAATACAGCCTTTAACATGAAGCACCAAAGTACACTATATAACAGTTATTGGAATAGTTGATTTAATTGTAAAAGCAGTGCACATACACATTATTGTTCCAAAATATTGTAACCTAATCCAAAACATGTTGATCAATATATTTTCTTTCTATACAGCTTAACATTTATGACATTTATCTGGTCCAGCAGAAGTGTAACTAAAGATTAGATATATCGTAAATTACCAGAAAATCTGGCAAAACATTTGGTAGGGAACAAATTCATATACCGGGGTACATGTATTTAGATATTCTATATAAAATTCTAATATTCATATGCCAGTATGTAGTAAAGTTTGTTTTTTAAATCAATGACAAATATGTACATAAAAAAGTATATTGATATAACTGAAACAGCATGCATGGTTATAGACATTTACCTTCCTCATCGGACGTGTACATATTGTGTAATAGAATGAATCCAAATGATTATTTATGAACACAAATGCATATTTATTCATATTGACAAACATGCATACATCCAACAACTATGAGCTGAAAATAATGTAAAATTGCATGTGATATAGCGATTATTCTATCAACACAAAGTGGCGTGCAGTCTACGTAAATCTTTTATCAAAGTGGTGCGTCATTCAGTGAGATATAACATATCTGGCATACAACCACAATGATCACAATTCCGCAGGAATCATATATTCCGTATCATATATTCTATTCAATATCCGGATAGTGGAGTTAAAACACTAGGCTGAATAGCAAACAACATAGATTCTGATAAGACGCGGCATTATGCCCCATGGCTGATCTGAATCTATGTTGCTTGTACATTCAATTAAAGGTTACTAGTGCGTTGGTGACTTCTTACATTTGTCAGAGGTAAGGCAGACCATTGAAGACGCTAGAAAATAACTAGACTACAATTTCATGAAGTTACTACATGTAAATCAACAATTATAAATTGTGTATGTTATGTTATATTTCGGGTTTTACGCCTGCATCAGCACCATTTTGGGCTATATCGCCGGCGGGCAGTTTACATAACAACACCTTTCCTGGGCAGGCTCCAGCGGTTAACCAGTACTTGGGTGCACCAACCTCAGTAAGAAACTGCCAACTTTTTCATATAAATGAGACACGGCCTGAGCGGGGCTCGAACACGTGACCATCAGTGATGATAGGTTAGATAGATGTATATGTACTAGTGGGAAACTATATAGATGTATATGTACTAGTGGGAAACTATATAGATGTATATGTACTAGTGGGAAACTATATATATGTATATGTACTAGTGGGAAACTATATATATGTATATGTACTAGTGGGAAACTATATATATGTATATGTACTAGTGGGAAACTATATATATGTATATGTACTAGTGGGAAACTATATATATGTATATGTACTAGTGGGAAACTATATAGATGTATATGTACTAGTGGGAAACTATATATATGTATATGTACTAGTGGGAAACTATATATATGTATATGTACTAGTGGGAAACTATATATATGTATATGTACTAGTGGGAAACTATATATATGTATATGTACTAGTGGGAAACTATATATATGTATATGTACTAGTGGGAAACTATATATATGTATATGTACTAGTGGGAAACTATATATATGTATATGTACTAGTGGGAAACTATATATATGTATATGTACTAGTGGGAAACTATATAGATGTATATGTACTAGTGGGAAACTATATATATGTATATGTACTAGTGGGAAACTATATATATGTATATGTACTAGTGGGAAACTATATATATGTATATGTACTAGTGGGAAACTATATATATGTATATGTACTAGTGGGAAACTATATATATGTATATGTACTAGTGGGAAACTATATATATGTATATGTACTAGTGGGAAACTATATATATGTATATGTACTAGTGGGAAACTATATATATGTATATGTACTAGTGGGAAACTATATAGAAAACAAAACTATATATGTATATGTACTAGTGGGAAACTATATATATGTATATGTACTAGTGGGAAACTATATATATGTATATGTACTAGTGGGAAACTATATATATGTATATGTACTAGTGGGAAACTATATAGATGTATATGTACTAGTGGGAAACTATATATATGTATATGTACTAGTGGGAAACTATATATATGTATATGTACTAGTGGGAAACTATATAGATGTATATGTACTAGTGGGAAACTATATATATGTATATGTACTAGTGGGAAACTATATATATGTATATGTACTAGTGGGAAACTAGATAGATGTATATGTACTAGTGGGAAACTATATAGATGTATATGTACTAGTGGGAAACTATATAGATGTATATGTACTAGTGGGAAACTAGATATATGTACTAAGAACAGATTAGTATTAGACCCATGATATATAATAATGTCAGGTAATTTAGGTATCTATTGCTACATTAATGCAGATACACCACCTTTGCATCACACTGATGAACAACAAAGATGAAAACATACAAGCAAAGTGCCAACATTGTATGACACATTCCTCTTACCTCCCCTTATAATGGCTTTGACAAAAATAAAAGTTGTTACAGTTGATTTCCTTAGTGTTAATGATGCACCTATCTAAAGTAGGTATTTGTATTATAGCAAAGTACAAACGGTGCAATATGTCTCAAGAAAATCGAGAAAGTGATCAGACTTGAAAAGTAGCAATATGCACGTGACTACTTGATATTGAAGAGGTATACATACCCGGTAGTATATCCCCACATACCCAGTCACATACCAGGTAGTATATCCCCACATACATACCAGGTAGTATATCCCCACATACCCAGTCACATACCAGGTAGTATATCCCCACATACCCAGTCACATACCAGGTAGTATATCCCCACATACCCAGTCACATACCCGGTAGTATATCCCCACATACCCAGTCACATACCCGGTAGTATATCCCCACATACCCAGTCACATACCAGGTAGTATATCCCCACATACATACCAGGTAGTATATCCCACATACATACAAGGTAGTATATCCCACATACATACCCGGTAGTATATCCCCACATACCCAGTCACATACTCGGTAGTAAATCCCACATACCCAGTAGTATATCCCACATACCCAGTCACATACCCGGTAGTATATCCCACATACCCAGTCACATACCCGGTAGTATATCCCCACATACCCAGTCACATACCAGGTAGTATATCCCCACATACCCAGTCACATACCCGGTAGTATATCCCACATACCCAGTCACAATTCAATTGGATGGATGAAAATTGTTGGAAGTCAATATGGAAAATATGTACTTACTCTCAAGTCAATGAAGGACCTTGCTTGTTTTTCTATTACTTTTCTTGGTAGATAAAGTCTGATTTATCCTTAATTATATAGCAGTCCTTTCAGTTGGAATCCTTTGTTTTTACAGTTGTTCCCTAACATATGGCAACAAATATTCGCTCGAACGTCCGAATACTATTCTAGTATTCAAATATTCGGAAACAATATTATACATGTATTTGCAAAAATTAAATAAACTGTCATAAATTAGATACATTGTATTCTTTTGAAACCATCATAAAACCTTCATATACAAAAGAAATCGCTGCAGGATGTGTGAATAAACCATGTTGTGGTCACATCCATGGCAGGTGTTAATTGACACTTTGTGCCATGTAATCGGATAATTACAGTTGGTGCTAAGGTGGGTAGTATTTAATTATCATGTCAAAACTGCTTAGACGATCCTGTAGTCCAGTGGTAACATGCTGGACTGGTAATCCAGGGATCGTAGGTTCGATCCACCGTCCCTAATAATATTAACAGTCTATCAGATGGGACATTAAACCGATGTCTCGTGTCGGTGCTGTACACCATGCACGTAAAAGAACCAGAGGAGACTCTGGAATGGGTCTCTGTCAGTATCATTGCATTATCCTCCAAATATCTAAAATGACTAATCTCTTCAGGAGGCGTCGCTCATATGGGCAACTGGTAGCGATGATAAATAAACGTAAAACATACACACAATGTTTAGACAAGAACATTCCTTTGAAATATTACAGACACTTTGCAACAACATCCACCCCCATGTATCTCAAATATTTAATTAACTGCTCAATATTACCCAAAACATACTATTTAAAGTACGATTTTTATGATATTGTCCTCAAAAATGCCGCCCACTTAAGTCATACGCTTGGAAAGCCAATTGTTCTGAGAATAAGAAAACTGCTAGGTGATATCTATGCAAATTGGATTTAACATATTCGGGTACAATATAATTGTGAATAATCATTTGAAAAAGAAACACCATTCAACAGAAAGCAGTTTCATAAAGTGACAATAGCTTCATTTGTGAAAACGCCCATGAATATACAGTGTCCGATAACAATAACTGAATGAGTCGTCGTCTTATTTGCATGGCCATACATAGATATCGAATACCTTCTCGACCGAATATTCGAATATCAAAATTGCTATTTGTTGCTATCCCTTGATTTTATCCAAATATTGTTAATTAATAAAAAAATGTTACAGATTTTTTATCTGTCGAAATATAGTAACATAAATAGTTATAAAATGAGAAAGTGGAAGAAAATAGATAGCATGTTGTGCAAAGGAAACAAAGATAAAAACAGTGGAAACAATTTAAGAGGACATACATACGCTTAGAGAGTATTCAGGGGCAGTAATTGACTTGGATATAATTATTGGAAGTTTTGTAGATATGGAAAATGTGTATTTACTCTCAATGGATGTAAATTGTTGGAAGACTTGAGGCCAATTGTAAATACACTACATTGTAATAAAGTTAAGTAAGATTGGGCAGAACATATACAATGTTATTGGATGTGAAAATCACGACAATATGTGCTTGTATACTTGAAGTTGATGATGTATGCAGTTTCATTTGCAATGGATGGTAACCATTGGAGTTGAGGCTAGAAGAAAGTGTGACAGATGGTACAAATAGTATATGCCTCCCGGCTCTCTGAGACAAGGGCATCATAAAAACAATATAATATAATGCACAATACTGACCAACATTGTTTATATATTTCAATGCCCAAACTTAATGACAAACTCAATTTTGTAAACCTTGTATTTATAAAGTACATGTGTATAGTGGTTAATACTGACTTTTGGCACAAAGTACAAGGATTTTGTGACAACAATTATAATTGTTCCAATATGGCTTCACCTCTTCAAAACACAGAACACAAGGGTTCCTGCTGGTGATAGTAGTTTATCCCCATATACACAGTACACCAGGTAGTATATCCCCATATACACCAGGTAGTATATCCCATATACACCAGGTAGTATATCCACATATACACCAGGTAGTATATCCACATATACACCAGGTAGTATATCCACATATACACCAGGTAGTATATCCCCATATACACCAGGTAGTATATCCACATATACACCAGGTAGTATATCCCCATATACACCAGGTAGTATATCCCCATATACACCAGGTAGTATATCCACATATACACCAGGTAGTATATCCCATATACACCAGGTAGTATATCCACATATACACCAGGTAGTATATCCCCATATACACCAGGTAGTATATCCCCATATACACCAGGTAGTATATCCACATATACACCAGGTAGTATATCCACATATACACCAGGTAGTATATCCACATATACACCAGGTAGTATATCCACATATACACCAGGTAGTATATCCACATATACACAGTACACCAGGTAGTATATCCCCATATACACAGTACACCAGGTAGTATATCCCCATATACACCAGGTAGTATATCCCATATACACAGTACACCAGGTAGTATATCCCATATACACAGTACACCAGGTAGTATATCCCATATACACAGAACACCAGGTAGTATATCCCATATACACAGTACACCAGGTAGTATATCCCATATACACAGTACACCAGGTAGTATATCCCCATATACACAGTACACCAGGTAGTATATCCTCATATACACAGAACACCAGGTAGTATATCCCCATATACACAGTACACCAGGTAGTATATCCCCATATACACCAGGTAGTATATCCCCATATACACCAGGTAGTATATCCCATATACACCAGGTAGTATATCCACATATACACCAGGTAGTATATCCCCATATACACCAGGTAGTATATCCCCATATACACCAGGTAGTATATCCCATATACACAGTACACCAGGTAGTATATCCCATATACACAGTACACCAGGTAGTATATCCCCATATACACCAGGTAGTATATCCCATATACACAGTACACCAGGTAGTATATCCACATATACACCAGGTAGTATATCCCCATATACACAGTACACCAGGTAGTATATCCCATATACACAGTACACCAGGTAGTATATCCCATATACACAGTACACCAGGTAGTATATCCCCATATACACAGTACACCAGGTAGTATATCCCCATATACACAGTACACCAGGTAGTATATCCCATATACACAGTACACCAGGTAGTATATCCCATATACACAGTACACCAGGTAGTATATCACATATACACAGTACACCAGGTAGTATATCCCCATATACACCAGGTAGTATATCCCATATACACAGTACACCAGGTAGTATATCCCATATACACCACGTAGTATATCCCATATACACAGTACACCAGGTAGTATATCCCCATATACACCAGGTAGTATATCCCATATACACAGTACACCAGGTAGTATATCCTCATATACACCAGGTAGTATATCCCATATACACAGTACACCAGGTAGTATATCCCATATACACAGTACACCAGGTAGTATATCCTATATACACAGTACACCAGGTAGTATATCCCATATACACAGTACACCAGGTAGTATATCCTATATACACAGTACACCAGGTAGTATATCCCCATATACACCAGGTAGTATATCCCATATACACAGTACACCAGGTAGTATATCCCCATATACACCAGATAGTATATCCCATATACACAGTACACCAGGTAGTATATCCCCATATACACAGTACACCAGGTAGTATATCCCATATACACAGTACACCAGGTAGTATATCCCCATATACACAGTACACCAGGTAGTATATCCCCATATACACCAGGTAGTATATCCCATATACACAGTACACCAGATAGTATATCCCCATATACACAGTACACCAGGTAGTATATCCCCATATACACAGTACACCAGGTAGTATATCCCATATACACCAGGTAGTATATCCCATATACACCAGGTAGTATATCCCATATACACAGTACACCAGGTAGTATATCCCCATATACACAGTACACCAGGTAGTATATCCCCATATACACCAGGTAGTATATCCCCATATACACAGTACACCAGGTAGTATATCCCCATACACACAGTACACCAGGTAGTATATCCCCATATACACCAGGTAGTATATCCCATATACACAGTACACCAGGTAGTATATCCCATATACAAAGTACACCAGGTAGTATATCCCCATATACACAGTACACCAGGTAGTATATCCCATATACACAGTACACCAGGTAGTATATCCCCATATACACAGTACACCAGGTAGTATATCCCATATACACAGTACACCAGGTAGTATATCCCATATACACCAGGTAGTAAATCCCCATATACACAGTACACCAGGTAGTATATCCCATATACACAGTACACCAGGTAGAATATCCCCATATACACAGTACACCAGGTAGTATATCCCCATATACACAGTACACCAGGTAGTATATCCCATATACACAGTACACCAGGTAGTATATCCCATATACACAGTACACCAGGTAGTATATCCCCATATACACAGTACACCAGGTAGTATATCCCCATATACACAGTACACCAGGTAGTATATCCCATATACACCAGGTAGTATATCCCATATACACCAGGTAGTACATCCCATATACACAGTACACCAGGTAGTATATCCCCATATACACCAGGTAGTATATCCCATATACACAGTACACCAGGTAGTATATCCCCATATACACCAGGTAGTATATCCCATATACACAGTACACCAGGTAGTATATCCCATATACACAGTACACCCGGTAGTATATATCATATACACAGTACACCAGGTAGTATATCCCATATACACAGTACACCAGGTAGTATATCCCATATACACAGTACACCAGGTAGTATATCCCCATATACACAGTACACCAGGTAGTATATCCCATATACACAGTACATCAGGTAGTATATCCCATATACACAGTACACCAGGTAGTATATCCCATATACACAGTACATCAGGTAGTATATCCCCATATACACAGTACACCAGGTAGTATATCCCATATACACAGTACACCAGGTAGTATATCCCATACACACAGTACACCAGGTAGTATATCCCCATATACACAGTACACCAGGTAGTATATCCCATATACACAGTACACCAGGTAGTATATCCCATATACACAGTACACCAGGTAGTTATGTTATGTTATATGTTATGATTCGGGTTTTACGCCTGCATCAGCACCATTTTGGGCTATATCGCCGGTGGGCAGTTTACCTAACAACACCTTTCCTGGGCAGGCTCCAGCGGTTAACCAGTACTTGGGTGCACCAACCTCCGTAAGAAACTGCCAACTTCCGTAAGAAACTGCCAACTTTTTCATATAAATGAGACACGGCCTGAGCGGGGCTCGAACCCGTGACCATCAGTGATGATAGGTTACAGTGGTATACAAGTCAGCGACCTTAACCACTCGACCACGGAGGCGGACTACACCAGGTAGTATATCCCATATACACAGTACACCAGGTAGTATATCCCATATACACAGTACACCAGGTAGTATATCCCATATACACAGTACACCAGGTAGTATATCCCATATACACCAGGTAGTATATCCCATATACACAGTACACCAGGTAGTATATCCCCATATACACAGTACACCAGGTAGTATATCCCATATACACAGTAAATCAGGTAGTATATCCCATATACACCAGGTATTATATCCCATATACACAGTACACCAGGTAGTATATCCCCATATACACAGTACACCAGGTAGTATATCCCATATACACAGTACACCAGGTAGTATATCCCCATATACACATACACCAGGTAGTATATCCCATATACACAGTACACCAGGTAGTATATCCCATATACACCAGGTAGTATATCCCATATACACAGTACACCAGGTAGTATATCCCATATACACCAGGTAGTATATCCCATATACACAGTACACCAGGTAGTATATCCCATATACACAGTACACCAGGTAGTATATCCCATATACACAGTACACCAGGTAGTATATCCCATATACACAGTACACCAGGTAGTATATCCCCATATACACAGTACACCAGGTAGTATATCCCCATATACACAGTACACCAGGTAGTATATCCCATATACACCAGGTAGTATATCCCATATACACAGTACACCAGGTAGTATATCCACATATACACCAGGTAGTATATCCCATATACACAGTACACCAGGTAGTATATCCCATATACACAGTACACCAGGTAGTATATCCCATATACACAGTACACCAGGTAGTATATCCCATATACACAGTACACCAGGTAGTATATCCCCATATACACAGTACACCAGGTAGTATATCCCATATACACAGTACACCAGGTAGTATATCCCATATACACAGTACACCAGGTAGTATATCCCCATATACACAGTACACCAGGTAGTATATCCCCATACACAGTACACCAGGTAGTATATCCCATATACACAGTACACCAGGTAGTATATCCCATATACACAGTACACCAGGTAGTATATCCCCATATACACAGTACACCAGGTAGTATATCCCCATATACACAGTACACCAGGTAGTATATCCCCATATACACAGTACACCAGGTAGTATATCCCCATATACACAGTACACCAGGTAGTATATCCCATATACACAGTACACCAGGTAGTATATCCCCATATACACCAGGTAGTATATCCCATATACACAGTACACCAGGTAGTATATCCCATATACACAGTACACCAGGTAGTATATCCCATATACACAGTACACCAGGTAGTATATCCCCATATACACCAGGTAGTATATCCCATATACACAGTACACCAGGTAGTATGTCCCATATACACAGTACACCAGGTAGTATATCCCATATACACAGTACACCAGGTAGTATATCCCATATACACCAGGTAGTATATCCTCATATACACAGTACACCAGGTAGTATATCCTCATATACACAGTACACCAGGTAGTATATCCCATATATACACAGTACACCAGGTAGTATATCCCATATACACAGTACACCAGGTAGTATATCCCCATATACACAGTACACCAGGTAGTATATCCCATATACACAGTACACCAGGTAGTATATCCCATATACACAGTACACCAGGTAGTATATCCCCATATACATAATACACCAGGTAGTATATCCCCATATACACCAGGTAGAATATCCCTATATACACAGTACACCAGGTAGTATATCCACATATACACCAGGTAGTATATCCCATATACACAGTACACCAGGTAGTATATCCCATATACACAGTACACCAGATAGTATATCCCCATATACACAGTACACCAGGTAGTATATCCCATATACACAGTACACCAGGTAGTATATCCCCATATACACAGTACACCAGGTAGTATATCCCATATACACCAGGTAGTATATCCCCATATACACCAGGTAGTATATCCCCATATACACCAGGTAGTATATCCCATATACACAGTACACCAGGTAGTATATCCCATATACACAGTACACCAGGTAGTATATCCCCATATACACCAAGTAGTATATCCCCATATACACAGTACACCAGGTAGTATATCCCATATACACAGTACACCAGGTAGTATATCCCCATATACACAGTACACCAGGTAGTATATCCTCATATACACAGTACACCAGGTAGTATATCCTCATATACACAGTACACCAGGTAGTATATCCCATATACACAGTACACCAGGTAGTATATCCCCATATACACAGTACACCAGGTAGTATATCCCATATACACAGTACACCAGGTAGTATATCCCATATACACCAGGTAGTATATCCCATATACACAGTACACCAGGTAGTATATCCTCATATACACAGTACACCAGGTAGTATATCCCATATATACACAGTACACCAGGTAGTATATCCCATATACACAGTACACCAGGTAGTATATCCCCATATACACAGTACACCAGGTAGTATATCCCATATACACCAGGTAGTATATCCCATATACACAGTACACCAGTTAGTATATCCCATATACACAGTACACCAGGTAGTATATCCCCATATACATAATACACCAGGTAGTATATCCCATATACACAGTACACCAGGTAGTATATCCCCATATACACCAGGTAGAATATCCCCATATACACAGTACACCAGGTAGTATATCCCATATACACAGTACACCAGGTAGTATATCCCCATATACATAATACACCAGGTAGTATATCCCATATACACAGTACACCAGGTAGTATATCCCCATATACACAGTACACCAGGTAGTATATCCACATATACACCAGGTAGTATATCCCATATACACAGTACACCAGGTAGTATATCCCATATACACAGTACACCAGATAGTATATCCCCATATACACAGTACACCAGGTAGTATATCCCATATACACAGTACACCAGGTAGTATATCCCCATATACACAGTACACCAGGTAGTATATCCCCATATACACCAGGTAGTATATCCCATATACACCAGGTAGTATATCCCCATATACACCAGGTAGTATATCCCCATATACACCAGGTAGTATATCCCCATATACACCAGGTAGTATATCCCATATACACAGTACACCAGGTAGTATATCCCTATATACACAGTACACCAGGTAGTATATCCCATATACACAGTACACCAGGTAGTATATCCCATATACACAGTACACCAGGTAGTATATCCCCATATACACCAGGTAGTATATCCCCATATACACAGTACACCAGGTAGTATATCCCATATACACAGTACACCAGGTAGTATATCCCATATACACAGTACACCAGGTAGTATATCCCCATATACACAGTACACCAGGTAGTATATCCTCATATACACAGTACACCAGGTAGTATATCCTCATATACACAGTACACCAGGTAGTATATCCCATATACACAGTACACCAGGTAGTATATCCCCATATACACAGTACACCAGGTAGTATATCCCATATACACAGTACACCAGGTAGTATATCCCATATACACCAGGTAGTATATCCCATATACACAGTACACCAGGTAGTATATCCCATATACACCAGGTAGTATATCCCATATACACAGTACACCAGGTAGTATATCCCATATACACAGTACACCAGGTAGTATATCCCAAACACCAAATATCCCCATATACACAGTACACCAGGTAGTATATCCCATATACACAGTACACCAGGTAGTATATCCCCATATACACAGTACACCAGGTAGTATATCCCATATACACAGTACACCAGGTAGTATATCCCATATACACAGTACACCAGGTAGTATATCCCATATACACCAGGTAGTATATCCCATATACACAGTACACCAGGTAGTATATCATACACAGTACACCAGGTAGTATATCCCATATACAGTACACCAGGTAGTATATCCCATATACAGTACACCAGGTAGTATATCCCATATACACAGTACACCAGGTAGTATATCCCATATACACAGTACACCAGGTAGTATATCCCCATATACACAGTACACCAGGTAGTATATCCCCATATACACAGTACACCAGATAGTATATCCCCATATACACAGTACACCAGGTAGTATATCCCCATATACACAGTACACCAGGTAGTATATCCCATATACACAGTACACCAGGTAGTATATCCCCATATACACCAGGTAGTATATCCCATATACACAGTAAACCAGGTAGTATGTCCCATATACACAGTACACCAGGTAGTATATCCCCATATACACAGTACACCAGGTAGTATATCCCATATACACAGTACACCAGGTAGTATATCCCCATATACACCAGGTAGTATATCCCATATACACAGTCCACCAGGTAGTATATCCCATATACACAGTACACCAGGTAGTATATCCCATATACACAGTACACCAGGTAGTATATCCCCATATACACCAGGTAGTATATCCCATATACACAGTACACCAGGTAGTATATCCCATATACACAGTACACCAGGTAGTATATCCCATATACACAGTACACCAGGTAGTATATCCCATATACACCAGGTAGTATATCCCATATACACAGTACACCAGGTAGTATATCCCATATACACAGTACACCAGGTAGTATATCCCCATATACACCAGGTAGTATATCCCATATACACAGTAAACCAGGTAGTATGTCCCATATACACAGTACACCAGGTAGTATATCCCCATATACACAGTACACCAGGTAGTATATCCCATATACACAGTACACCAGGTAGTATATCCCCATATACACCAGGTAGTATATCCCATATACACAGTCCACCAGGTAGTATATCCCATATACACAGTACACCAGGTAGTATATCCCATATACACAGTACACCAGGTAGTATATCCCCATATACACCAGGTAGTATATCCCATATACACAGTACACCAGGTAGTATATCATACACAGTACACCAGGTAGTATATCCCATATACACCAGGTAGTATATCCCATATACACAGTACACCAGGTAGTATATCCCATATACACAGTACACCAGGTAGTATATCCCCATATACACCAGGTAGTATATCCCCATATACACCAGGTAGTATATCCCATATACACAGTACACCAGGTAGTATATCCCCATATACACAGTACACCAGTATAAACATTCCCAGTAAACTCTATGATGGTGAGGTAGAGATGTTCACTGCTAATTGCTTGATTATCGCATAATTGGCTGTAATATGCATGTAGATACAGTAGCATACACGCCTACATCTTGATATGCGAAAGGTTGACAAATAATCAACCAATATCTTATCAAAACAACAGTCATAATAGCTCTAGATATAATATCCAATTAACAACTTTGTGTAAACATTCACAAAACCTACATCATCTGTGGTTGTGTTATCGACCAATTACCTCACGCAAGAGGGATCCCTAACTAACAATAACAATAGATAAACGTTACAGTATCCGCTTATTAGGCCATAATAAAACATTTCCTAGATTTTCATCCCCGCCCGCCCCCGTTTTTAGGGCCCGCCCCGATTTTTTTTATTACTATTTGAAAAAAAAAAAAAAAATCTTGTCAAGTTGAATCTTGTCAAAACACCATTTTATCAGCATAAATATCGATATCCTGAAAATATAAAATAAAAAATAAAATTTCACCCCCCAAAATTTCAAAAAAATTTGGATGAAAATCTAGGATTTATTTTATTATGGCCTTACAATGTATATATAATATGTTGTCATGATTAACCCTCAAATGTGTTGCGTGACACTATTTACATGAAACAGTCTAGTCCTTCAGCAGAATGGGAATTTTGGCTGAACCTTGTTTTAGTGTACATACTATTTTATTGTTTGTATCTGGTAAATTGGACCCTGAACATATTTCAGCTGGGTGAAAAGATTTCACCCTTCAGCACATGTATTTTGCCACACACAATGAAGGCTTTATGTCAATTATTAGCGATTCTATAAGCAAATATTAACTTGGTGGTGACCATTTTGAATTATGGACCTTACTTAAATTGCTCAGTCGTCTGAAATATGTTCAGGAGGGTGCAATCTAGTAGAAAGAACAATAAAACATTGTGTGTACTCTTAAATACACTTGTGTGTTCTGCTGCAGGACTAGTTACATGCCTCAAATAGTATTAATTTATGTAACCATTCAATCCATACCCTCAGCCTACTTCAATGTATATTTCATAATGATGTGTACACATACAAATTTGTGTACATTGACTTATGTACAAATGAAATCTCTGTAACAGTATACGGATGTGTACTGCACACATGTGATATTTTAATACACACATTATCTGCATATGCCATCTCAATACAGGTGTACAGACATCTATGAAATCTCAAGCTTTCATTGACTGTATGAAATATTTTTAATTAACTTCTACGTTATCCTTCTCTGAGGAGTATATATTTAGATTGTGAGGCTGCTGTCATGGCGTCCAGGTAGTTTCAAAGCTCATAACGCTCGCTGCAAGACTTGATTTACTTCCGTGATATGAGAACTTTTCAAAATATGGTACTCCAGTATCCATTGTCTCCTCATCTATGCTCTCTAGGTGGTGGGACACTTGAGGCGGCGTTAAGCTTACAGGCTCCGCTGTGAATGTATCGTCGAAATAGCGTGTGTCCGTCTCGGAAGTCACCTGGGGCTTGAAGGGGGGCGGGATCTGAGACAGAAATGAAATGGGAATATGATGAGAGTATGAACCATGATGAGAAACATGTACAACCTTTACTGCACATAATGTACAATGTATTGTGATGAGAAACATGTACCGTACAACCTTTACTGCACATAATGTACAATGTATTGTGATGAGAAACATGTACCGTACAACCTTTACTGCACATAATGTACAATGTATTGTGATGAGAAACATGTACCGTACAACCTTTACTGCACATAATGTACAATGTATTGTGATGAGAAACATGTACCGTACAACCTTTACTGCACATAATGTACAATGTATTGTGATGAGAAACATGTACCGTACAACCTTTACTGCACATAATGTACAATGTATTGTGATGAGAAACATGTACCGTACAACCTTTACTGCACATAATGTACAATGTATTGTGATGAGAAACATGTACCGTACAACCTTTACTGCACATAATGTACAATGTATTGCAGCTGCGCTTTAAGTTGGCACAAAAGTAACGTTATATTAGATTAGTCCATTACTAAATCTAGGCAGTGATTTATTACATTACTCCATTAATATCTATATATAGAATTCTAGATGAACATCCCCATTTCATTGCCTATGCATATCACAGTACTTTCCAATATAAAGTACTGCGACAGTTTATTGGATAGAAGTTTATATTGATGGCTTTATCTCGCTTTTACACGTGAATACATTACTGTAAACCATTGAAATTTGTCGCCCACATGTCCTGTACACAAATAATACCCACTACAAGCAATAATACCCACTACAAGCAAATAATACCCACTACAAGCAAATAATACCCACTACAAGCAAATAATACCCACTACAAGCAAATAATACCCACTACAAGCAAATAATACCCACTACAAGCAAATAATACCCACTACAAGCAAATAATACCCACTACAAGCAAATAATACCCACTACAAGCAAATAATACCCACTACAAGCAAATAATACCCACTACAAGCAAATAATTCCCACTACAAGCAAATAATACCCACTACAAGCAAATAATACCCACTACAAGCAAATAATACCCACTACAAGCCACTACAAGCAAATATAATTCCCACTACAAGCAAATAATACCCACTACAAGCAAATAATACCCACTATATGTTTGTTTGGGTGCACCATTTTGGGCTATATCGCCGGCAGGGAGTTTAACAAACAACACCTTGCCTGGGCAGGCTCCAGCGGTTAACTTGGTGCACAAACCTCTGTAAGAAACTGCCAACCTTTTCATATAAATACACGGCCTGAGCGGGGCTTGATCCCATGACCATTAGTGTTGATAGGTTACAGTGGTAAACAAGTCAGTGACCTAAACCACTCAACCATGGAGGAGGCAGACTCCCTAATATACACAAATAATACACTCTATATACATATAGACCCGACTATGAGCAAATAATACCCCATATACACAATAATACCCCATATACACACACAATACCCCATATACACAAACAATACACTCTATATACATATATACCCCACTATAAGCAAATAATACCCCATATATACAAATAATACCCTCTATATACATATAGACCCGACTATAAGCAAATAATACCCCATATACACAAACAATACCCCATATACATAAATAATACCCCATATACACAAATAATACACTCTATATACATATAGACCCAACTATAAGCAAATAATACCCCATATACACAAACAATACCCCATATACATAAATAATACCCCATATACACAAATAATACACTCTATATACATATAGACCCAACTATAAGCAAATAATACCCCATATACACAAACAATACCACATATACATAAATAATACCGCATATACACACATAATATCCCATACACACACAAATAATACCCTCTATATACATATAGACCCGACTATAAGCAAATAATACCCCATATACACACATACCCCATATACCCAAAATACCCCATATACACAAACAATACCCCATATACACAAATAATACCCCATATACACAAACAATACCCTCTATATACATATAGACTCCACTATAAGCAAATTATACCCCATATACACAAATAATACCCCATATACACAAAATAATACCCACTATATGCAAATAATACCCACTATATGCATATAATACACACTATATGCAAATAATACCCATTATATGCAAATAATACATACTATATGCAAATAATACACATTATATGCAAATGATACCCACTATATGCAAATAATACCCATTATATGCAAATAATACCCACGATATGCAAATAATACCCACTATATGCAAATAATACACACTATATGTAAATAATACCCACTATATGCAAATAATACCCACTATATGCATATAATACACACTATATGCAAATAATACCCATTATATGCAAATAATACATACTATATGCAAATAATACACATTATATGCAAATGATACCCACTATATGCAAATAATACCCATTATATGCAAATAATACCCACGATATGCAAATAATACCCACTATATGCAAATAATACACACTATATGTAAATAATACCCACTATATGCAAATAATACCCACTATATGCATATAATACACACTATATGCAAATAATACCCATTATATGCAAATAATACACACTATATGCAAATAATACACATTATATGCAAATAATACCCACTATATGCAAATAATACACACTATATGTAAATAATACCCACCATATGCAAATAATACCCATTATATGCAAATAATACCCACCATATGCAAATAATACCCACCATATGCAAATAATACCCATTATATGCAAATAATACCTACTATATGCAAATAATACACATTATATGCAAATAATACCCACTATATGCAAATAATACCTACTATATGCAAATAATACCCACTATATGCAAATAATACCTACTATATGCAAATAATACACATTATATGCAAATAATACCCACTATATGCAAATAATACCTACTATATGCAAATAATACACATTATATGCAAATAATACCCACTATATTATGCAAATAATACCCACCATATGCAAATAATACCCATTATATGCAAATAATACCCACCATATGCAAATAATACCCATTATATGCAAATAATACCCACCATATGCAAATAATACCCACTATATGCTAATAATCCCATCACATGCAACTAATCCCCACTATACACACATAACATTCACAATACATAAATAACAAGCAATACACATTGGCATTTGTACTCTACAATCTTACCATTTGCATACTAGAAAGTATTTGAAATAACATAAACTTAGTGCTACAGAATTTAATGATATGACCGAAATTGACACATGGACAGCTTTTTACCAGAAAGTAATCATTTTAGTAATCTGTTCATTTTGTTACACTATATAGATGAGGAAACATTTAATCATGTGTTTTTGCATCTTAATTGTTTAATATAGGGATAGCAATGAGTAGCAATTTCATACGTATTTACTATCGAGTATTTCAGAAACGATCATTTGATTCTTGTCTAGATGTACATTGCATTAATTGAAACGTATATTTGTTTTAATTTAAAGTATTTGGCAAGTATTTTGGATAAGGAACGTCCAAATATGAATGCTATTTTATCTCATTATGTGTTATAAAAGTTGCATTGTGATTAAGTTAAACGTGGACAAACACAAACATCCCTTTATGCACAACTATATTAACAGGTTACTGTGAAACAGGTAGGTAGCTACATGTACGACCTCACACATCCTAATTATACATTTCTTCATCTTCATCAGGCAACACCCAGATAAAAGATTTAAGAGGTACAAAACACAACCCGTCACATGTGACAAACTGTTGACTTGTTTATTGATTGAAATATATGAGTTCATATCCTAAACATCTTGCCGGCTATTTAACCTATCATCACTGATGGTCACGGGTTCGAGCCCCGCTCAGGCCGTGTCTCATTTATATGAACAAGTTGGCAGTTTCTTACGGAGGTTGGTGCACCCAAGTACTGGTTAACTGCTGGAGCCTGCCCAGGAAAGGTATTGTTAAGTAAACTGCCCGCCGGCGATATAGCCAGAAATGGTGCTGATGCAGGCGTAAAACCCGAAATATAACATAACATTGCCGGCTATTTAAAACCAGTATGTGTGTGTTCACCCATTATTTGCATCTCTAACAATAGTACATAACATTGAACAGACAAAGCACTGGTAGTTACAGAATTTTAGTACTCAAAAGAATCTTTGAAAACCTATATTATTATGCTTTACTGTAACATTTGCAACCAAATAGGTCATTTATAAAATGTGTAACTAAATAAAACAGAACTACTAGTAGCCATTGACAAATTCCACCCTAAATCTACGTTTTATATCACACTAACACAAAAACTAGGAAACAATGAAGCTGGAGCATGAGTGAATGCACCCAAACTAACCCATTCATTTACACAGTAGAACACTCCATAGTATCTGCTACCATGCATAGGCTAATTAACAATGTAAATGTCTGCTGTGTACCAGGGGTACTTTCTGCCATATACATGGCACGTCTGCTGTGTACCGGGGTACTCCCTGCTATAACACCCTAGGCATCCCAATGCTATAACACCCTAGGCAACCTAATGCTATAACACCCTAGACAATCTAATGTTATGACACCCTAGACAACATAATGCTATAACACCCTAGACAACCTAATGCTATAACACCCTAGACAACCTAATGCTATAACACCCTAGACAATATAATGTTATGACACCCTAGACAATATAATGTTATGACACCCTAGACAACATAACGCTATGACACCCTAGGCAATCTAATGTTATGACACCCTAGACAACATAACGCTATGACATCCTAGGCACCCCACTGCTATAACACCCTAGACAACCGAAAGCTATGACATCCTAGGCAATCTAATGTTATGACACCCTAGACAACATAAAGCTATGACATCCTAGGCACCCCACTGCTATAACACCCTAGGCAACCTAAAGCTATTACACCCTAGACAACATAAAGCTATGACATCCTAGGCACCCCACTGCTATAACACCCTAGGCAACCTAAAGCTATTACACCCTAGACAACATAAAGCTATGACATCCTAGGCACCCCACTGCTATAACACCCTAGGCAACCTAAAGCTATGACACCCTAGACAGCCTAAAGCTATGACATCCTAGGCACCCCACTGCTATGACATCCTAGACAACATAAAGCTATAACACCCTAGACAACCTAATGCTATAACACCCTAGACCATCTAATGCTATAACATCCTAGGCACCCCACTGCTATGACATCCTAGGCACCCCACTGCTATAACATCCTAGGCACCCCACTGCTATAACACCCTAGGCAACCTAAAGCTATGACACCCTAGACAACATAAAGCTATGACACCCTAGGCAACCTAATGCTATAACACCCTAGGCAACCTAATGCTATATGACACCCTAGACAACCTAAAGCTATAACACCCTAGACACCTACACTGCTATAACACCCTAGGCACCCTAATGCTATAACACCCTAGGCACCCTAATGCTATAACCACTGCTATAACATCCTAGGCACCCCACTGCTATGACATCCTAGGCACCCCACTGCTATAACATCCTAGGCACCCCACTGCTATAACACCCTAGACACCCCAATGCTATGACATCCTAGGCACCCCACTGCTATAACACCCTAGACAACCTAATGCTATAACATCCTAGGCAACCCACTGCTATAACAGGCACCCCACTGCTATAACTAGGCACCCCACTGCTATAACACCCTAGACAACCTAATGCTATGACATCCTAGGCAACCCAATGCTATAACACCCTATCACCCTAGGCTATACATCCCACTGCTATAACACCCTAGGCACCCCACTGCTATGACATCCTAGGCACCCCACTGCTATAACATCCTAGGCACCCCACTGCTATAACATCCTAGGCAACCCACCTGCTATAACACCCTAGGCACCCCACTGCTATAACACCCTAGGCAACCTAAAGCTATGACATTCTAGGCAACCCTAGCACCCCACTATAACACCCTAGGCACCCCACTGCTATGACATCCTAGGCAACCTAAAGCTATGACATCCTAGGCACCCCACTGCTATGACATCCTAGGCACCCCACTGCTATGACATCCTAGGCACCCCACTGCTATAACACCCTAGGCACCCCACTGCTATGACATCCTAGGCACCCCACTGCTATAACATCCTAGGCACCCCACTGCTATAACATCCTAGGCAACCCACTGCTATAACACCCTAGGCACCCCACTGCTATAACACCCTAGGCAACCTAAAGCTATGACACTCTAGGCAACCCACTGCTATAACACCCTAGGCACCCCACTGCTATGACATCCTAGGCAACCTAAAGCTATGACATCCTAGGCACCCCACTGCTATAACACCCTAGGCACCCCACTGCTATGACATCCTAGGCAACCTAAAGCTATGACATCCTAGGCACCCCACTGCTATAACATCCACTATCATTACTAGTATCACAACAGCTCACCCACAATCATTCCTGGGCTAGGGTGAGCTGTTATGATACCAGTAACACTGGTGGGCAAGCTGTTATGATACCAGTAACACTGGTGGGCAAGCTGTTATGATACCAGTAACACTGGTGGGCAAGCTGTTATGATACCAGTAACACTGGTGGGCAAGCTGTTATGATACCAGTAACACTGGTGGGCAAGCTGTTATGATACCAGTAACACTGGTGGGCAAGCTGTTATGATACCAGTAACACTGGTGGGCAAGCTGTTATGATACCAGTAACACTGGTGGGCAAGCTGTTATGATACCAGTAACACTGGTGGGCAAGCTTTTGTTATACCAGTAACACTGGTGGGTGAGCTGTTGTGATAAGCTTTTGTAATACCAGTAACACTGGTGGGTGAGCTGTTGTGCAGGATACCTTAATTAGGTCATATAAAGGATGTGTGTTACCAGGATACCGTATTCAGGTCATATAAAGGATGTTAGTTACCAGGATACCGTATTCAGGTCATATAAAGGATGTTAGTTACCAGGATACCGTATTCAGGTCATATAAAGGATGTTCGTTACCAGGAAACCATATTCAGGTCATATAAAGGATGTTCGTTACCAGGAAACCATATTCAGGTCATATAAAGGATGTTCGTTACCAGGAAACCATATTCAGGTCATATAAAGGATGTTAGTTACCAGGACACCTTATTCAGGTCATATAAAGGATGTTAGTTACCAGGACACCTTATTCAGGTCATATAAAGGATGTGCGTTACCAGGACACCGTATTCAGGATATATAATGGATGTTAGTTACCAGGACACCGTATTCAGGTCATATAATGGATGTAAAGACTGAACTGATACTCCCAAATTTCATTTCTGTCTCTTGAGAAAGAAGTCTTTAAAATGGAACAGGCCCCAAATGATCGAAATCCGATATAAATGGAGACATTTTGGGGGTAGAGAAGCCCTGAAAGAGAACTGTTGATGGGCGAGACACACAAATATTTTTCTTCTGAAAACTTCCAGTGGATCAAGTCTTGTAGATGGAGTAAGTAGTGTTTTCTCTTCATGCAGGCAAACTGTCCATTTCATACATGTACATGTAGTAATCCTTATTTCATTTTAAAAACAATATTTCAACATATAAGTAGTTATTGCAGCACCACACATGGGTTATTGCAGCACCACACATGGGTTATTGCAGCACCACATATAGGTTAGTGCAGCACCACACATGGGTTATTGCAGCACCACACATGGGTTATTGCAGCACCACACAGGGGTTATTGCAGCACCACACATGGGTTATTGCAGCACCACACATGGGTTATTGCAGCACCACACATGGGTTATTGCAGCACCACATATAGATTATTGCAGCACCACACATGGGTTATTGCAGCACCACATATAGGTTATTGCAGCACCACACATGGGTTATTGCAGCACCACACATGGGTTATTGCAGCACCACATATAGGTTATTGCAGCACCACACATGGGTTATTGCAGCACCACACATGTATTATTGCAGCACCACACATATGTTATTGCAGCACCACATATAGGTTATTGTAGCACCACCTATGGGTTATTGCAGCACCACACATGGGTTATTGCAGCACCACACATAGGTTATTGCAGCACCACATATAGGTTATTGTAGCACCACATATAGATTATTGCAGCACCACACATGGGTTATTGCAGCACCACATATAGGGAATTGTAGTACCACATATAGGTTATTGCAGCACTACACATGGGTTATTGCAGCACCACATATAGGGAATTGTAGCACCACATATAGGTTATTGCAGCACTACACATGGGTTATTGCAGCACCACACATGGGTTATTGCAGCAACACACATGGGTTATTGCAGCACCACACATAGGTTATTGCAGCACCACATATAGGTTATTGTAGCACCACACATGGGTTATTGCAGCACCACGCATGGGTTATTGCAGCACCACACATGGGTTATTGCAGCACCACACATGGATTATTGCAGCACCACACATAGGTTATTGCAGCACCACATATAGGTTAGTGCAGCACCACACATGGGTTATTGCAGCACCACACATGGGTTATTGCAGCACCACACAGGGGTTATTGCAGCACCACACATGGGTTATTGCAGCACCACACATGGGTTATTGCAGCACCACACATGGGTTATTGCAGCACCACACATGGGTTATTGCAGCACCACACATGGGTTATTGCAGCACCACAAATAGGTTATTGCAGCACCACACATGGGTTATTGCAGCACCACACATGGGTTATTGCAGCACCACATATAGGTTATTGCAGCACCACACATGGGTTATTGCAGCACCACACATGTATTATTGCAGCACCACACATATGTTATTGCAGCACCACATATAGGTTATTGTAGCACCACCTATGGGTTATTGCAGCACCACACATGGGTTATTGCAGCACCACATATAGGGAATTGTAGCACCACATATAGGTTATTGCAGCACTACACATGGGTTATTGCAGCACCACATATAGGGAATTGTAGCACCACATATAGGTTATTGCAGCACTACACATGGGTTATTGCAGCACCACACATGGGTTATTGCAGCACCACACATGGGTTATTGCAGCAACACACATGGGTTATTGCAGCACCACACATAGGTTATTGCAGCACCACATATAGGTTATTGTAGCACCACACATGGGTTATTGCAGCACCACACATGGGTTATTGCAACACCACACATGGGTTATTGCAGCACCACACATGGATTATTGCAGCACCACACATAGGTTATTGCAGCACCACATATAGATTATTGCAGCACCACACATGGGTTATTGCAGCACCACACATAGGTTATTGCAGCACCACATATAGGTTATTGCAGCACCACACATGGGTTATTGCAGCACCACACATGGATTATTGCAGCACCACACATGGATTATTGCAGCACCACACATGGGTTATTGCAGCACCACATATAGGTTATTGCAGCACCACACATGGGTTATTGCAGCACCACACATGGGTTATTGCAGCACCACACATGGGTTATTGCAGCACCACACATGGGTTATTGCAGCACCACACATGGGTTATTGCAGCACCACACATGGGTTATTGCAGCACCACATATAGGTTATTGCAGCACCACATATAGGTTATTGCAGCACCACATATAGGTTATTGCAGCACCACATATAGGTTATTGCAGCACCACACATGGGTTATTGCAGCACCACACATGGATTATTGCAGCACCACACATGGATTATTGCAGCACCACACATGGGTTATTGCAGCACCACATATAGGTTATTACAGCACCACACATGGGTTATTGCAGCACCACACATGGGTTATTGCAGCACCACACATGGGTTATTGCAGCACCACACATGGGTTATTGCAGCACCACACATGGGTTATTGCAGCACCACATATAGGTTATTGTAGCACCACATATAGGTTATTGCAGCACCACACATGGGTTATTGCAGCACCACACATGGGTTATTGCAGCACCACACATGGGTTATTGCAGCACCACACATGGGTTATTGCAGCACCACACATGGGTTATTGCAGCACCACACATGGGTTATTGCAGCACCACACATGGGTTATCTTATATGTGGTGCTACAATATCTTATGTGTGGTGCTGCAATATCTTATATATACCGTCTCCGTAGACCAGTGGTTAAGGCGTCCGCCTACGGAGCGGGAGGTCGAAGGTTCGAATCTCGTCAGGGGTTCGTTCTGATATGGCCGGTTGGTGAGCCGCCAGCTAGTTAAATAATGGTTACCGATTGCCTACCAGCCTGGCGTCTGGCACACAAGCATAGGATTCGGGAAGTACTGATGTTCATAAAAAAGAGGTGTCTCATAAGTCAGAAATGGCTGGCCCTTTAAATAGGGGTGACACTATAATAAACAAACACTTTACTTTTACTTATAAGACGGTAAAAAAATCATTCAATGTCGCTACTCAACTGTAAATGTTACATAAACTTGCAAAATTATCAAAGCATGAATAAACTGTTTGTTGTAATCGTTTGATTAACTACATGTATAGTCCATAGATCTGTTTGATATATATGTGTAGTCCATAGATCTGTTTGATATACGTGTGTAGTCCATAGATCTGTTTGATATACATGTGTAGTCCATAGATCTGTTTGATATACATGTGTAGTCCATAGATCTGTTTGATATATATGTGTGTAGTCCATAGATCTGTTTGATATACATGTGTAGTCCATAGATCTGTTTGATATATATGTGTAGTCCATAGATCTGTTTGATATACATGTGTAGTCCATAGATCTGTTTGATATATATGTGTAGTCCATAGATCTGTTTGATATACATGTGTAGTCCATAGATCTGTTTGATATACATGTGTAGTCCATAGATCTGTTTGATATACATGTGTAGTCCATAGATCTGTTTGATATACATGTGTAGTCCATAGATCTGTTTGATATACATGTGTAGTCCATAGATCTGTTTGATATATATGTGTAGTCCATAGATCTGTTTGATATATATGTGTGTAGTCCATAGATCTGTTTGATATATATGTGTAGTCCATAGATCTGTTTGATATACATGTGTAGTCCATAGATCTGTTTGATATACATGTGTAGTCCATAGATCTGTTTGATATACATGTGCAGGGCCCGCGCTGGCAATAGCCAGAGTAGCCATTGGCTAAAATATTGCAAAATTGGCTAATAAAAACTCAGTTTGGCTAAAATGATAAAAACGACAAAATCTGTAAAATATTCGAAAATCAGAAATTGTGATCTAAGAAATAATAGATATTTACCATATGCCATGGCATTTATTATATTTATTTAATATTCCAATTTTAAACCTGACAGCTAACCTGAGTAATTCTATCAAAACAGGATGTTTATTTGGCATAGAGTAATGGTATTGGCAATATAAGTGGCAGGTGTTAATTGATATTGATTGTAAGTCATTGTTGGCATGCCACCAACTCATCAAAGCTTTACAGCAGTACACTGTCAATCAAATAAATCTTGTTTACACCAATAACCCAAAATATCAAATGTCTTATGTGATGTAATAAAATGTGCATAGTTGACTTGCAGCACTAGTCTAACTGTTTAAACCTTTAAAATGATTCTGAAAATGAAAGTTGACACAACTTGTCAAGTAATGTATCACTGCAAATGTAACTCTTACCCGAGTTGTAGTTTATGGGCATACATCATTTAAGTGGTACAATTGCATGACATATTAAAATATATTATAATAAATATAATATAAAATCTGTTTGGGAAAAATGGCACGTGCCGAAATTGGCTAAAGGAAGCACAGATTTGGCTAAAAATAATTGGCTACAAAAAAATAAGAGCCAGATCAGGCCCTGATGTGTGTAGTCCATATATCTGTTTGATATACATGTGCAGTCTATAGATCTGTTTGATATACATGTATATACAAATAATTGCTGCTATGTTAGTGATCAACAAGTAACACCGCATCATTATATAGACAGATATTCATTGAATGCTGACATGCATCCTTGTGCACTGGGCATCATTGTATTGTGCACTGGGCATCATTGTATTGTGCACTGGGCATCATTGTGCACTGGGCATCATTGTATTGTGCACTGAGCATCATTGTATTGTGCACTGGGCATCATTGTGCACTGGGCATCATTGGGCACCGATCATTGTGTACTGGGCATCCTTGTGCACTGGGCATCATTGTATTGTGCACTGGGCATCATTGTATTGTGCACTGGGCATCATTGTTGTATTCATTGTATTGTGCACTGGGCATCATTGTATTGTGCACTGATCATTGTGCACTGGGCATCATTGTATTGTGCACTGGGCATCATTGTATTGTGCACTGGGCATCATTGTATTGTGCACTGGGCATCATTGTATTGTGCACTGGGCATCATTGGGCACCAATCATTGTGCACTGGGCATCCTTGTATTGTGCACTGGGCATCATTGTATTGTGCACTGGGCATCAGTGTGCACTGATCATTGTGCACTGGGCATCATTGTGCACTGGGATCATTGTATTGTGCACTGGGCATCAGTGTGCACTGATCATTGTGCACTGGGCATCATTGTGCACTGGGCATCATTGTATTGTGCACTGGGCATCATTGTATTGTGCACTGGGCATCATTGTGCATCATTGTGCATTGGGCATCATTGTGCATTGGGCATCATTGTGCATTGGGCATCACTTTGCACTGGGCATCATTGTATTGTGCACTGGGCATCATTGTGCATCACTTTGCACTGGGCATCATTGTATTGTGCACTGGGCATCATTGTGCACTGGGCATCATTGTGCATTGGGCATCATTGTATTGTGCACTGGGCATCACTTTGCACTGGGCATCATTGTGCACTGGGCATCATTGTATTGTGCACTGGGCATCATTGTATTGTGCACTGGGCATCATTGTATTGTGCACTGGGCATTATTGTGCACTGGGCATCATTGTGCACTGGGAATCATTGTGCACTGGGCATCATTGTGCACTGGGAATCATTGTGCACTGGGAATCATTGTATTGTGCACTGGGAATCATTGTGCACTGGGCATCATTGTGCACTGGGCATCATTGTGCACTGGGAATCATTGTATTGTGCACTGGGCATCATTGTGCACTGGGCATCATTGTATTGTGCACTGGGCATCATTGTGCATCATTGTGCATTGGGCATCATTGTGCATTGGGCATCACTTTGCACTGGGCATCATTGTATTGTGCACTGGGAATCATTGTATTGTGCACTGGGCATCATTGTATTGTGCACTGGGCATCATTGTATTGTGCACTGGGCATCATTGTATTGTGCACTGGGCATCATTGTATTGTGCACTGGGCATCATTGGGCATCACTGTGCACTGGGCATCACTGTGCACTGGGCATCATTGTGCACTGGGCATCATTGTATTGTGCACTGGGAATCATGGTATTGTGCACTGGGCATCATTGGGCATCATTGTGCACTGGTCATTGTGCACTGGGCATCATTGTATTGTGCACTGGGCATCATTGTATTGTGCATCATGGGCATCACTGTGCACTGGGCATCACTGTGCACTGGGCATCATTGTGCACTGGGCATCATTGTATTGTGCACTGGGCATCATTGTATTGTGCACTGGGCATCATTGTATTGTGCACTGGGAATCATTGTATTGTGCACTGGGCATCATTGTATTGTGCACTGGGCATCATTTGTATTGTGCACTGGGCATCATTGTATTGTGCACTGGGCATCATTGGTCACTGTGCACTGGGCATCATTGTGCACTGGGCATCATTGTGCACTGGGCATCATTGTATTGTGGCACTGGGCATCATTGTATTGTGCACTGGGCATCATTGTGCACTGGGCATCATTGGGCATCATTGTGCACTGGGCATCATTGTATTGTGCACTGGGCATAATTGTGCACTGGGCATCATTGTATTGTGCACTGGGCATCATTGTATTGTGCACTGGGCATAATTGTGCATCATTGTATTGTGCACTGGGCATCATTGTATTGTGCACTGGGCATCATTGTGCACTGGAAAATATAGTGTTTTAGTAGTTTCTTTCACATCCAAGTTGTAGTCTCTATTTCCAGAGAGTTGGGGAGAAGGTATCATTGTGCCGATATATAAGGGCGGCAATATAAATGAGGCAAAAAACTACAGGGGTATAACTCTTATTAATATTTTGTCGAAAATTTACTCTAAATTGTTAGTAAATCATCTCACATTATGGACTGATAAGCATGACAAATTAATAGATAACCAGTATGGTTTCCAAAAGAACAAATCTACAGTAGATTGCATATTTATATTACATGCTCTAATTACCAGAACACTGGCAAGTAAGAAAAAACTGTATGTTGCATTTCTGGATTGGGAAAAAATGTATGATAGAATTGATCGAGCATATTTAATGCAGAAATGATTGAATGAAAACGTCAGTATAAAGTTTAGTATTGCGATAAAATCCATGTATAATAGTGTAAAATCGTATGTACGTTATAAATGTGCAAGATCAGATATTATAAACTCACATGTCGGGGTCAAACGGCTAGTAGCCTTTTTTAAAATGATATATTGACTACTATAAATAGTAATATTGATGGTATCTTACATATTGATGATGTACAAATATTCTTATTGTTGTTCGCTGATGATGCGATAGTCTTTGCACAGGATCCAGCTTCATTGCAGTCAATGTTAAATGATACGGGAATTGGAACCGTACACAAAAACGAGTAGCGCAACATGCGTCATTTTCAATCCATAACTTGTTTACAATATACAACCAATTAAATATTCTCATCAAGCAAAAAATTAAATTGTTTGATTCTTTGGTGTCTCCTATATTAAATTATGCTGCGGAGATATGGGGTTATCATGAAAGTCCCGACATTGAGGCAATGCATTCCAAATTCTGTAGAAAACTTCTGTGGGTGAAGTGTTCAACTAACTTAGACGGACTTTATGGAGAATTGGGCAGAACCCCAATGTATATACATTAGTAATGATCAAATATTGGATAAAACTACTAACTTTGAATAATCAGTCACTACTGTTCAAAACTTATCATGTACTTAAAACTGATGTAGATAATGGTATTATATACAATAAGTGTAACTGGGCTTACCATATAAAACATATTCTCGAACAATGTGGGTTAATGTACATATGGCAGAACCAATTTAATATGTTGATATAATGAGGTAAAACAAAGAATATTAGATATATATTATCAAAGCTGGCATTCGACTATTAATAATTCAGGGAGGTTAGAGACATACTGTTTGTTTAAACACTCGTTCAGTTTTGAAAAACATTTAGACTTTATTAAAGAAGACAGATTTAGAATGGCGTTGACAAAATTCCGAACATCATCCCATGATTTAGCTATCGAGCGTGGAAGATATCAAAACATACCCAGAAATGAAAGAATATGTATATATTGCAATACAGGCATGATAGAAAGTGAATATCATTTACTTCTTATATGTCCGAAATTTAGCGATCTTAGACAAAAATTTCGCAAATGTATATAGAAACTAAAATTAGTATAAGCAGAGAGTATATTAACATCTTGCTCTTTTGTAAATCCATGTCGTTACTTACATGTATACATGTACTTGCTATAGACATTGTATGAATGTTTAATGCAATAAAGGTATTGTTGTTGTTGTTGTTGTTGTTGTTGTATTCTAGAGTTAATCTTTTATTTAGGTGTTTTTATTATCCAACGAATCGGCAATCATTATTAAATAAAACAAATACTTCTGCAATAAAAATAATTACTGTACAAATGTCGCCAATTAATATGTACTACAATGGGATAGATATCCAATCAGTGATGTTACACGCTTCTAACATTAATAATCTTTAGATGCAAGGGTGAATACACGATTATTATTAAATCAAACAAACATTTCTGTAATTATACAAACACAAAATCAAACACAGCTAGATAAACAGCTCTGTATGACTGTCTTTTTAAAAACTGTGCAATACATGTAACTCTTGCAGAAACAGAATTGGGGATGAATTTCACTATTTGTTTGAATGTGAACAATTTACAAATGAAAGAAGACAATATATTAATCCGATGTATTTTCGACGCCCAAATATGTTTAAATTAGAGAAATTAATTTGCACCAAAAATAGTTCAGAATTTCAGAAATTATGTAAGTTTATTATGATAATAATGTCACATACAAGAATGTAACAGGTATACTCTTTTTCCAAATTTGTGATATTTGTGTCTATAACTAAAAATACTATTGGAAATATTTATTCACCTTGACAATTGATATATTCTGTTTTGTGCTTTTGTTTTGTAGCCTCGTTTGTATGTCTTGTTTATTGTAAATACCTCATATTTGCATGTTCTGTACATGTATTGAGTGAAATAAAAGAGATGTTCTGGTATAATTGCTAACTTTTCCACATATTTCTAATTAATTTATGATACATTTTACAGTTCTGTTCATGCCGAACCAGCTGATGATAACAAGCACATAATAGACAGGAGAGCATTAAGGGGAAAGCACCCAGTGATAACAAGCACATAATAGACAGGAGAGCATTAAGGGGAAAGCACACAGTGATAACAAGCACATAATAGACAGGAGAGCATTAAGGGGAAAGCACCCAGTGATAACAAGCACATAATAGACAGGAGAGCATTAAGGGGAAAGCACCCAGTGATAACAAGCACATAATAGACAGGAGAGCATTAAGGGGAAAGCACCCAGTGATAACAAGCACATAATAGACAGGAGAGCATTAAGGGGAAAGCACCCAGTGATAACAAGCACATAATAGACAGGAGAGCATTAAGGGGAAAGCACCCAGTGATAACAAGCACATAATAGACAGGAGAGCATTAAGGGGAAAGCACCCAGTGATAACAAGCACATAATAGACAGGAGAGCATTAAGGGGAAAGCACCCAGTGATAACAAGCACATAATAGACAGGAGAGCATTAAGGGGAAAGCACCCAGTGATAACAAGCACATAATAGACAGGAGAGCATTAAGGGGAAAGCACCCAGTGATAACAAGCACATAATAGACAGGAGAGCATTAAGGGGAAAGCACCCAGTGATAACAAGCACATAATAGACAGGAGAGCATTAAGGGGAAAGCACCCAGTGATAACAAGCACATAATAGACAGGAGAGCATTAAGGGGAAAGCACCCAGTGATAACAAGCACATAATAGACAGGAGAGCATTAAGAACACCCAAAACAACACAAAAACAAACAAAGGGAAAGCACCCAGTGATAACAAGCACATAATAGACAGGAGAGCATTAAGGGGAAAGCACCCAGTGATAACAAGCACATAATAGACAGGAGAGCATTAAGGGGAAAGCACCCAGTGATAACAAGCACATAATAGACAGGAGAGCATTAAGGGGAAAGCACCCAGTGATAACAAGCACATAATAGACAGGAGAGCATTAAGGGGAAAGCACCCAGTGATAACAAGCACATAATAGACAGGAGAGCATTAAGGGGAAAGCACCCAGTGATAACAAGCACATAATAGACAGGAGAGCATTAAGGGGAAAGCACCCAGTGATAACAAGCACATAATAGACAGGAGAGCATTAAGGGGAAAGCACCCAGTGATAACAAGCACATAATAGACAGGAGAGCATTAAGGGGAAAGCACCCAGTGATAACAAGCACATAATAGACAGGAGAGCATTAAGGGGAAAGCACCCAGTGATAACAAGCACATAATAGACAGGAGAGCATTAAGGGGAAAGCACCCAGTGATAACAAGCACATAATAGACAGGAGAGCATTAAGGGGAAAGCACCCAGTGATAACAAGCACATAATAGACAGGAGAGCATTAAGGGGAAAGCACCCAGTGATAACAAGCACATAATAGACAGGAAGAGAGGGGAGAGCACCCAGTATTAACAAGCAAAACCGGAGAGAGTTACATACCTTTTTCTCAACAAGATCTTGCCAGTTAATGTTCTTGAAGAATGGGTGATTCATGAGATCTTTCACATCTGCTTCACCACCTCCCAATCTATCAAATATAAACTCATTAATCTATCATATATATCGCATTTCCGTTTTGAAGATCAAAACGAGGCTGCATATGCACAGTTATTCACAAATTTACTGTGACTTTTAAAACAAGTGAAAAAAATAGATCTTGACGAAAAATTCTGAAAATTTAATCGTAGAAGTATAATGGCAGATAATGGAAATCAGGATAGCGATGGGAGTGATATTGAAGTAGATCAGGAGGGTATGGACGATGGGTAATAATGAACCATTTCATCGTTTTGACTTTGCCGAGATCGATCATGGCCGTGATGGACTTTTAGATGGATTTTTGGCATCAGATTCGGACGATTCCGGCGACGAATTTGAAGAGTTTGACCAGAATTGGATGCAGAACGAGCTCGTCTGCAGCGTCCATATACCCAGCATTCTGGACACACAGAGCAACATCCAGAGGAAGCACAGCCTTGTGCATTACTTTGATGCTATATGGGGTGCTCAGATGTAGCAACGGTTAGTGACCGAGACCAATCGGTATGCTGACCAGGAACGAACACGGAATCCACCACAACCTCATGCTCCCAAATGGAAACCTGTCGACATGCCCACCATGAAAGCATTCATTGGTTTAATATTTTGTATGGGGATACTTCGTCTGCATGCCCGGAATGACTTGGAGACAGAAGAAAAGAATGTTTCGTACATCTTTTAACGACATCATGCCACGTGATAGATTCAACTTGATCTGGCGGTACCTCCATCTTCACAACAATGAAGAGAGGCTACCTCGGCCTGATAAGCTCCACAAGATTAGGTGGATGTTGAACTATCTCAACCATCAATTATAAAATCCTACAACAAATAACAAAGACATTAGTTTGAATACATTTAATTTCTACAATCTGACCAACATCGTAATCTATAATCTGGCCAATATCAGCAGTTTTGTAGACATTTTCTGGAGCATACATGTAATTAGTAGAAAGACCATAACTTGAGATATAATTGGTATTTTTTGGTAAGATTTTCGCCAGTGTATAGTGTACATAATTTGTGTTAATTTATTCACTTGGATTATAACAATATTTCCAACGGAATATATGGAGCTTTGAAGAACAGGTAAGATTTTTTTGATGGCCCATTACCCACTGCTCTGCATGCTTTGTTTTATTTTTATCATATGCATGCCTCTAATATTTGTTGATTATTTGTGCAGCAGATAAAAGATAAAGGTATCTTCTATCCAATGGTCTTTATTATATGGAAATATGTTGAAAAATAAGGGAGATATAGCTATTAATATAATTAATACAACATACCCTAAACAATTTAGTGTCCCTAATCAGTATCTGGCTAAATGTCCAGATATTGGGGATATCTTATCTGAAAGGGTTGCAGAATGAAATGGGTTAATCTATCAAACATAAACTCATTAATCTATCAATTATATACTCATTAATCTATCAAATATAAACTCATTAATCTAATCAAATATAAACTCATTAATCTATCAAACATAAACTCATTAATCTATCAAGTATACACTCATTAATCTATCAAATATAAACTCATTAATCTAATCAAATATAAACTCATTAATCTATCAAATATAAACTCATTAATCTATCAAATATAAACTCATTAATCTATCAAATATAAACTCATTAATCTATCAAATATAAACTAATTAATCTATCAAACATAAACTCATTAATCTATCAATTATACACTCATTAATCTATCAAATATAAACTCATTAATCTAATCAAATATAAACTCATTAATCTATCAAATATAAACTCATTAATCTATCAAATATAAACTCATTAATCTATCAAATATAAACTCATTAATCTATCAAATATAAACTAATTAATCTATCAAACATAAACTCATTAATCTATCAATTATACACTCATTAATCTATCAAATATAAACTCATTAATCTAATCAAATATAAACTCATTAATCTATCAAATATAAACTCATTAATCTATCAAATATAAACTCATTAATCTAATCAAATATAAACTCATTAATCTAATCAAATATAAACTCATTAATCTATCAAATATAAACTCATTAATCTAATCAAATATAAACTCATTAATCAAATCAAATATAAACTCATTAATCTAATCAAATATAAACTCATTAATCTATCAATTATATACTCATTAATCTATCAATTATACACTCATTAATCTATCAAATATAAACTCATTAATCTAATCAAATATAACTCATTAATCTATCAAATATAAACTCATTAATCTATCAAATATAAACTCATTAATCTATCAAATATAAACTCATTAATCTAATCAAATATAAACTCATTAATCTATCAAATATAAACTCATTAATCTAATCAATTATACACTCATTAATCTATCAATTATACACTCATTAATCTATCAAATATAAACTCATTAATCTATCAAATATAAACTCATTAATCTATCAAATATAAACTCATTAATCTAATCAAATATAAACTCATTAATCTATCAAATATAAACTCATTAATCTAATCAATTATACACTCATTAATCTATCAATTATACACTCATTAATCTATCAAATATAAACTCATTAATCTATCAAATATAAACTCATTAATCTATCAAATATAAACTCATTAATCTAATCAAATATAAACTCATTAATCTATCAAATATAAACTCATTAATCTAATCAACTATAAACTCATTAATCTAATCAAATATAAACTCATTAATCTATCAAACATAAACTCATTAATCTATCAATTATACACTCATTAATCTATCAATTATACACTCATTAATCTATCAAATATAAACTCATTAATCTAATAAAATATAAACTCATTAATCTAATAAAATATAAACTCATTAATCTAATAAAATATAAACTCATTAATCTATCAAATATAAACTCATTAATCTAATAAAATATAAACTCATTAATCTAATAAAATATAAACTCATTAATCTAATAAAATATAAACTCATTAATCAATCAAATATAAACTAGCTAGATAGCATGGAGTTGTACAATGACATTTGGATAGCTAGCTAGGTTCTCCACATAGGAAAGTGATTACATGAAATAAATGTATTGAGATAACATCCACATTAATTTTAAAATACATGAACAATTGTCTGCACCTTTCTTTTGGAGTTTTCACGAGCATTCCACCAAGCAAATTCTTGGCATCTTCAGATAATGTCCGTGGAAACTTCACAGCTTGTAACAGTATCAGTTCAAACAAAACATCATGGTCTCTATTGTAGAATGGAAGTCGCCCACACATCATCTCATACATGACCACCCCTGTACCCCACCAATCTACGGCTCGACCATAGTCATTATCTTCTAACACCTACAACGGAAATATAGAATAAAGTGTTTTAATGTTATGCTTTCTGGTGACCTGGTTGAAAGCAATGCAATAACACTATTTTTAACTACTTTGCACATGTGCTACCTAGTCGCTGCATGTTGATACGTTTTCAGATTCAAGCTGTCAGCGACATCATTAATGACGTGTTTTATGATGTCACTTAAGGTGGTCTAACACAACATTCTAGCGTCATTTAGCATACAGGTTCCATCAATTTCTATCATAAAAACACTGTTCAACCTAAAATAAAAAGAACATTTGTTTGTTTGAGTGAATGATTGGATAATATTTCATTTTTGAACATAGAAAGCTATTATTATCACTCGTTGCTATCTTCACTTGTGATAATAATGCTTTCAATGTTCATTCAGTGATATATAATCAATCATATACCAAACAAATTATTGAATATCCTCTTAGCACAACATCGTCTTGGATATTAAAGCGGCATATCCTTGTTTTAATATTCACAATTTGTTCAATGTTAAATTTGAGAATCGTGTTTTTGTGAAATTTCTACACCCGCACTGATTTTCCTATTCCACTTGATAAAATTTCAGTCATATTTGGTACAGCAATTATAGTGAACAAGTACATTACAATTATAGTGAACAAGTACATTACAATTATAGTGAACAAGTACATGACAATTATAGTGAACAAGTACATTACAATTATAGTGAACAAGTACATTACAATTATAGTGAACAAGTACATTACAATGCTCGATGAAACAAGTACATTACAATTATAGTGAACAAGTACATGACAATTATAGTGAACAAGTACATTACAATTATAGTGAACAAGTACATTACAATTATAGTGAACAAGTACATTACAATGCTCGATGAAACAAGTACATTACAATTATAGTGAACAAGTACATGACAATTATAGTGAACAAGTACATTACAATTATAGTGAACAAGTACATTACAATTATAGTGAACAAGTACATTACAATGCTCGATGAAACAAGTACATTACAATTATAGTGAACAAGTACATGACAATTATAGTGAACAAGTACATTACAATTATAGTGAACAAGTACATTACAATTATAGTGAACAAGTACATTACAATGCTCGATGAAACAAGTACATTACAATTATAGTGAACAAGTACATGACAATTATAGTGAACAAGTACATTACAATTATAGTGAACAAGTACATTACAATTATAGTGAACAAGTACATTACAATGCTCGATGAAACAAGTACATTACAATTATAGTGAACAAGTACATTACAATGCTAGATGAAACAAGTACATTACAATGGTAGATGAAACAAGTACATTACAATGCTAGATGAACAAGTACATTACAATGCTAGATGAAACAAGTACATTACAATGCTAGATGAAACAAGTACATTACAATGGTAGATGAAACAAGTACATTACAATGCTAGATGAACAAGTACATTACAATGGTAGATGAAACAAGTACATTACAATGCTAGATGAAACAAGTACATTACAATGCTAGATGAAACAAGTACATTACAATGCTCGATGAAACAAGTACATTACAATGCTAGATGTAACAAGTACATTACAATGCTAGATGAAACAAGTACATTACAATGCTAGATGAAACAAGTACATTACAATGGTAGATGAACAAGTACATGACAATGCTAGATGAAACAAGTACATTACAATGCTCGATGAAACAAGTACATTACAATGCTAGATGAACAAGTACATTACAATGCTAGATGAAACAAGTACATTACAATGGTAGATGAAACAAGTACATTACAATGCTAGATGAAACAAGTACATTACAATGCTAGATGAAACAAGTACATTACAATGCTAGATGAACAAGTACATTACAATGCTAGATGTAACAAGTACATTACAATGCTAGATGAAACAAGTACATTACAATGACAATGCTCGATGAAACCAGTACATTACAATGCTAGATGAAACAAGTACATTACAATGACAATGCTAGATGTAACAAGTACATTACAATGCTAGATGAAACAAGTACATTACAATGCTAGATGAAACAAGTACATTACAATGCTAGATGAAACAAGTACATTACAATGCTAGATGAAACAAGTACATTACAATGCTAGATGAAACAAGTACATTACAATGCTAGATGAAACAAGTACATTACAATGACAATGCTAGATGTAACAAGTACATTACAATGCTAGATGTAACAAGTACATTACAATGCTAGATGTAACAAGTACATTACAATGCTAGATGTAACAAGTACATTACAATGACAATGCTAGATGTAACAAGTACATTACAATGCTAGATGTAACAAGTACATTACAATGACAATGCTAGATGTAACAAGTACATTACAATGCTAGATGAAACAAGTACATTACAATGCTAGATGTAACAAGTACATTACAATGACAATGCTAGATGAAACAAGTACATTACAATGCTAGATGAAACAAGTACATTACAATGCTAGATGAAACAAGTACATTACAATGCTAGATGAAACAAGTACATTACAATGCTAGATGAAACAAGTACATTACAATGCTAGATGAACAAGTACATTACAATGCTAGATGAAACAAGTACATTACAATGCTAGATGAAACAAGTACATTACAATGCTAAATGAACAAGTACATGACAATGCTAGATGAAACAAGTACATTACAATGCTAGATGAAACAAGTACATTACAATGCTAGATGAAACAAGTACATTACAATGCTAGATGAACAAGTACATTACAATGCTAGATGTAACAAGTACATTACAATGACAATGCTAGATGAAACAAGTACATTACAATGCTAGATGAAACAAGTACATTACAATGCTATATGAACAAGTACATTACAATGCTAGATGAAACAAGTACATTACAATGCTAGATGAACAAGTACATGACAATGCTAGATGAAACAAGTACATTACAATGCTAGATGAAACAAGTACATTACAATGCTAGATGAAACAAGTACATTACAATGCTAGATGAAACAAGTACATTACAATGCTAGATGAAACAAGTACATTACAATGCTAGATGAAACAAGTACATTACAATGCTAGATGAAACAAGTACATTACAATGCTAGATGAAACAAGTACATTACAATGCTAGATGAAACAAGTACATTACAATGCTAGATGAAACAAGTACATTACAATGCTAGATGAAACAAGTACATTACAATGCTAGATGAAACAAGTACATTACAATGCTAGATGAAACAAGTACATTACAATGCTAGATGAAACAAGTACATTACAATGCTAGATGAAACAAGTACATTACAATGCTAGATGAAACAAGTACATTACAATGCTAGATGAACAAGTACATTACAATGCTAGATGAACAAGTACATTACAATGCTAGATGAACAAGTACAACAACAAAAACAAACAACAATGCTAGATGTAACAAGTACATTACAATGCTAGATGTAACAAGTACATTACAATGACAATGCTAGATGTAACAAGTACATTACAATGCTAGATGTAACAAGTACATTACAATGACAATGCTAGATGTAACAAGTACATTACAATGCTAGATGTAACAAGTACATTACAATGACAATGCTAGATGTAACAAGTACATTACAATGCTAGATGTAACAAGTACATTACAATGACAATGCTAGATGTAACAAGTACATTACAATGCTAGATGTAACAAGTACATTACAATGACAATGCTAGATGTAACAAGTACATTACAATGCTAGATGTAACAAGTACATTACAATGACAATGCTAGATGTAACAAGTACATTACAATGCTAGATGTAACAAGTACATTACAATGACAATGCTAGATGTAACAAGTACATTACAATGCTAGATGTAACAAGTACATTACAATGACAATGCTAGATGTAACAAGTACATTACAATGCTAGATGAAACAAGTACATTACAATGACAATGCTAGATGTAACAAGTACATTACAATGCTAGATGTAACAAGTACATTACAATGACAATGCTAGATGAAACAAGTACATTACAATGCTAGATGAAACAAGTACATTACAATGCTAGATGAAACAAGTACATTACAATGCTAGATGAAACAAGTACATTACAATGCTAGATGAACAAGTACATTACAATGCTAGATGAAACAAGTACATTACAATGCTAGATGAAACAAGTACATTACAATGCAAAACAAGTACATACAATGCTAGATGAAACAAGTACATTACAATGCTAGATGAAACAAGTACATTACAATGCTAGATGAAACAAGTACATTACAATGCTAGATGAAACAAGTACATTACAATGCTAGATGAAACAAGTACATTACAATGCTAGATGAAACAAGTACATTACAATGCTAGATGAAACAAGTACATTACAATGCTAGATGAACAAGTACATTACAATGCTAGATGTAACAAGTACATTACAATGCTAGATGAAACAAGTACATTACAATGCTCGATGAAACAAGTACATTACAATGCTCGATGAAACAGTACATTACAAACAATGCTAGATGTAACAAGTACATTACAATGCTAGATGAAACAAGTACATTACAATGCTAGATGAAACAAGTACATTACAATGCTAGATGAAACAAGTACATTACAATGCTAGATGAAACAAGTACATTACAATGCTAGATGAAACAAGTACATTACAACAAAACAAACAACAATGCTAGATGAACAAGTACATTACAATGCTAGATGAAACAAGTACATTACAATGCTAGATGAACAAGTACATTACAATGCTAGATGAACAAGTACATTACAATGCTAGATGAACAAGTACATTACAATGTAGATGAACAAGTACATTACAATGCTAGATGAACAAGTACATTACAATGCTAGATGAAACAAGTACATTACAATGCTAGATGACAAGTACATTACAACAAAACAAACAACAATGCTAGATGAAACAAGTACATTACAATGCTAGATGAAACAAGTACATTACAATGCTAGATGAAACAAGTACATTACAATGCTAGATGAAACAAGTACATTACAATGCTAGATGAAACAAGTACATTACAATGCTAGATGAAACAAGTACATTACAATGCTAGATGAAACAAGTACATTACAATGCTAGATGAAACAAGTACATTACAATGCTAGATGAAACAAGTACATTACAATGCTAGATGAAACAAGTACATTACAATGCTAGATGAAACAAGTACATTACAATGCTAGATGAAACAAGTACATTACAATGCTAGATGAAACAAGTACATTACAATGGTAGATGAAACAAGTACATTACAATGCTAGATGAAACAAGTACATTACAATGCTCGATGAAACAAGTACATTACATTGCTAGATGAAACAAGTACATTACAATGGCAATGCTCGATGAACAAGTACATGACAATGCTAGATGAAACAAGTACATTACAATGCTAGATGAAACAAGTACATTACAATGGCAATGCTAGATGAACAAGTACATGACAATCAGGGTATTAGCCAGGAATTAGAAACAGGGAGTCCAAATAAATTGTGAACGTGGACTTGGCGAGCGAGCGGAGCGAGCGAAGCGTAACCGGTCTGGGGGCTTACGGCGCCCCCGAGAAAATTTTGTGTTTTGTGTTTTTTCAGAAGGTATCTGGAGTGTATCTGAGGCACATATATATTTATGATTCCACATTTTGGCATATGAATTTTCAAGGCATGATGTGTCATCTGATTCAAGGGAAGTTTTTGAGAAAATAGATATACATGTAACATTGCATTGAACTTGAAATTTAAAACAATTAGTCTATTAGTAGATCTATATTAATTTACATTAAGCCAGTGGCCCAACCCATTATAAGACTCTGCCCCATTATGTCTTATGAACCCCAAACTGGCCATCTGATCACTTCCCTTCGTCAAGGTCCCGTTTCCAAATATAAACAATAGCACGTGCTGCTGACAGCTGGGCAATAATAACAATACATGTACACGACGTCCGAGACACACCCCCACGATACACCAATAGGCTACGGGGCAACCAAACGGCAGGGCTCTCTGGGTACATTAGCGCTCATGCATATTCATTAAGTTGGAGTAGAGCCAAGTTTAACTTCGGGAGAGTTTCAGCGATTTGCGTCATTAATCTGATGTGACACACTGATATGTTATTAAAAATTGCTGTTTATATATGACAGATTTGTGTTCATATATATAGATCTACCTGCTTTTGTGGAGAAAAATGATCGAATGTCTTTGCGAACAGCGACAGATTTCGGCTTTGCTGCCATTTTTACACGAAACGAAACCTACCGCTCGACGTAAGATGCTCTGTGATTGGCTGTTTGCTGAGGTTCAGACGGGCGATCGGCCAATCAGCGTCGGCGTACGAAATCGATGTGGGATTCACTGGCAGCAGTCATGTGATCGCTTAGAAAAATACTCGAAACAAAACCGAAACTGCGAAAAAGTAACGCATTCCATCAGAGCTTTTGGTGTGGAAATTGAGCATGTTTACGAAATATATTTGAGAACATATGGAAATGGCCGTCCACTACGCCATCCAACGTAATTTGTGGCCGTCCACTTCTGAGATTGGCCGTCCATTTGGACGGCTCTCTGGCTAATACCCTGATGACAATGCTCGATGAAACAAGTACATTACAATGCTAGATGAAACAAGTACATTACAATGCTAGATGAAACAAGTACATTACAATGCTCGATGAACAAATACATTACAATGCTAGATGAAACAAGTACATTACAATGCTAGATGAAACAAGTATATTACAATGCTAGATGAACAAGTACATTACAATGCTAGATGAAACAAGTACATTACAATGCTACATGAACAAGTACATTACAATGCTAGATGAAACAAGTACATTACAATGCTAGATGAAACAAGTACATTACAATGCTAGATGAACAAGTACATGACAATGCTAGATGAAACAAGTACATTGCAATGCTAGATGAAACAAGTACATTACAATGCTAGATGAAACAAGTACATTACAATGCTAGATGAAACAAGTACATTACAATGCTAGATGAACAAGTACATTACAATGCTAGATGTAACAAGTACATTACAATGACAATGCTAGATGAAACAAGTACATTACAATGCTAGATGAAACAAGTACATTACAATGCTAGATGAAACAAGTACATTACAATGCTAGATGTAACAAGTACATTACAATGCTAGATGAAACAAGTACATTACAATGCTAGATGAAACAAGTACATTACAATGCTAGATGAAACAAGTACATTACAATGCTAGATGAAACAAGTTCATTACAATGCTAGATGAAACAAGTACATTACAATGCTCGATGTAACAAGTACATTACAATGCTAGATGAAACAAGTACATTACAATGCTCGATGAAACAAGTACATTACAATGCTAGATGAAACAAGTACATTACAATGCTAGATGAAACAAGTACATTACAATGCTCGATGAAACAAGTACATTACAATGCTCGATGAAACAAGTACATTACAATGCTAGATGAAACAAGTACATTACAATGCTAGATGAAACAAGTACATTACAATGCTCGATGAACAAGTACATTACAATGCTAGATGAAACAAGTACATTATAATGCTAGATGAAACAAGTACATTACAATGCTAGATGAAACAAGTACATTACAATGCTAGATGAAACAAGTACATTACAATGCTAGATGAAACAAGTACATTACAATGCTAGATGAACAAGTACATTACAATGCTAGATGTAACAAGTACATTACAATGCTAGATGAAACAAGTACATTACAATGCTAGATGAAACAAGTACATTACAATGCTAGATGTAACAAGTACATTACAATGCTAGATGAAACAAGTACATTACAATGCTAGATGAAACAAGTACATTACAATGCTAGATGAAACAAGTACATTACAATGCTAGATGAAACAAGTACATTACAATGCTAGATGAAACAAGTACATTACAATGCTAGATGAAACAAGTACATTACAATGCTAGATGAAACAAGTACATTACAATGCTAGATGAAACAAGTACATTACAATGCTAGATGAAACAAGTACATTACAATGCTAGATGAAACAAGTACATTACAATGCTAGATGAAACAAGTACATTACAATGGTAGATGAAACAAGTACATTACAATGCTAGATGAAACAAGTACATTACAATGCTCGATGAAACAAGTACATTACATTGCTAGATGAAACAAGTACATTACAATGGCAATGCTCGATGAACAAGTACATGACAATGCTAGATGAAACAAGTACATTACAATGCTAGATGAAACAAGTACATTACAATGGCAATGCTAGATGAACAAGTACATGACAATCAGGGTATTAGCCAGGAATTAGAAACAGGGAGTCCAAATAAATTGTGAACGTGGACTTGGCGAGCGAGCGGAGCGAGCGAAGCGTAACCGGTCTGGGGGCTTACGGCGCCCCCGAGAAAATTTTGTGTTTTGTGTTTTTTCAGAAGGTATCTGGAGTGTATCTGAGGCACATATATATTTATGATTCCACATTTTGGCATATGAATTTTCAAGGCATGATGTGTCATCTGATTCAAGGGAAGTTTTTGAGAAAATAGATATACATGTAACATTGCATTGAACTTGAAATTTAAAACAATTAGTCTATTAGTAGATCTATATTAATTTACATTAAGCCAGTGGCCCAACCCATTATAAGACTCTGCCCCATTATGTCTTATGAACCCCAAACTGGCCATCTGATCACTTCCCTTCGTCAAGGTCCCGTTTCCAAATATAAACAATAGCACGTGCTGCTGACAGCTGGGCAATAATAACAATACATGTACACGACGTCCGAGACACACCCCCACGATACACCAATAGGCTACGGGGCAACCAAACGGCAGGGCTCTCTGGGTACATTAGCGCTCATGCATATTCATTAAGTTGGAGTAGAGCCAAGTTTAACTTCGGGAGAGTTTCAGCGATTTGCGTCATTAATCTGATGTGACACACTGATATGTTATTAAAAATTGCTGTTTATATATGACAGATTTGTGTTCATATATATAGATCTACCTGCTTTTGTGGAGAAAAATGATCGAATGTCTTTGCGAACAGCGACAGATTTCGGCTTTGCTGCCATTTTTACACGAAACGAAACCTACCGCTCGACGTAAGATGCTCTGTGATTGGCTGTTTGCTGAGGTTCAGACGGGCGATCGGCCAATCAGCGTCGGCGTACGAAATCGATGTGGGATTCACTGGCAGCAGTCATGTGATCGCTTAGAAAAATACTCGAAACAAAACCGAAACTGCGAAAAAGTAACGCATTCCATCAGAGCTTTTGGTGTGGAAATTGAGCATGTTTACGAAATATATTTGAGAACATATGGAAATGGCCGTCCACTACGCCGTCCAACGTAATTTGTGGCCGTCCACTTCTGAGATTGGCCGTCCATTTGGACGGCTCTCTGGCTAATACCCTGATGACAATGCTCGATGAAACAAGTACATTACAATGCTAGATGAAACAAGTACATTACAATGCTAGATGAAACAAGTACATTACAATGCTCGATGAACAAATACATTACAATGCTAGATGAAACAAGTACATTACAATGCTAGATGAAACAAGTATATTACAATGCTAGATGAACAAGTACATTACAATGCTAGATGAAACAAGTACATTACAATGCTAGATGAACAAGTACATTACAATGCTAGATGAAACAAGTACATTACAATGCTAGATGAAACAAGTACATTACAATGCTAGATGAACAAGTACATGACAATGCTAGATGAAACAAGTACATTGCAATGCTAGATGAAACAAGTACATTACAATGCTAGATGAAACAAGTACATTACAATGCTAGATGAAACAAGTACATTACAATGCTAGATGAACAAGTACATTACAATGCTAGATGTAACAAGTACATTACAATGACAATGCTAGATGAAACAAGTACATTACAATGCTAGATGAAACAAGTACATTACAATGCTAGATGAAACAAGTACATTACAATGCTAGATGTAACAAGTACATTACAATGCTAGATGAAACAAGTACATTACAATGCTAGATGAAACAAGTACATTACAATGCTAGATGAAACAAGTACATTACAATGCTAGATGAAACAAGTTCATTACAATGCTAGATGAAACAAGTACATTACAATGCTCGATGTAACAAGTACATTACAATGCTAGATGAAACAAGTACATTACAATGCTCGATGAAACAAGTACATTACAATGCTAGATGAAACAAGTACATTACAATGCTAGATGAAACAAGTACATTACAATGCTCGATGAAACAAGTACATTACAATGCCAAACAAACACATGCTAGATGAAACAAGTACATTACAATGCTATGAAACAAGTACATTACAATGCTAGATGAAACAAGTACATTACAATGCTCGATGAACAAGTACATTACAATGCTAGATGAAACAAGTACATTACAATGCTAGATGAAACAAGTACATTACAATGCTAGATGAAACAAGTACATTACAATGCTAGATGAAACAAGTACATTACAATGCTAGATGAACAAGTACATTACAATGCTATAACAAGACATCAGCTAATGCGTATACATGTATACAACAAGTACATTACAATGCTAGATGAACAAGTACATTACAATGCTAGATGAAACAAGTACATTACAATGCTAGATGAAACAAGTACATTACAATGCTAGATGAAACAAGTACATTACAATGCTAGATGAAACAAGTACATTACAATGCTAGATGAAACAAGTACATTACAATGCTAGATGAAACAAGTACATTACAATGCTAGATGAAACAAGTACATTACAATGCTCGATGAAACAAGTACATTACAATGCTAGATGAAACAAGTACATTACAATGCTAGATGAAACAAGTACATTACAATGCTAGATGAAACAAGTACATTACAATGCTAGATGAAACAAGTACATTACAATGGTAGATGAAACAAGTACATTACAATGCTAGATGAAACAAGTACATTACAATGCTCGATGAAACAAGTACATTACAATGCTAGATGAAACAAGTACATTACAATGGCAATGCTCGATGAACAAGTACATGACAATGCTAGATGAAACAAGTACATTACAATGCTAGATGAAACAAGTACATTACAATGGCAATGCTAGATGAACAAGTACATGACAATCAGGGTATTAGCCAGGAATTAGAAACAGGGAGTCCAAATAAATTGTGAACGTGGACTTGGCGAGCGAGCGGAGCGAGCGAAGCGTAACCGGTCTGGGGGCTTACGGCGCCCCCGAGAAAATTTTGTGTTTTGTGTTTTTTCAGAAGGTATCTGGAGTGTATCTGAGGCACATATATATTTATGATTCCACATTTTGGCATATGAATTTTCAAGGCATGATGTGTCATCTGATTCAAGGGAAGTTTTTGAGAAAATAGATATACATGTAACATTGCATTGAACTTGAAATTTAAAACAATTAGTCTATTAGTAGATCTATATTAATTTACATTAAGCCAGTGGCCCAACCCATTATAAGACTCTGCCCCATTATGTCTTATGAACCCCAAACTGGCCATCTGATCACTTCCCTTCGTCAAGGTCCCGTTTCCAAATATAAACAATAGCACGTGCTGCTGACAGCTGGGCAATAATAACAATACATGTACACGACGTCCGAGACACACCCCCACGATACACCAATAGGCTACGGGGCAACCAAACGGCAGGGCTCTCTGGGTACATTAGCGCTCATGCATATTCATTAAGTTGGAGTAGAGCCAAGTTTAACTTCGGGAGAGTTTCAGCGATTTGCGTCATTAATCTGATGTGACACACTGATATGTTATTAAAAATTGCTGTTTATATATGACAGATTTGTGTTCATATATATAGATCTACCTGCTTTTGTGGAGAAAAATGATCGAATGTCTTTGCGAACAGCGACAGATTTCGGCTTTGCTGCCATTTTTACACGAAACGAAACCTACCGCTCGACGTAAGATGCTCTGTGATTGGCTGTTTGCTGAGGTTCAGACGGGCGATCGGCCAATCAGCGTCGGCGTACGAAATCGATGTGGGATTCACTGGCAGCAGTCATGTGATCGCTTAGAAAAATACTCGAAACAAAACCGAAACTGCGAAAAAGTAACGCATTCCATCAGAGCTTTTGGTGTGGAAATTGAGCATGTTTACGAAATATATTTGAGAACATATGGAAATGGCCGTCCACTACGCCGTCCAACGTAATTTGTGGCCGTCCACTTCTGAGATTGGCCGTCCATTTGGACGGCTCTCTGGCTAATACCCTGATGACAATGCTCGATGAAACAAGTACATTACAATGCTAGATGAAACAAGTACATTACAATGCTAGATGAAACAAGTACATTACAATGCTCGATGAACAAATACATTACAATGCTAGATGAAACAAGTACATTACAATGCTAGATGAAACAAGTACATTACAATGCTAGATGAACAAGTACATTACAATGCTAGATGAAACAAGTACATTACAATGCTAGATGAACAAGTACATTACAATGCTAGATGAAACAAGTACATTACAATGCTAGATGAAACAAGTACATTACAATGCTAGATGAAACAAGTACATTACAATGCTAGATGAAACAAGTACATTACAATGCTAGATGAAACAAGTACATTACAATGCTAGATGAACAAGTACATTACAATGCTAGATGAAACAAGTACATTACAATGCAATGCTAGATGAACAAGTACATGACAATGCTAGATGAAACAAGTACATTACAATGCTAGATGAAACAAGTACATTACAATGCTAGATGAAACAAGTACATTACAATGCTAGATGAAACAAGTACATTACAATGCTAGATGAAACAAGTACATTACAATGCTAGATGAAACAAGTACATTACAATGCTAGATGAAACAAGTACATTACAATGCTAGATGAAACAAGTACATTACAATGCTAGATGAAACAAGTACATTACAATGCTAGATGAACAAGTACATTACAATGCTAGATGAACAAGTACATTACAATGCTCGATGAACAAGTACATTACAATGCTAGATGAAACAAGTACATTACAATGCTAGATGAAACAAGTACATTACAATGCTCGATGAACAAGTACATTACAATGCTAGATGAACAAGTACATTACAATGCTAGATGAAACAAGTACATTACAATGCTAGATGAAACAAGTACATTACAATGCTAGATGAAACAAGTACATTACAATGCTCGATGAACAAGTACATTACAATGCTAGATGAAACAAGTACATTACAATGCTAGATGAAACAAGTACATTACAATGCTAGATGAAACAAGTACATTACAATGCTAGATGAAACAAGTACATTACAATGCTAGATGAAACAAGTACATTACAATGCTAGATGAAACAAGTACATTACAATGCTAGATGAAACAAGTACATTACAATGCTAGATGAAACAAGTACATTACAATGCTAGATGAAACAAGTACATTACAATGCTAGATGAAACAAGTACATTACAATGCTAGATGAAACAAGTACATTACAATGCTAGATGAAACAAGTACATTACAATGCTAGATGAAACAAGTACATTACAATGGTAGATGAAACAAGTACATTACAATGGTAGATGAAACAAGTACATTACAATGGTAGATGAAACAAGTACATTACAATGCTAGATGAAACAAGTACATTAAAATGCTAGATGAACAAGTACATTACAATGGTAGATGAAACAAGTACATTACAATGCTAGATGAAAAAGTACATTACAATGCTAGATGAAACAAGTACATTACAATGGCAATGCTAGATGAACAAGTACATGACAATGCTCGATGAAACAAGTACATGACAATGCTCGATGAAACAAGTACATTACAATGCTCGATGAAACAAGTACATTACAATGCTAGATGAAACAAGTACATTACAATGCTAGAGGAAACAAGTACATTACAATGCTCGATGAAACAAGTACATTACAATGCTAGATGAAACAAGTACATTACAATGGCAATGCTAGATGAACAAGTACATGACAATGCTCGATGAAACAAGTACATTACAATGCTAGATGAAACAAGTACATTACAATGCTAGATGAAACAAGTACATTACAATGCTAGATGAAACAAGTACATTACAATGCTAGATGAAACAAGTACATTACAATGCTAGATGAAACAAGTACATTACAATGCTCGATGAACAATACATTACAATGCTAGATGAAACAAGTACATTACAATGCTAGATGAAACAAGTATTACAATGCTAGATGAACAAGTACATTACAATGCTAGATGAAACAAGTACATTACAATGCTAGATGAACAAGTACATTACAATGCTAGATGAAACAAGTACATTACAATGCTAGATGAAACAAGTACATTACAATGCTAGATGAACAAGTACATGACAATGCTAGATGAACAAGTACATTACAATGCTAGATGAAACAAGTACATTACAATGCTAGATGAAACAAGTACATTACAATGCTAGATGAAACAAGTACATTACAATGCTAGATGAACAAGTACATTACAATGCTAGATGTAACAAGTACATTACAATGACAATGCTAGATGAAACAAGTACATTACAATGCTAGATGAAACAAGTACATTACAATGCTAGATGAAACAAGTACATTACAATGCTAGATGTAACAAGTACATTACAATGCTAGATGAAACAAGTACATTACAATGCTAGATGAAACAAGTACATTACAATGCTAGATGAAACAAGTACATTACAATGCTAGATGAAACAAGTACATTACAATGCTAGATGAACAAGTACATTACAATGCTAGATGAAACAAGTACATTACAATGCTAGATGAAACAAGTACATTACAATGCTCGATGAAACAAGTACATTACAATGCTAGATGAAACAAGTACATTACAATGCTAGATGAAACAAGTACATTACAATGCTCGATGAAACAAGTACATTACAATGCTAGATGAAACAAGTACATTACAATGCTAGATGAAACAAGTACATTACAATGCTCGATGAAACAAGTACATTACAATGCTAGATGAAACAAGTACATTACAATGGCAATGCTCGATGAACAAGTACATGACAATGCTAGATGAAACAAGTACATTACAATGCTAGATGAAACAAGTACATTACAATGGCAATGCTAGATGAACAAGTACATGACAATGCTCGATGAAACAAGTACATTACAATGCTAGATGAAACAAGTACATTACAATGCTAGATGAAACAAGTACATTACAATGCTAGATGAAACAAGTACATTACAATGCTCGATGAACAAGTACATTACAATGCTAGATGAAACAAGTACATTACAATGCTAGATGAAACAAGTACATTACAATGCTAGATGAAACAAGTACATTACAATGCTAGATGAAACAAGTACATTACAATGCTAGATGAACAAGTACATTGCATTTCTATTTCTATTTTATTTGGTTTAACGGCGCATCAGCACAGTTCAGGCTATATCGCGCCGGGTTAAGTACATTGTATACAACAAGTACATTGCAATGGTAGATGAACAAGTACATTACAATGTTCGATGAACAAGTACATTACAATGCTAGATGAAACAAGTACATTACAATGCTAGATGAAACAAGTACATTACAATGCTAGATGAAACAAGTACATTACAATGCTAGATGAAACAAGTACATTACAATGGTAGATGAAACAAGTACATTACAATGCTAGATGAACAAGTACATTACAATGCTAGATGAAACAAGTACATTACAATGGTAGATGAAACAAGTACATTACAATGCTAGATGAAACAAGTACATTACAATGCTAGATGAAACAAGTACATTACAATGGCAATGCTCGATGAAACAAGTACATTACAATGCTAGATGAAACAAGTACATTACAATGCTAGATGAAACAAGTACATTACAATGCTAGATGAAACAAGTACATTACAATGCTAGATGAAACAAGTACATTACAATGCTAGATGAAACAAGTACATTACAATGCTAGATGAACAAGTACATTACAATGCTAGATGAAACAAGTACATTATGACAATGCTAGATGAAACAAGTACATTACAATGCTAGATGAAACAAGTACATTACAATGCTAGATGAAACAAGTACATTACAATGCTAGATGAACAAGTACATTACAATGCTAGATGTAACAAGTACATTACAATGACAATGCTAGATGAAACAAGTACATTACAATGCTAGATGAAACAAGTACATTACAATGCTAGATGAAACAAGTACATTACAATGCTAGATGTAACAAGTACATTACAATGCTAGATGAAACAAGTACATTACAATGCTAGATGAAACAAGTACATTACAATGCTAGATGAAACAAGTACATTACAATGCTAGATGAAACAAGTACATTACAATGCTAGATGAAACAAGTACATTACAATGCTCGATGAAACAAGTACATTACAATGCTAGATGAAACAAGTACATTACAATGCTAGATGAAACAAGTACATTACAATGCTAGATGAAACAAGTACATTACAATGCTAGATGAAACAAGTACATTACAATGCTCGATGAAACAAGTACATTACAATGCTCGATGAAACAAGTACATTACAATGCTAGATGAAACAAGTACATTACAATGCTCGATGAAACAAGTACATTACAATGCTAGATGAAACAAGTACATTACAATGGCAATGCTCGATGAACAAGTACATGACAATGCTAGATGAAACAAGTACATTACAATGCTAGATGAAACAAGTACATTACAATGGCAATGCTAGATGAACAAGTACATGACAATGCTCGATGAAACAAGTACATTACAATGCTAGATGAAACAAGTACATTACAATGCTAGATGAAACAAGTACATTACAATGGTAGATGAAACAAGTACATTACAATGCTAGATGAACAAGTACATTACAATGCTAGATGAAACAAGTACATTACAATGGTAGATGAAACAAGTACATTACAATGCTAGATGAAACAAGTACATTACAATGCTAGATGAAACAAGTACATTACAATGGCAATGCTCGATGAAACAAGTACATTACAATGCTAGATGAAACAAGTACATTACAATGCTAGATGAAACAAGTACATTACAATGCTAGATGAAACAAGTACATTACAATGCTAGATGAAACAAGTACATTACAATGCTCGATGAAACAAGTACATTACAATGCTCGATGAAACAAGTACATTACAATGCTAGATGAAACAAGTACATTACAATGCTAGATGAAACAAGTACATTACAATGCTAGATGAAACAAGTACATTACAATGGCAATGCTAGATGAACAAGTACATGACAATGCTCGATGAAACAAGTACATTACAATGCTAGATGAAACAAGTACATTACAATGCTAGATGAAACAAGTACATTACAATGCTAGATGAAACAAGTACATTACAATGCTAGATGAAACAAGTACATTACAATGCTAGATGAAACAAGTACATTACAATGCTCGATGAACAAATACATTACAATGCTAGATGAAACAAGTACATTACAATGCTAGATGAAACAAGTATATTACAATGCTAGATGAACAAGTACATTACAATGCTAGATGAAACAAGTACATTACAATGCTAGATGAACAAGTACATTACAATGCTAGATGAAACAAGTACATTACAATGCTAGATGAAACAAGTACATTACAATGCTAGATGAAACAAGTACATTACAATGCTAGATGAAACAAGTACATTACAATGCTAGATGAAACAAGTACATTACAATGCTCGATGAACAAGTACATTACAATGCTAGATGAAACAAGTACATTACAATGCTAGATGAAACAAGTATATTACAATGCTAGATGAACAAGTACATTACAATGCTAGATGAAACAAGTACATTACAATGCTAGATGAAACAAGTACATTACAATGCTAGATGAAACAAGTACATTACAATGCTAGATGAAACAAGTACATTACAATGCTAGATGAACAAGTACATTCAAAACAAGTACATTACAATGGTAGATGAACAAGTACATTACAATGCTAGATGAACAAGTACATTACAATGCTAGATGAAACAAGTACATTACAATGCTAGATGAAACAAGTACATTACAATGCTAGATGAAACAAGTACATTACAATGCTAGATGAAACAAGTACATTACAATGCTAGATGAAACAAGTACATTACAATGCTAGATGAACAAGTACATTACAATGCTAGATGAAACAAGTACATTACAATGCTAGATGAAACAAGTACATTAACAATGCTCGATGAAACAAGTACATTACAATGCTAGATGAAACAAGTACATTACAATGCTCGATGAAACAAGTACATTACAATGCTAGATGAAACAAGTA
>CM026404.1:40622913-40671470 GCA_014843695.1 Archivesica marissinica | reverse complement strand
TACAATGCTAGATGAAACAAGTATATTACAATGCTAGATGAACAAGTACATTACAATGCTAGATGAAACAAGTACATTACAATGCTAGATGAACAAGTACATTACAATGCTAGATGAAACAAGTACATTACAATGCTAGATGAAACAAGTACATTACAATGCTAGATGAACAAGTACATTACAATGCTAGATGAAACAAGTACATTACAATGCTAGATGAAACAAGTACATTACAATGCTAGATGAAACAAGTACATTACAATGCTAGATGAAACAAGTACATTACAATGCTAGATGAAACAAGTACATTACAATGCTAGATGAAACAAGTACATTACAATGCTAGATGAAACAAGTACATTACAATGCTCGATGAAACAAGTACATTACAATGCTCGATGAAACAAGTACATTACAATGCTAGATGAAACAAGTACATTACAATGCTAGATGAAACAAGTACATTACAATGCTAGATGAAACAAGTACATTACAATGCTAGATGAAACAAGTACATTACAATGCTAGATGAAACAAGTACATTACAATGCTAGATGAAACAAGTACATTACAATGCTCGATGAAACAAGTACATTACAATGCTAGATGAAACAAGTACATTACAATGCTAGATGAAACAAGTACATTACAATGCTAGATGAAACAAGTACATTACAATGCTAGATGAAACAAGTACATTACAATGCTAGATGAACAAGTACATTACAATGCTAGATGAAACAAGTACATTACAATGCTAGATGAAACAAGTACATTACAATGCTATGAACAAGTACATTACAATGATAGATGAAACAAGTACATTACAATGCTAGATGAAACAAGTACATTACAATGCTAGATGAAACAAGTACATTACAATGCTAGATGAAACAAGTACATTACAATGCTAGATGAAACAAGTACATTACAATGCTAGATGAAACAAGTACATTACAATGCTAGATGAACAAGTACATTACAATGCTAGATGAAACAAGTACATTACAATGCTAGATGAAACAAGTACATTACAATGCAATCTGATGAAACAAGTACATTACAATTATAGTGAACAAGTACATTACAATTATAGTGAACAAGTACATTACAATGCTCGATGAAACAAGTACATTACAATTATAGTGAACAAGTACATGACAATTATAGTGAACAAGTACATTACAATTATAGTGAACAAGTACATTACAATTATAGTGAACAAGTACATTACAATGCTCGATGAAACAAGTACATTACAATTATAGTGAACAAGTACATTACAATGCTAGATGAAACAAGTACATTACAATGGTAGATGAAACAAGTACATTACAATGCTAGATGAAACAAGTACATTACAATGCTAGATGAAACAAGTACATTACAATGCTAGATGAAACAAGTACATTACAATGCTAGATGAAACAAGTACATTACAATGCTAGATGAACAAGTACATTACAATGCTAGATGAAACAAGTACATTACAATGCTAGATGAAACAAGTACATTACAATGCTAGATGAAACAAGTACATTACAATGCTAGATGAAACAAGTACATTACAATGCTAGATGAAACAAGTACATTACAATGCTAGATGAAACAAGTACATTACAATGCTAGATGAAACAAGTACATTACAATGGTAGATGAACAAGTACATACAATGCTAGATGAAACAAGTACATTACAATGCTAGATGAAACAAGTACATTACAATGCTAGATGAACAAGTACATTACAATGCTAGATGAAACAAGTACATTACAATGCTAGATGAAACAAGTACATTACAATGCTAGATGAAACAAGTACATTACAATGCTAGATGAAACAAGTACATTACAATGCTAGATGAAACAAGTACATTACAATGCTAGATGAAACAAGTACATTACAATGCTCGATGAACAAGTACATTACAATGCTAGATGAAACAAGTACATTACAATGCTTGATGAAACAAGTACATTACAATGCTAGATGAAACAAGTACATTACAATGCTAGATGAAACAAGTACATTACAATGCTAGATGAACAAGTACATTGCATTTCTATTTCTATTTTATTTGGTTTAACGGCGCATCAGCACAGTTCAGGCTATATCGCGCCGGGTTAAGTACATTGTATACAACAAGTACATTGCAATGGTAGATGAACAAGTACATTACAATGTTCGATGAACAAGTACATTACAATGCTAGATGAAACAAGTACATTACAATGCTAGATGAAACAAGTACATTACAATGCTAGATGAAACAAGTACATTACAATGCTAGATGAAACAAGTACATTACAATGCTAGATGAAACAAGTACATTACAATGCTAGATGAACAAGTACATTACAATGCTAGATGAAACAAGTACATTACAATGGTAGATGAAACAAGTACATTACAATGCTAGATGAAACAAGTACATTACAATGCTAGATGAAACAAGTACATTACAATGGCAATGCTCGATGAAACAAGTACATTACAATGCTAGATGAAACAAGTACATTACAATGCTAGATGAAACAAGTACATTACAATGCTAGATGAAACAAGTACATTACAATGCTAGATGAAACAAGTACATTACAATGCTAGATGAAACAAGTACATTACAATGCTAGATGAACAAGTACATTACAATGCTAGATGTAACAAGTACATTACAATGACAATGCTAGATGAAACAAGTACATTACAATGCTAGATGAAACAAGTACATTACAATGCTAGATGAAACAAGTACATTACAATGCTCGATGAAACAAGTACATTACAATGCTAGATGAAACAAGTACATTACAATGCTAGATGAAACAAGTACATTACAATGGCAATGCTCGATGAAACAAGTACATTACAATGGTAGATGAAACAAGTACATTACAATGCTCGATGAACAAGTACATTACAATGGTAGATGAAACAAGTACATTACAATGGTAGATGAAACAAGTACATTACAATGTGCTCGATGAAACAAGTACATTACAATGCTAGATGAAACAAGTACATTACAATGCTCGATGAAACAAGTACATTACAATGCTAGATGAAACAAGTACATTACAATGCTAGATGAAACAAGTACATTACAATGCTAGATGAAACAAGTACATTACAATGCTAGATGAAACAAGTACATTACAATGCTAGATGAAACAAGTACATTACAATGCTCGATGAACAAGTACATTACAATGCTAGATGAAACAAGTACATTACAATGCTAGATGAAACAAGTACATTACAATGCTAGATGAAACAAGTACATTACAATGCTAGATGAAACAAGTACATTACAATGCTAGATGAAACAAGTACATTACAATGCTAGATGTAACAAGTACATTACAATGCTAGATGAAACAAGTACATTACAATGCTAGATGAAACAAGTACATTACAATGCTAGATGAAACAAGTACATTACAATGCTAGATGAAACAAGTACATTACAATGGCAATGCTCGATGAAACAAGTACATTACAATGCTAGATGAAACAAGTACATTACAATGCTCGATGAAACAAGTACATTACAATGCTAGATGAAACAAGTACATTACAATGCTAGATGAAACAAGTACATTACAATGCTCGATGAACAAGTACATTACAATGCTAGATGAAACAAGTACATTACAATGCTAGATGAAACAAGTACATTACAATGCTAGATGAAACAAGTACATTACAATGCTAGATGAAACAAGTACATTACAATGCTAGATGAAACAAGTACATTACAATGCTAGATGAAACAAGTACATTACAATGCTCGATGAAACAAGTACATTACAATGCTCGATGAACAAGTACATTACAATGCTAGATGAAACAAGTACATTACAATGCTAGATGAAACAAGTACATTACAATGCTAGATGAACAAGTACATTGCAATGGTAGATGAACAAGTACATTACAATGCTCGATGAACAAGTACATTACAATGCTAGATGAAACAAGTACATTACAATGGTAGATGAAACAAGTACATTACAATGGCAATGCTCGATGAAACAAGTACATTACAATGCTAGATGAACAAGTACATTGCAATGGTAGATGAACAAGTACATTACAATGCTCGATGAACAAGTACATTACAATGCTAGATGAAACAAGTACATTACAATGCTAGATGAACAAGTACATTGCAATGGTAGATGAACAAGTACATTACAATGCTCGATGAACAAGTACATTACAATGGTAGATGAAACAAGTACATTACAATGCACGATGAAACAAGTACATTACAATGCTAGATGAAACAAGTACATTACAATGGTAGATGAAACAAGTACATTACAATGGTAGATGAAACAAGTACATTACAATGCTAGATGAAACAAGTACATTACAATGCTAGATGAAACAAGTACATTACAATGGTAGATGAAACAAGTACATTACAATGCTAGATGAAACAAGTACATTACAATGCTTGATGAACAAGTACATTACAATGCTAGATGAAACAAGTACATTACAATGCTTGATGAACAAGTACATTACAATGCTAGATGAAACAAGTACATTACAATGCTAGATGAAACAAGTACATTACAATGCTAGATGAAACAAGTACATTACAATGCTCGATGAACAAGTACATTACAATGCTAGATGAAACAAGTACATTACAATGCTCGATGAACAAGTACATTACAATGCTAGATGAAACAAGTACATTACAATGCTAGATGAAACAAGTACATTACAATGCTAGATGAAACAAGTACATTACAATGCTCGATGAACAAGTACATTACAATGCTAGATGAAACAAGTACATTACAATGCTCGATGAACAAGTACATTACAATGCTAGATGAAACAAGTACATTACAATGCTAGATGAAACAAGTACATTACAATGCTAGATGAAACAAGTACATTACAATGCTCGATGAACAAGTACATTACAATGCTAGATGAAACAAGTACATTACAATGCTCGATGAACAAGTACATTACAATGCTAGATGAAACAAGTACATTACAATGCTAGATGAAACAAGTACATTACAATGCTCGATGAAACAAGTACATTACAATGCTAGATGAAACAAGTACACAATGCTCGATGAAACAAGTACATTACAATGCTAGATGAAACAAGTACATTACAATGCTAGATGAAACAAGTACATTACAATGCTCGATGAACAAGTACATTACAATGCTAGATGAAACAAGTACATTACAATGCTAGATGAAACAAGTACATTACAATGCTAGATGAAACAAGTACATTACAATGCTAGATGAAACAAGTACATTACAATGCTAGATGAAACAAGTACATTACAATGCTAGATGAAACAAGTACATTACAATGCTAGATGAAACAAGTACATTACAATGCTAGATGAAACAAGTACATTACAATGCTCGATGAAACAAGTACATTACAATGCTCGATGAACAAGTACATTACAATGCTAGATGAAACAAGTACATTACAATGCTAGATGAAACAAGTACATTACAATGCTAGATGAACAAGTACATTGCAATGGTAGATGAACAAGTACATTACAATGCTCGATGAACAAGTACATTACAATGCTAGATGAAACAAGTACATTACAATGGTAGATGAAACAAGTACATTACAATGGCAATGCTCGATGAAACAAGTACATTACAATGGTAGATGAAACAAGTACATTACAATGCTCGATGAAACAAGTACATTACAATGCTCGATGAAACAAGTACATTACAATGCTAGATGAAACAAGTACATTACAATGCTCGATGAAACAAGTACATTACAATGCTAGATGAAACAAGTACATTACAATGCTCGATGAACAAGTACATTACAATGGTAGATGAAACAAGTACATTACAATGGTAGATGAAACAAGTACATTACAATGGCAATGCTCGATGAAACAAGTACATTACAATGCTAGATGAAACAAGTACACTTACAATGCTCGATGAAACAAGTACATTATAATGCTAGACGAAACAAGTACATTACAATGCTAGATGAAACAAGTACATTACAATGCTAGATGAAACAAGTACATTACAATGGCAATGCTCGATGAAACAAGTACATTACAATGGTAGATGAAACAAGTACATTACAATGCTCGATGAACAAGTACATTACAATGGTAGATGAAACAAGTACATTACAATGGTAGATGAAACAAGTACATTACAATGGCAATGCTCGATGAAACAAGTACATTACAATGCTAGATGAAACAAGTACACTTACAATGCTCGATGAAACAAGTACATTAGAATGCTAGATGAAACAAGTACATTACAATGCTAGATGAAACAAGTACATTACAATGCTAGATGAAACAAGTACATTACAATGCTAGATGTAACAAGTACATTACAATGCTAGATGAAACAAGTACATTACAATGCTAGATGAAACAAGTACATTACAATGCTAGATGAAACAAGTACATTACAATGCTAGATGAAACAAGTACATTACAATGCTCGATGAAACAAGTACATTACAATGCTCGATGAACAAGTACATTACAATGCTAGATGAAACAAGTACATTACAATGCTAGATGAAACAAGTACATTACAATGCTAGATGAACAAGTACATTGCAATGGTAGATGAACAAGTACATTACAATGCTCGATGAACAAGTACATTACAATGCTAGATGAAACAAGTACATTACAATGGTAGATGAAACAAGTACATTACAATGGCAATGCTCGATGAAATAAGTACATTACAATGGTAGATGAAACAAGTACATTACAATGCTCGATGAACAAGTACATTACAATGGTAGATGAAACAAGTACATTACAATGCTAGATGAAACAAGTACATTACAATGCTCGATGAAACAAGTACATTACAATGCTAGATGAAACAAGTACATTACAATGCTCGATGAAACAAGTACATTACAATGCTAGATGAAACAAGTACATTACAATGGTAGATGAAACAAGTACATTACAATGGCAATGCTCGATGAAACAAGTACATTACAATGGTAGATGAAACAAGTACATTACAATGCTCGATGAACAAGTACATTACAATGGTAGATGAAACAAGTACATTACAATGGTAGATGAAACAAGTACATTACAATGGCAATGCTCGATGAAACAAGTACATTACAATGCTAGATGAAACAAGTACACTTACAATGCTCGATGAAACAAGTACATTATAATGCTAGATGAAACAAGTACATTACAATGCTAGATGAAACAAGTACATTACAATGCTAGATGAAACAAGTACATTACAATGGCAATGCTCGATGAAACAAGTACATTACAATGGTAGATGAAACAAGTACATTGCAATGCTCGATGAACAAGTACATTACAATGGTAGATGAAACAAGTACATTACAATGATAGATGAAACAAGTACATTACAATGCTAAATGAAACAAGTACATTACAATGCTCGATGAAACAAGTACATTACAATGCTCGATGAACAAGTACATTACAATGCTAGATGAAACAAGTACATTACAATGCTAGATGAAACAAGTACATTACAATGCTAGATGAACAAGTACATTGCAATGGTAGATGAACAAGTACATTACAATGCTCGATGAACAAGTACATTACAATGCTAGATGAAACAAGTACATTACAATGGTAGATGAAACAAGTACATTACAATGGCAATGCTCGATGAAACAAGTACATTACAATGGTAGATGAAACAAGTACATTACAATGCTCGATGAACAAGTACATTACAATGGTAGATGAAACAAGTACATTACAATGGTAGATGAAACAAGTACATTACAATGGCAATGCTCGATGAAACAAGTACATTACAATGCTAGATGAAACAAGTACATTACAATGCTCGATGAAACAAGTACATTATAATGCTAGATGAAACAAGTACATTACAATGCTAGATGAAACAAGTACATTACAATGCTAGATGAAACAAGTACATTACAATGCTAGATGAAACAAGTACATTACAATGCTAGATGAAACAAGTACATTACAATGCTCGATGAAACAAGTACATTACAATGCTCGATGAACAAGTACATTACAATGCTAGATGAAACAAGTACATTACAATGCTAGATGAAACAAGTACATTACAATGCTAGATGAACAAGTACATTGCAATGGTAGATGAACAAGTACATTACAATGCTCGATGAACAATTACATTACAATGCTAGATGAAACAAGTACATTACAATGGTAGATGAAACAAGTACATTATAATGGCAATGCTCGATGAAACAAGTACATTACAATGGTAGATGAAACAAGTACATTACAATGCTCGATGAACAAGTACATTACAATGGTAGATGAAACAAGTACATTACAATGCTAGATGAAACAAGTACATTACAATGCTCGATGAAACAAGTACATTACAATGCTAGATGAAACAAGTACATTACAATGCTCGATGAAACAAGTACATTACAATGCTCGATGAACAAGTACATTACAATGCTAGATGAAACAAGTACATTACAATGCTCGATGAACAAGTACATTACAATGCTAGATGAAACAAGTACATTACAATGGTAGATGAAACAAGTACATTACAATGGCAATGCTCGATGAAACAAGTACATTACAATGGTAGATGAAACAAGTACATTACAATGCTCGATGAAACAAGTACATTACAATGCTAGATGAAACAAGTACATTACAATGCTCGATGAAACAAGTACATTACAATGCTAGATGAAACAAGTTCATTACAATGCTAGATGAAACAAGTACATTACAATGCTAGATGAAACAAGTACATTACAATGCTAGATAAAACAAGTACATTACAATGCTAGATGAAACAAGTACATTACAATGCTAGATGAAACAAGTACATTACAATGCTCGATGAAACAAGTACATTACAATGGTAGATGAAACAAGTACATTACAATGCTAGATGAAAGAAGTACATTACAATGGTAGATGAAAGAAGTACATTACAATGGTAGATGAAACAAGTACATTACAATGCTAGATGAAACAAGTACATTACAATGCTAGATGAAACAAGTACATTACAATGCTAGATGAAACAAGTACATTACAATGCTAGATGAAACAAGTACATTACAATGCTCGATGAAACAAGTACATTACAATGCTCGATGAAACAAGTACATTACAATGCTAGATGAACAAGTACATTACAATGCTCGATGAAACAAGTACATTACAATGCTAGATGAAACAAGTACATTACAATGGTAGATGAAACAAGTACATTACAATGCTAGATGAAACAAGTACATTACAATGCTCGATGAAACAAGTACATTACAATGGTAGATGAAACAAGTACATTACAATGCTAGATGAAACAAGTACATTACAATGCTAGATGAAACAAGTACATTACAATGCTCGATGAAACAAGTACATTACAATGCTCGATGAAACAAGTACATTACAAGTATTTAAGTTTCATGTTACTTTGTGGCATCCATGGTACATGTAGAGCATCGGATTTGGAATAGAACTGTCCGGGTTTGATACTCGGTCAGGTCACGTGGGTAGTATCATTGAGCAACTCACACACATTGCTTAGTACTGGTTAACTACTCAGGGTGGCTAAGCCTGCCCAGGAAAGCATGTCTACGTCCCCACAAGTGATGACATAAATTATCATACATATATATATACATACAACTTGTATAGTTCTACATTGTATCGCAGTTGCAATGGCCACAAAATGATCACAAGTAGATTTCAACATGAGCCTTCTGGGGTCCTGCACCCAGATTAGCCTTGACAAACCAATAGAAATGTTGATTATACAAAATACAATTTGTTTAGCTGATCTGCATTTTATTTTTCATGAAATTGGTACGAAACAGATCGAGTACAATTCCACGACATTGGAAACCATGAAATTCTAATATAAAGCAGACATATTCATTTCAATATCTATGAATTTAAACACATGTTATGCATATGTATAATTAGAATCATTTGCGAAATCAATTAAAATTCAGAGTTATTATGGCAAGTGGACAAGATTTTTGATCAGCTGTTTCCAAACTGTTGCGAATCTGAAAATGTCCATTCATAATGTAAGATAACGACGTGAACACTCGGAATTACTAAGAAAAGAAGTGATTTTCATAAAATATATTTAGCTACGAATTGAAATAAATCAGAAAAACTCGTAATTAATTTTGTTTTGGCTACAAAGAAGTTTTATCCATCACTGGCTTCGTATAATTTGCCATACGCCGACATCAATATATTCCAAATGGACGGGCTTAGATATACGGCTGGAGTCACCGATTTCAAAACAAAATGCGGGTAGCTTATAGTTTGTTCCGGAAAATGATGTTGTTATGAACAATAAGATAAAAGCATGCCCTTTTAATAAATATTCATTAAATTGGAAGAAAAAATTGTTTTTCATGTAAATTTAGATCCAACTTTATGGGAATATATCTAATCTTATGGTTGTTGTACATTGTATGCAAATTGGCCGAAGCCGAAGTTATGCGTATATTTTTAGATGGACTCCTCCCTCACCGATCGTATTTGACAGGCAGATTAGGATAATTACTGTTGAGAAAATGTTCGATGATGCTTGACCACTCATCGTCCCGGGTCAAAGTGGACCCACTACGCATGTTCACCAAGAGTCTGTAGATATGCCCTTTTAACTCTTATGCTACATCGCTATACCATTTGGTACGAGATCTCCCTTAATAGGTATACATTCCTACGAGACCTCCCTTAATAGATATAACTTCCTACGAGACCTCCCTTAATAGATATACATTCCTACGAGACCTCCCTTAATAGATATACATTCCTACGAGACCTCCCTTAATAGATATACATTCCTACGAGACCTCCCTTAATATATATACATTCTTACAAGACCTCCCTTAATAGATATACATTCCTACAAGACCTCCCTTAATAAATATACATTTCTACGAGACCTCCCTTAATATATATATATTCCTACAAGACCTCCCTTAATATATATACATTCCTACGAGACCTCCCTTAATAGATATACATTCCTACTAGAGCTCCCTTAATAGATATACATTCCTACAAGACCTCCCTTAATATATATACATTCCTACAATACCTCCCTTAATAGATATACATTCCTACTAGACCTCCCTTAATAAATATACATTCCTACAAGAGCTCCCTTAATAGATATACATTCCTAATAGACCTCCCTTAATAGATATACATTCCTAATAGACCTCCCTTAATAGATATACATTCCTATGAGACCTCCCTTTAATAGATATACATTCCTACGAGACCTCCCTTAACCCATACCCTGATATATACGTATTTCTACGTGTGCTATCACTACCTGATATATACGTATATTTACGTGTTATCGGGCACCTGATAAATACGTATATTTACGACTATACCAGTCACCTGATAAGTATGTGTTTTTACGTGTCCGTTTTAAAACCATCATTTTCGCTACTAATACGGCAGAAAAGCAGTCAAAATATGTTTCAGTAAGCAACAAGCATTTATCTATAAATGTTGGAAGTTAAAATGAAAATAAATCTAAAAATAGCAATTACTCAGGGCAATCCCCATTCATTAGCTTGGATAAAAACATCTAGGTATCTGGTAAATTTCCACGTGAAGGCCAATTCATGCATATTGACGAATTAGAATTGGATTGGAATTAGAACATTTATCAGGTGACATTATGATGCATTAAATGGGTTCCCCCGGGGGGGGATGCAGGTGTCAGCTGTGGAAACAATTTTTTGTTTGAAGTTTGTTTTCTATGACCACGGCTATAGATCAAAGTGCATGTAAGTCACAATGTTATGCAAGCATGGTGTTTTTTGCTATATAGTATACATACTGCATCAGTCGGAGGGTAATAAAAGTTTGGGTTCAAAGGTTTTAATGCTAATTACCGACTAATGTCGGCATGACAACAGTTTGACAGGAAGCATCCAGTTCGAAATACACAGGGCTGCATCTTAGGAACTTGTTGATATCAAAGGATGTGTGTTGTAGCCTCATGGAATGGCTAATGTTGCCAGCTAAACAGAGGGTAATAAACCCAGGGGCATGGCCTTGTCCAATGAATTGGTTAGAAAATAGGACGAAACAGTTTTAACTTGCAACTTGTATCACATTGATAAAGTGCAATTCATTATAGTAATCGGTATTAACTATTAAATAAACAAATATAGTCGAATATAATAATTATTCTCCAAAACCTGCATGTCCAATATTTAAACCTCCGTATCTAAGTAAATACTAAAAAGTTTCTTTTAAAAATTATATCGTTGAAAACATCATTTATTTTTCTAAATTTTTTATTCTTACCATAAATATATTAAAGTAAGTTTTTATCAGGGAAAACAGGGTTAAACATGATACCTAGGGGTCATTTTATCAGTTTTTCCTGAACTACATTATGGGGACAGTGTACAGTTATTGGTTTCTTATCTATTGGTAGCTGATAAGCTATTACATAGTTACTGTATTGGGCTGGAGAACCTGATATGACTGTTTTATTATGAGGGAAAGGGTTAATAGATATACATTCCTACGAGAGCTCCCTTAATAGATATACATTCTTACAAGACCTCCCTCAATAGATATACATTCCTACGAGACCTCCCTTAATAGATATACATTCCTACGAGACCTCCCTTAATAGATATACATTCCTACGAGACCTCCCTTAACCCATACCCTGATATATACGTGTTATCGGGCACCTGATATATACGTATATATACGACCATACCAGTCACCTGATATATACGTGTTTTTACGTGTCCGTTTTAAATCCATCATTTTCGCTACTTAAATACGGCAGAAAAGCGGTCAAAATATGTTTCAATAAACAACAAGAACATATCTATAAATGTCTGCGCAGTTAAAATGAAAATAAATCTAAAAATAGCAATTACTCAGGGCAAACCCATTCATTAGCTTGCATAAAAATATCTAGGTATTTGGTAAATTTCCACAGTGCTAATTCACAGGCCAATTCATGTGTATGGTGTAAAATTAGAATTGGATTGAAATTAGAACATTTATCACATGACATTATGATGCATTAAATGGGTTCCCTGGTGGGTGGGGGGTGCAGGTGTTTGAAATTTGTTTGAAGTTTCTGTTGTATGACCCGGCTATAGATCAAAGTGCATGTAAGTCATAATGTTATGCAAGCATGATGTTTTTTGCTATACAGTATACATGGCCGTAGGGTAATAACATTTGGGTTCAAAGGTTTTAATGCTAATTACCGACTAATGTTGGCATGACAACAGTTGGACAGGAAGCATCCAGTTCGAAATACACAGGGCGGTGTCTTAGGAACTTGTTGATATCAAAGGATGTGTGTTGTAGCCTCATGGAATGGCTAATGTTGCCAGCTAAACAGAGGGTAATAAACCCATGTGGGTGGAGTCTTTAATCAGAAAGTCCAATTGATTTAGGAAATTGATTTAATCAACTTAGGTTGCCACGCCCTTTTCCATGCACTATTAAATAAACAAATATAGTCGAATATAATAATTATTCTCCAAAACCTGCATGTCCAATATTTACACCTCCATATCTAAGTAAATACTAAAAAGTTTCTTTTAAAAATTATATCGTTGAAAACATCATTTATTTTTCTAAATTTTTTATTCTTACCATAAATATATTAAAGTAAGCTTTTATCAGGGAAAACAGGGTTAAACATGATAGGGCATTTTATCAGTTTTTCCTGAAATACCTTATGGGGACAGGGTACAGTTATTGGTCTCTTATCTATTGGTAGCTGATAAGCTATTACATAGTTACTGTATTGGGCTGGAGAACCTGATATGACTTTTTATTATGAGGGAAAGGGTTAATCGATATACATTCTTACAAGACCTCACTTAATAGATATACATTCTTACAAGACCTCCCTTAATAGATATACATTCCTACTAGACCTCCCTTAATAGATATACATTCCTACTAGACCTCCCTTAATAGATATACATTCCTACTAGACCTCCCTTAATAGATATACATTCTTACAAGACCTCCCTTAATAGATATACATTCTTACAAGACCTCACTTAATAGATATACATTCCTACAAGACCTCACTTAATATATATACATTCTTACAAGACCTCCCTTAATAGATATACATTCTTACAAGACCTCACTTAATAGATATACATTCCTACAAGACCTCCCTTAATAGATATACATTCTTACAAGACCTCACTTAATAGATATACATTCTTACAAGACCTCACTTAATAGATATACATTCTTACAAGACCTCACTTAATAGATATACATTCTTACAAGACCTCCCTTAATAGATATACATTCCTACTAGACCTCCCTTAATAGATATACATTCCTACTAGACCTCCCTTAATAGATATTCATTCTTACAAGACCTCCCTTAATAGATATACATTCTTACAAGATCTCCTTTAAATGCCCCAAAATGCAAACATGTACCAATTGATTACAACCAAAAAACATACCGGGTACTCTTTCTTATGAAACATTTTCCGTAAATAATGAATGAAGAGGCTTGGGTTTATCAAGTATGTGCGCATGTGCTAAGTATGTACACATGCGCCAGACTTCAATTTCAATGAAAACTTTCATATAAAATAGACATACGTGTGCTCGGCAAATGTAAAGGATACAAATTTCAAAAATCCTACAAATTGTATTTCAGCATTTATAAATCACACCTCATACATAATAGTTTAGTCACTTTTAGTGGTGCGGTGTGATCTCTGATCACAGCTTTGAAAAGCATACATGGTTTCTTTTTGGGTATTGCATACAGGAAATGAAACACAGATGTGACTTGGGATTATGACATAAGATGTAAGTGGATCAGCAGTCTCTTCACAGCACCGCAGTCTTACACAAGCCTGACATAGTATGATGCCCTGCAGCCGTACACAAGCCTGACATAGTATGATGCCATGCAGTCTTACACAAGCCTGACATAGTATGATGCCCTGCAGTCTTACACAAGCCTGACATAGTATGATGCCCTGCAGTCTTACACAAGCCTGACATAGTATGATGCACCGCAGTCTTACACAAGCCTGACATAGTATGATGCCCTGCAGCCGTACACAAGCCTGACATAGTATGATGCACCGCAGTCTTACACAAGCCTGACATAGTATGATGCCCTGCAGTCTTACACAAGCCTGACAAAGTATGATGCCCTGCAGCCGTACACAAGCCTGACATAGTATGATCCACTGCAGTCTTACACAAACCTGACATAGTATGATGCCCTGCAGCCGTACACAAGCCTGACATAGTATGATGCCATGCAGTCTTACACAAGCCTGACATAGTATGATGCCCTGCAGTCTTACACAAGCCTGACATAGTATGATGCCCTGCAGTCTTACACAAGCCTGACATAGTATGATGCCCTGCACTGCAGTCTTACACAAGCCTGACATAGTATGATGCCCTGCAGTCTTACACAAGCCTGACATAGTATGATGCACTGCAGTCTTACACAAGCCTGACATAGTATGATGCACTGCAGTCTTACACAAGCCTGACATAGTATGATGCCCTGCAGTCTTACACAAGCCTGACATAGTATGATGCCCTGCAGTCTTACACAAGCCTGACATAGTATGATGCACCGCAGTCTTACACAAGCCTGACATAGTATGATGCACTGCAGTCTTACACAAGCCTGACATAGTATGATGCACTGCAGTCTTACACAAGCCTGACATAGTATGATGCACTGCAGTCTTACACAAGCCTGACATAGTATGATGCACTGCAGTCTTACACAAGCCTGACATAGTATGATGCACTGCAGTCTTACACAAGCCTGACATAGTATGAGGCCCTGCAGTCTTACACAAGCCTGACATAGTATGATGCCCTGCAGCCGTACACAAGCCTGACATAGTATGATGCACCGCAGTCTTACACAAGCCTGACATAGTATGATGCCCTGCAGTCTTACACAAGCCTGACATAGTATGATGCCCTGCAGCCGTACACAAGCCTGACATAGTATGATGCACCGCAGTCTTACACAAACCTGACATAGTATGATGCCCTGCAGTCTTACACAAGCCTGACATAGTATGATGCCCTGCAGCCGTACACAAGCCTGACATAGTATGATGCCCTGCAGCAGTACACAAGCCTGACATAGTATGATGCACCGCAGCCGTACACAAGCCTGACATAGTATGATGCACCGCAGTCTTACACAAGCCTGACATAGTATGATGCACCGCAGTCTTACACAAGCCTGACATAGTATGATGCACCGCAGTCTTACACAAGCCTGACATAGTATGATGCCCTGCACTGCAGTCTTACACAAGCCTGACATAGTATGATGCACCGCAGTCTTACACAAGCCTGACATAGTATGATGCACCGCAGTCTTACACAAGCCTGACATAGTATGATGCCCTGCACTGCAGTCTTACACAAGCCTGACATAGTATGATGCCCTGCACTGCAGTCTTACACAAGCCTGATGCCCTGCAGTCTTACACAAGCCTGACATAGTATGATGCCCTGCAGTCTTACACAAGCCTGACATAGTATGATGCCCTGCAGTCTTACACAAGCCTGACATAGTATGATGCCCTGCAGTCTTACACAAGCCTGACATAGTATGATGCACCGTAGTCTTACACAAGCCTGACATAGTATGATGCACTGCAGTCTTACACAAGCCTGACATAGTATGATGCACTGCAGTCTTACACAAGCCTGACATAGTATGATGCACTGCAGTCTTACACAAGCCTGACATAGTGTGATGCCCTGCAGCCGTACACAAGCCTGACATAGTATGATGCCCTGCAGTCTTACACAAGCCTGACATAGTATGATGCCCTGCAGCCGTACATAAGCCTGACATAGTATGATGCCCTGCAGCCGTACACAAGCCTGACATAGTATGATGCCGTGCAGCCGTACATAAGCCTGACATAGTATGATGCCCTGCAGCCGTACATAAGCCTGACATAGTATGATGCCCTGCAGCCGTACACAAGCCTGACATAGTATGATGCCCTGCAGCCGTACATAAGCCTGACATAGTATGATGCCCTGCAGCCGTACACAAGCCTGACATAGTATGATGCCCTGCAGCCGTACATAAGCCTGACATAGTATGATGCCCTGCAGCCGTACACAAGCATGACATAGTATGATGCCCTGCAGCCGTACATAAGCCTGACATAGTATGATGCCCTGCAGCCGTACACAAGCCTGACATAGTATGATGCCCTGCAGCCGTACATAAGCCTGACATAGTATGATGCCCTGCAGCCGTACACAAGCCTGACATAGTATGATGCCCTGCAGCCGTACATAAGCCTGACATAGTATGATGCCCTGCAGCCGTACACAAGCCTGACATAGTATGATGCCCTGCAGCCGTACACAAGCCTGACATAGTATGATGCACCGCAGTCTTACACAAGCCTGACATAGTATGATGCCCTGCAGTCTTACACAAGCCTGACATAGTATGATGCCCTGCAGCCGTACACAAGCCTGACATAGTATGATGCCCTGCAGCCGTACACACGCCTGACATAGTATGATGCCCTGCAGTCTTACACAAGCCTGACATAGTATGATGCACCGCAATCTTACACAAGCCTGAAATAGTATGATGCCCTGCAGTCTTACACAAGTCTGACATAGTATGATGCCCTGCAGCCGTACACAAGCCTGACATAGTATGATCCACTGCAGTCTTACACAAGCCTGACATAGTATGATGCACCACAGTCTTACACAAGCCTGACATAGTATGATGCACTGCAGTCTTACACAAGCCTGACATAGTATGATGCACTGCAGTCTTACACAAGCCTGCAATAGTATGATGCACTGCAGTCTTACACAAGCCTGACATAGTATGATGCACCGCAGTCTTACACAAGCCTGACATAGTATGATGCCCTGCAGCCGTACACAAGCCTGACATAGTATGATGCACCGCAGTCTTACACAAGCCTGACATAGTATGATGCACCTCAGTCTTACACAAGCCTGACATAGTATGATGCCCTGCAGTCTTACACAAGCCTGACATAGTATGATGTCCTGCAGTCTTACACAAGCCTGACATAGTATGATCCACTGCAGCCGTACACAAGCCTGACATAGTATGATGCACCGCAGTCTTACACAAGCCTGACATAGTATGATGCACCGCAGTCTTACACACGCCTGACATAGTATGATGCCCTGCAGCCGTACATAAGCCTGACATAGTATGATGCCCTGCAGCCGTACACAAGCCTGACATAGTATGATGCCCTGCAGCCGTACATAAGCCTGACATAGTATGATGCCCTGCAGCCATACACAAGCCTGACATAGTATGATGCCCTGCAGCCGTACATAAGCCTGACATAGTATGATGCCCTGCAGCCGTACACAAGCCTGACATAGTATGATGCCCTGCAGCCGTACATAAGCCTGACATAGTATGATGCCCTGCAGCCGTACACAAGCCTGACATAGTATGATGCCCTGCAGCCGTACACAAGCCTGACATAGTATGATGCACCGCAGTCTTACACAAGCCTGACATAGTATGATGCCCTGCAGTCTTACACAAGCCTGACATAGTATGATGCCCTGCAGTCTTACACAAGCCTGACATAGTATGATGCACCGCAATCTTACACAAGCCTGAAATAGTATGATGCCCTGCAGTCTTACACAAGCCTGACATAGTATGATGCCCTGCAGCCGTACACAAGCCTGACATAGTATGATCCACTGCAGTCTTACACAAACCTGACATAGTATGATGCACCGCAGTCTTACACAAGCCTGACATAGTATGATGCACTGCAGTCTTACACAAGCCTGACATAGTATGATGCACTGCAGTCTTACACAAGCCTGACATAGTATGATGCACCACAGTCTTACACAAGCCTGACATAGTATGATGCACTGCAGTCTTACACAAGCCTGACATAGTATGATGCACTGCAGTCTTACACAAGCCTGCAATAGTATGATGCACTGCAGTCTTACACAAGCCTGACATAGTATGATTCACCGCAGTCTTACACAAGCCTGACATAGTATGATGCCCTGCAGCCGTACAGAAGCCTGACATAGTATGATGCACAGCAGTCTTACACAAGCCTGACATAGTATGATGCACCTCAGTCTTACACAAGCCTGACATAGTATGATGCCCTGCAGTCTTACACAAGCCTGACATAGTATGATGCCCTGCAGCCGTACACAAGCCTGACATAGTATGATGCCCTGCAGTCTTACACAAGCCTGACATAGTATGATGCCCTGCAGCCGTACATAAGCCTGACATAGTATGATGCCCTGCAGCCGTACACAAGCCTGACATAGTATGATGCCGTGCAGCCGTACATAAGCCTGACATAGTATGATGCCCTGCAGCCGTACACAAGCCTGACATAGTATGATGCCCTGCAGCCGTACATAAGCCTGACATAGTATGATGCCCTGCAGCCGTACACAAGCCTGACATAGTATGATGCCCTGCAGCCGTACATAAGCCTGACATAGTATGATGCCCTGCAGCCGTACATAAGCCTGACATAGTATGATGCCCTGCAGCCGTACATAAGCCTGACATAGTATGATGCCCTGCAGCCGTACACAAGCATGACATAGTATGATGCCCTGCAGCCGTACATAAGCCTGACATAGTATGATGCCCTGCAGCCGTACACAAGCCTGACATAGTATGATGCCCTGCAGCCGTACATAAGCCTGACATAGTATGATGCCCTGCAGCCGTACACAAGCCTGACATAGTATGATGCCCTGCAGCCGTACATAAGCCTGACATAGTATGATGCCCTGCAGCCGTACACAAGCCTGACATAGTATGATGCCCTGCAGCCGTACACAAGCCTGACATAGTATGATGCACCGCAGTCTTACACAAGCCTGACATAGTATGATGCCCTGCAGTCTTACACAAGCCTGACATAGTATGATGCCCTGCAGCCGTACACAAGCCTGACATAGTATGATGCCCTGCAGCCGTACACACGCCTGACATAGTATGATGCCCTGCAGTCTTACACAAGCCTGACATAGTATGATGCACCGCAATCTTACACAAGCCTGAACTAGTATGATGCCCTGCAGTCTTACACAAGTCTGACATAGTATGATGCCCTGCAGCCGTACACAAGCCTGACATAGTATGATCCACTGCAGTCTTACACAAGCCTGACATAGTATGATGCACCACAGTCTTACACAAGCCTGACATAGTATGATGCACTGCAGTCTTACACAAGCCTGACATAGTATGATGCACTGCAGTCTTACACAAGCCTGCAATAGTATGATGCACTGCAGTCTTACACAAGCCTGACATAGTATGATGCACCGCAGTCTTACACAAGCCTGACATAGTATGATGCCCTGCAGCCGTACACAAGCCTGACATAGTATGATGCACCGCAGTCTTACACAAGCCTGACATAGTATGATGCACCTCAGTCTTACACAAGCCTGACATAGTATGATGCCCTGCAGTCTTACACAAGCCTGACATAGTATGATGTCCTGCAGTCTTACACAAGCCTGACATAGTATGATCCACTGCAGCCGTACACAAGCCTGACATAGTATGATGCACCGCAGTCTTACACAAGCCTGACATAGTATGATGCACCGCAGTCTTACACACGCCTGACATAGTATGATGCCCTGCAGCCGTACATAAGCCTGACATAGTATGATGCCCTGCAGCCGTACACAAGCCTGACATAGTATGATGCCCTGCAGCCGTACATAAGCCTGACATAGTATGATGCCCTGCAGCCATACACAAGCCTGACATAGTATGATGCCCTGCAGCCGTACATAAGCCTGACATAGTATGATGCCCTGCAGCCGTACACAAGCCTGACATAGTATGATGCCCTGCAGCCGTACATAAGCCTGACATAGTATGATGCCCTGCAGCCGTACACAAGCCTGACATAGTATGATGCCCTGCAGCCGTACACAAGCCTGACATAGTATGATGCACCGCAGTCTTACACAAGCCTGACATAGTATGATGCCCTGCAGTCTTACACAAGCCTGACATAGTATGATGCCCTGCAGTCTTACACAAGCCTGACATAGTATGATGCACCGCAATCTTACACAAGCCTGAAATAGTATGATGCCCTGCAGTCTTACACAAGCCTGACATAGTATGATGCCCTGCAGCCGTACACAAGCCTGACATAGTATGATCCACTGCAGTCTTACACAAACCTGACATAGTATGATGCACCGCAGTCTTACACAAGCCTGACATAGTATGATGCACTGCAGTCTTACACAAGCCTGACATAGTATGATGCACTGCAGTCTTACACAAGCCTGACATAGTATGATGCACCACAGTCTTACACAAGCCTGACATAGTATGATGCACTGCAGTCTTACACAAGCCTGACATAGTATGATGCACTGCAGTCTTACACAAGCCTGCAATAGTATGATGCACTGCAGTCTTACACAAGCCTGACATAGTATGATTCACCGCAGTCTTACACAAGCCTGACATAGTATGATGCCCTGCAGCCGTACACAAGCCTGACATAGTATGATGCACAGCAGTCTTACACAAGCCTGACATAGTATGATGCACCTCAGTCTTACACAAGCCTGACATAGTATGATGCCCTGCAGTCTTACACAAGCCTGACATAGTATGATGTCCTGCAGTCTTACACAAGCCTGACATAGTATGATCCACTGCAGCCGTACACAAGCCTGACATAGTATGATGCACCGCAGTCTTACACAAGCCTGACATAGTATGATGCACCGCAGTCTTACACACGCCTGACATAGTATGATGCACTGCAGTCTTACACAAGCCTGACATAGTATGATGCACTGCAGTCTTACACACGCCTGACATAGTATGATGCACCGCAGTCTTACACAAGCCTGACATAGTATGATGCCCTGCAGCCGTACACAAGCCTGACATAGTATGATGCACCGCAGTCTTACACAAGCCTGACATAGTATGATGCCCTGCAGTCTTACACAAGCCTGACATAGTATGATGCACCTCAGTCTTACACAAGCCTGACATAGTATGATGCCCTGCAGTCTTACACAAGCCTGACATAGTATGATGTCCTGCAGTCTTACACAAGCCTGACATAGTATGATCCACTGCAGCCGTACACAAGCCTGACATAGTATGATGCACCGCAGTCTTACACAAGCCTGACATAGTATGATGCACCGCAGTCTTACACACGCCTGACATAGTATGATGCACTGCAGTCTTACACAAGCCTGACATAGTATGATGCACTGCAGTCTTACACACGCCTGACATAGTATGATGCACCGCAGTCTTACACAAGCCTGTGATTGGGGTTAGTTTGGACAATGTAGGTTTGACTATTGTTAGTAGGTTGGACTATGGTTAGTAGGTTGGGACTATGGTTAGTAGGTTGGACTATGGTTAGTAGGTTGGACTATGGTTAGTATGTTGGGACTATGGTTAGTAGGTTGGACTATGGTTAGTAGGTTGGGACTATGGTTTGTAGGTTGGACTATGGTTAGTAGGTTGGACTATGGTTAGTAGGTTGGACTATGGTTAGTAGGTTGGACTATGGTTAGTAGGTTGGGACTATGGTTAGTAGGTTGGACTATGGTTAGCAGGTTGGACTATGGTTAGCAGGTTGGACTATGGTTAGTAGGTTGGACTATGGTTAGCAGGTTGGACTATTGTTAGCAGGTTGGACTATGGTTAGTAGGTTGGACTATGGTTAGCAGGTTGGACTATTGTTAGCAGGTTGGACTATGGTTATGAGGTTGGACTATGGTTAGCAGGTTGGACTATGGTTAGTAGGTTGGATTATGGTTAGTAGGTTGGACAATTGTTAGTAGGTTGGACTATTGTTAGTAGGTTGGACTATGGTTAGTAGGTTGGACTATGGTTAGTAGGTTGGACTATTGTTAGTAGGTTGGACTATGGTTAGTAGGTTGGGACTATGGTTAGTAGGTTGGACTTGGTTAGTAGATTGGGACTATGGTTAGTAGATTGGGACTATGGTTAGTAGGTTGGACTATGGTAATGAGGTTGGACTATGGTAATGAGGTTGGACTATGGTTAGTAGGTTGGGACTATGGTTAGTAGGTTGGACTATGGTTAGTAGGTTGGACTATTGTTATGAGGTTGGACTATGGTTAGCAGGTTGGACTATGGTTAGTAGGTTGGACTATGGTTAGCAGGTTGGACTATGGTTAGTAGGTTGGACTATTGTTAGCAGGTTGGACTATGGTTATGAGGTTGGACTATGGTTATGAGGTTGGACTATGGTTAGTAGGTTGGGACTATGGTTATGAGGTTGGACTATGGTTAGTAGGTTGGACTATGGTTAGTAGGTTGGGACTATGGTTATGAGGTTGGGACTATGGTTATGAGGTTGGACTATGGTTAGTAGGTTGGGACTATGGTTATGAGGTTGGACTATGGTTAGTAGGTTTGGACTATGGTTAGTAGGTTGGACTATGGTTAGTAGGTTGGGACTATGGTTAGTAGGTTGGGACTATGGTTAGTAGGTTGGACTATGGTTAGTAGGTTGGACTATGGTTAGTAGGTTGGACTATTGTTAGCAGGTTGGAATATGGTTAGTAGGTTGGACTATGGTTAGTAGGTTGGACTCTGGTTAGTAGGTTGGGACTATGGTTAGTAGATTGGGACTATGGTTAGTAGGTTGGACTATGGTAATGAGGTTGGACTATGGTTATGAGGTTGGACTATGGTTAGTAGGTTGGACTATGGTTAGTAGGTTGGAATATGGTTAGTAGGTTGGACTATGGTTAGTAGGTTGGGACTATGGTTAGTAGGTTGGACTATGGTTAGTAGGTTGGACTATGGTTAGTAGGTTGGGACTATGATTAGTAGGTTGGGACTATGGTTAGTAGGTTGGGACTATGGTTAGTAGGGTGTACTATGGTTAGTAGGTTGGACTATGGTTAGTAGGTTGGGACTATGGTTATGAGGTTGGACTATGGTTAATAGGTTGGAATATGGTTAGTAGGTTGGGACTATGGTTAGTAGGTTGGACTATGGTTATGAGGTTGGACTATGGTTATGAGATTGTGTTAGGGGTTTTAGGTTGGACTATGGTTATGAGGTTGGACTATGGTTATGAGATTGTGTTAGGGGTTTTAGGTTGGACTATGGTTATGAGATTGTGCTAGGGGTTTTAGGTTGGACTATGGTTATGAGATTGTGTTAGGGGTATTAGGTTGGATTTGGGATATACAGACATGCAAGAAGACTGGTCCTAGAGATCATAAAACATTTCACCAATCTCGAACTTCATTCAACATTTCTGATTGGTTGAGTTGAATGTAAGTCTCAAGACTTAACCAATCAATTAAATTGAGCATGAGATCTAAGTAAATCCGTTGTAACTTCCAGGTCAGCTAGAAAATATAATGTCTACTAACCTCGGGTGCAAGATACTCGGGCGTGCCACAGAATGTTTTTGTACTGGCCCCATAGAACATCTCCTCCTTACATAGTCCAAAGTCGGCTATTTTTATATGACCATCTTTGTCCAGCAACAAATTTTCAAGCTAGAATAGAGGAAAGAGAAGTCAGATATTAATAATAAATATACAGTCAAACCAGTCCTAAGCAACCAGCCAATCGAATGATGAAAAATTACTTGCTTGGCAAAGGTGGTGGTTTGGAGCCAAATGGGAGTTTGATATTAGGCTGCTTACGAGGATGTTTTGGTTATATTATGTTACTATGTAATTGTTGAAGGCACCGGAAATGCTTTCCACTAAAATGGGCGAAACAAAAATTACCAAAGATGAACACACAGATAATATGCACAACAAGGCTTGGTACCAATCACTTCTGTCAGTTTTATTGAGTTTTGTCCAATGGTTGTTTGAGATATAGCATGGACAAGAATAGAAGCACGGGACATACACAAAGGGCAATAGCACATCAAAATCATCCCACTGAAATAGGCTTAGTATCAATCACTCCTGTGAAGTTTCATTGATTTCCAGCCTGAGGTTTGCTGAAAAAAAGCAGCGGGACGGACGGAAGTATTGGTATCCCCCCTCAAAATTTGAACCCTAACGTGGCGACAGAAAAATGCTAAACCTATATTGTGCATAAAGATATTTTTAGGTTTATAAAATAACTATATATAGTATTAGTTTAAACATTATTTATTCTTCTCCCTGCATATTATTATTATAAAGTTATGTTGCGTTTATTAGCAAAACAAGGACAGTACCTCTGGTCAGATTGGCGGGGGAATGCGCACAATGGTGATATGCATTATAATTTAAATTTGATGACATTACGGTTAGGGGTGTAACGATGCATCGAAATATCGATGCATCGCAATAGATAGCGTCACGATAGTCAACCATCGATGGTAAATACGACCATCGATAGTATTGACTATTGCGGCAGTACTATCGCAATAGTTTCGATAGTTGCCAGGGGTGGCGAAATCAATAGCCCGAGTTGCCCGACCCGGTCATTTGTTATGCCGGGCAAGTAGATTTTCGAATGTAACTTGTCCATGGACAAGTAAAAATACCGGCGAGTGCATTTACTTCATGTTCCCCATGGCATTTAAATCGTATTTTAATGAGAAAGCATCGGCAAATTTTCTTGCTTATTTTCCTGCGGAACTTCCGCAATGAACACAAGCCAGCCGACAACGGTGGCGGACAACAATTCCCAGCCGACAATAACCTGAATAAGAACCGGAAATGTCAAGAGTTATCGCCCGTCACATAAAAACTGTGTAAAATGCGGTGGGTATGTAACGCTCAAAACAAGCCAGCTGTCAATAAGAAAAACTACTGTCGAAAATGGCTTCTTTGGTACTGAATAGTGAGCAAAGTAGGCGATGTGACCCCCATAATCCCGGGTATGGGTAATTTAAAGTGCTATAGCGCATGCGGCAGTTACAAGTATACTACGCGGTCGCTAAATCGATATACGGGAACGGATACGTGACGCAGCCTTATTATTGAAGACGACAGGTAAACAATCATGTAACTTAGCGGGACTGTGTATCGATTTTTAAATAAGGTTGGTTTATATTATTCAAAAAAATAAAGTTCGGATATACGGGCAAGTGGGTTTTCACTACGGACAAGTAAATTAGTGCAGTGTGTTCGCTGTCATGATAATAAAGAAAAAATTGCATGCTAATAAATAAATACACAAAACTTGTGTATTCCATGCGAAACAGAATATTTTTTAAATTAATATGTATGTACACAATACTATTGCAATAGTCCTACAACTATCGCAATACTATCGCAATACTATTGCAATAGTACTTTAACTATCGCAATACTATCGCAATAGTAAAATTGACCCCAATAGTCACCCCTAATTACGGTTATTAGTTATGGCCAATTGACCTTTCTGCCGATTTTGATTGACAGCTGACGTTAGCCAATCGCATCGCACCATTCGCGCACACCCCCGGCAACGGTTTATCGCCGCCATCTTGTTAGACAAACAATGCATATTAGACACACTAGTAACGAGTAGACAAATTTGAAAAGGCGTGAATTTGATCGAAAATACGGGTTTAAAATTGTTTTAATGATGTTGAAAATGTGTAGCTTTGGTGTGTGGGTTAGTTATAGTACAAAATTAGTCGATATCCTGGTGATCGACGTTAAATTCAACCCATTTCAAAATCCTTGGACAAATCTAAAAGTGTGTATATGAACCACAAAATACCAGACAGCTGCTTTAAAAACAATGCATCTATAAAAACACCGACTGACCCCATATAGTCATTCTTTTCTCACAACACAGCAATCAAATTTAAGCGTGTCACACTGTTTATTGGGAGCAATCCCACTAACGGTACATCACAGAGACCGCCGAGTTATAATACCCGATAGGGGCCACTGCTATCAAGATCAAAGTATTTCACATCGGAATTTAGCACTGATTGTGCTAATTGGTCAATTATAAAATGTGTGCACATAATTATATAATTGATTACTACATCGAGTCATTGTTTTATCGTTCTGTTAGATAAACGAGTTATGTAGTAAAATTTTAATCAAATCTGATAACGAGTGATCTGAAATTATTTTTTGAAAAATATTTAAAATTAATTAATGCTGTCTGTCATTGACAATAGTGAAAAGATGTAGTTACGGGCTGTGTGACAGTGATGTAGATATCCAGATCGATTGATAGGTGACGTTACATAGTCCCATTCATAATTGTGTCTAATTACCTAAATAGCTAATAATAGCATTATTATAATGGGCCTGTATAGTGCAGTACTATATATATATATAAAATACGAACCTGTGATTATACGAATGCACTAGTATACGAAACTACCATTAGACGAACAAGGGATTATACGAAATCACCTGAATTCACCTAAAACCCTTGCCTTCTTGCTTTCAACGAGATATTCTTATCTGGGTGAAATAAAACCGAGAAATTCGACGGAATTTATCTAGATTAACTCGATGCAGGACTGCGTTAGACGCCATTTTGTTAGATAGCTTGTCTTGCGTGGTTACAGCGAGCACCGGTAACTATGGGGGGCGTGCCTAAGTAGCGTTTGCAGAAAGGTCAATTATTTAATGTTTAATCAATTAAAGGGCCATAACTCTTGTGTTATTGACCCAATCTGGACGAAAGTTATATGTGCACCTGCGTACTATGGTGATACATATATGTGTACTTAGCCAAGGCCAAATTATTGAATCAATTAAAGGGCCATAACTCTGGTGTTACTAACCCGATGTGGATGAAAGTTATATGTGCACCTGTGCGCTATGATGATGCATATTTGATTGAAGATTCATGAAATTCCACTCAATGGTTACATAGATCTGACAATAGATTTACTGTCTAGTGATCTAGGGGTTATCAAAACTTTCATGTGGCTATAAATTTTGTTTATGTGGCTATAGAGAACAAAAGAATAGCCACGTAATATACAATTTTGGGTATGTCTGCACCTAAACCCTGTTCGCATGGATGGACCGATACGATATAGGTGACTATATGCTTTCCCAATTTTTTTTATATAATAACACCATCTACATCTGATTACTTTCGATTACTTAGGTTCCAGTAAACCAAAATTAGACTTTCCACATGATGATATTCAGTACTATACACACAGACATGTGCATGTTACTTATACCGTAAATGTTTATATTAGGGATGGCAACGAATGGTGATTGTGATATTCGAATATTCGGATGATCTTCCGAACGAATATTCGAATATTCGCAAATTTCTCCAACTTTCGATTTCCACTACCTGTAAAACAAATGCTTCTCAGTTTGTGTCCCGTCAAATAGACTGCATTAATCAATTAGTGACCCCTGTAAGGTGTGAACAACATGTCATCACCCTACTTTATTATATTTGGAGCCAAATCACGATGACATTTCGCACCTTCGGGCACGCATTGGGTCATTCTTTGTTTTCGAAACTTAATTGATTGAAATTTAAACAAACATATATATCCTTTTAAGTTATGATTTAACTGCAATTGATTAAAATTTGATTTGAATTTTTTTTTTAATATTCGAATATAGTTTTAATATTCGAATATTCGGACGTTCGAACGAATATTCGAACATTCGTTGCCATCCCTAGTTTATATACATGTTTTTTCATCCAAATTCATGTCCAAAAGTCTGATTCGTCTTATACTTCAGGTTAGAACTCGATAAAATATTTCACAAGAATTAAAAATGGACAAATGACATTTTGCAACAAACGGAAATTTCTCTGTCTTTTACTGTATCTTATACTCCCTAGCGACCATTATACAAGGATTACATTATGTCATTTTATATTGCCAATAATAATCTAATAGATATAAAATAAAGTGTAGCATTATCAGTGTTTTGAATTCTTGATATTCGGCATTGAATGTAAATTTCATTACCTTGATCCAACCTCATGCAATGGAGACTGCATTTGAAAAATCATTTTGAGTACATTGCCTTATGTTGGGCAGATTATAGAAGGGCTCAAGCTAGACTCAATTTTTTGGAAGAGAGAAGTAAGAAAATTTAGGGAGAAGTGGGGGGGGACACTTTTCAATGACTACAAATAGTGCAAACCGTAGTTAGTCAAGGCTTGCAGGATATAGGAACTATTGTATGTAGAAAAGCTGCAGGGCATTCACTAGACTTTGTAAGTCAAGAGTCAATGACCCTTGAGGTCAAGAGTGTCAAGCTGTATTTTTCAAGAGTCAATATGCATGTTGGTACTTTCTGTACAGGTAACTTTTCCCCAACCATATAATTACCTCTAGACCAAGGTGTGTTTTTGGTGCAACCAGACCAAATTTTTATCAGAATTAGAGAAAACATAGGCTAGTTTGCCGAGTTGGGCTTAGAACCTTACAACTAAGTTTCATGTTATCTTGTAACTTGCATAGTTCTACATTGTATCCCAGTTGCAGTCACCAAATGATCATGAGTAGTTGAGTTCAATATCTGAGCCTTCTTTGTCCTGCACGCAGATTAATCTTGACAAACAAATAGGAATGTTGATTATACAAAACAAAGCTGATCTTCATTTAATTTTATTATGCACACAATCGGTACGAAACTGATCGAGTACGGTTCGACGACATTGTAAAACCATTAATTTGAATACATTTCTATATAAAGCAGACATATTCATTTCAATAATATATATTTATTCAAAGTAATTCGCCTCATATAGCAGTAACAGGGCTAATTCTAGGTGAGAAGTTTTGGGAAGCATGAGAAAATGCGGGTTGCATCCTTACTTAAAATGGTATTATTTAATAACATTCAACAAAATAGGGTTAAAATACAAATATGACCATTAACTACAACATTTGAATAGTGCGTGTGCTTTACAATGGCCAGTGTAGCTTACTGGACAAAATTTGGTAAGAAAATCTTTAAAAAAATAGAGATTTTTTTGGGGAGAAATAGTGCCCTGTTGGGAGACAATTTCGACTATGCCCGCCCTCTAGAATGAGTCCTGAGTAACATAAAAATTATGCATTTGTTTTTTAAAAATAATCTATCTATGTGATTCAGTAAAATACACCTATTGATACCATAATATAACCCAATAATGTCGCTATCCAGTTACCTTTAAATCTCTATACACAATATTATTTTCATGTAGATATCCCAGTGCAGAAATGATTTCTGCACCATAAAACTTGGTCCTCTCCTCCGCAAACACCCGCTCTCGGGACAAGTGAAAGAACAGCTCCCCTCCATTCACATACTCCATTACAAAACAAAGACGATCGGGCGTTTGAAATGAATACTTCAATTGCTGAAATGGAAATCAAACTTAGATAATCAATAAATTCTTGGAAGATGGACGTTCGGGCAAGCTAAATGTATACAACAAATACAGCAAATTAAATATTTACAACCGGCTGTGCTAGAATAGATCGGACAGAGGGTTATAGAAAGTGTGTGAACAAGACGCATTAATATAATGAAAAGTAGTCATAGTTAACCGTAATCGTATAAGTTCCAAAACAAGTCCAAGTTATAAGTGTTTATTTAAATAAATTTCTACGATGTGCCCTAGCACTATATGGCGCTTTCAATAATCAGTTTTTCTCCCATTAATCTAAATTTATCCCATCTTTTATAGAGAAGCAAGCTTGGACAGGTATTCCATAAAATGTCAAGCTACAGATGTTCCAGTAAACATGTTTGGTATAACTGCCACTCAATATATCAATCCGGATATATTGTTTTGGTGCAAACACATGCTTGTACAGAAATAACATGTTAATATTATTAAATTGTATTGTTTAAACTTAAAACATCAGAGTACATTTCTGATGTAATAGCACACATGTGTGGAAAAACCTTTAATATGCTGATCAGGCATACATGTAAGGGATGTCCACGGCCAAGTATACTTGTTTATCTGCCAAATGTACTTACTTCTCTGCCAACATAAACAGTTAGTACAGTTCCATGTATAATTGCCTTGTATAACGACCGTATACAGCATTATTATAAATGGACCAATACTCATGAATATGTATCATGCTATACAACTAATTATGGAGGTAATTAATTAACATAATCAACATATAGCCCCATTATGTTACAATAGTACAGGGTTTGTTTAACTTTGGTTTAGGGAGAAGTCACTTCCCCCTCTATAGCCAAATTAGGGAGAAGTGAGGAGGAAGTGTGCTTTTCACTTACATATTTTGCCATAACTTACATTGTCATGTTCACACTTGGCTGCTATACAGGTACAATGCCATTTGCCAATCAATATCATTAATATTTCTGTGTAACATTGAATCATGCTCGTATCAAGAAGTTTGATCATATACGTAACATGTATTTATAACTTTCCTGAATCTTTGAGGTTACCCCCCCACCCCATTCAAACCAAAAACCATAGCATGTAGCATGCACACATAATCATTTAACACCAATTGGTAAGTTGGTAACAAATGCAGCAGTAATTCATGTAAATAAATGAGACGTATATAAATATTTACTTACCCAACTACTACTATAGCTGTAAGTATTGTACTTTGGTGAAGAAAACAAGTTTGAAAGTGGAAATTTCTGCATTGTATTGTACTTATTGTTTCCTACAGAATAAGTTCTAGGATAGAGGTACTTTTTTATGTGTTTTACGTTTATTTATCGTCGCTACCAGTTGCCAATATGAGTGATGCCTCCTGAAGAGATTAGTCATTTTATACTTTACGTGCACAGTGTAAAACACCGACACAAGACCTTGACTTAAAGTCCCATCTGAAAGACTGTTAATATTATTAGTGTCAGACGGGGGATCGAATTTACGATCCATGGTTTCTCAGTCCAGCACATTTACCATTGGACTACTGAGTCTGTGATAGAGGTACAATGCTTTTGGTGCCTTAATAACTATAGTAAATCATGTAATCACCAGGTGTATTTGTTTTAATCCATGTCGTTACTTGACATATTTGTGCATTGGCGAAAATATTGTGTGCAACTTTTTTATTAAAAATTTTGTTTTTTAATTGCATGGCTTTAGCTATTTATCTGTGAACTATATTTATCTGTGAACTATATTTATTTATCTGTGAACTATATTTATCTGTGAACTATATTTATCTGTGAACTATATTTATCTGTGAACTATATTTATTGGCTCTTAGTTGGCTCCAAGTTTTTCAAATTGGCTACAGTTTTCTTCAATTGGTGACAGAAGTGGCGCAGACAAAAATTCAAACAGAGGAAACCCCGACATCCCGTTTATAAGATGGGATTAGCGGATAGGTTTATCACACAACTAAAAATATGGCGACAGCTAGTCTGGGAAATTGGATTATATAATAACTGACACTTCCAGAGGCAAAATATCTTTCTCATAACAAAACTTTATTTTGAGCCCATATTACGATTTTCCACCAGATAATTGGACATAGTTGACTTCGCTCATTCAGACAGTGAAGGCGAAATGAAGAAAAAAGCAACAATTTCTCCCCCAAAGTTGAACTAATTTTAGCCATATTTATACTAACTTGTTCATTTGGAGTATTGTGATAGAATCAATAAGTATCTTTGGAACACTTCATGGTATCCATGGCAACATATGTTTTCACTTTCACCATGCTCAAACTGTTGTATTCTGGGGACATTTGTTTGTATTAACTGTGCCTCTCATGATATTTTCAAAAAGAGGAAAAGTTGATAGAGAGCTATGATACATCTGTACATAGAAAACACAAATTAGTTTTCCTCTAATACAATTGGTTTTTAAACGGTGAACCTTTTTATTTAAAAGTCATAAATGCCTTACACTGGCTAGGACCTGTTCCTGATTAATAATTATCGGTTAAAATAAATTGAATGATAGTGAATAATGTAAGCAGCTGGATAATCATAGATTTTTGCATTGAAAAAATAAACAAATTAAAATACTAATAGCTGCTAGCAGAGTCCAAAACATATGTATAGTTTGATAATGTTAAAATAAATTTCCACCTGGGGCCCTTTGGCCCCCCTGGACCAAGGCGTGTTTCCCCCTTGACCACCCCTTCTACATTTTGGTTTTACCCACCTACTTCAAATCTTAGGGACAGACCTGCTAATTTACACATTTTCCGATAAGCACATGTATTTACAATTACTACCCTACAATATTTACACAGACTTACACACTAGATAACTATTTATACAGACTTACAGCTATTTACATAGATTTACACCCTAGATAACTATTTATACATACTTACAGCTATTTACATAGATTTACACACTAGATAACTATTTATACAGACTTACAGCTATTTACATAGATTTACACACTAGATAACTATTTATACAGACTTACAGCTATTTACATAGATTTACACCCTAGATAACTATTTATACAGACTTACAGCTATTTATACAGACTTACACCCTAGATAACTATTTATACAGACTTACAGCTATTTACATAGATTTACACCCTAGATAACTATTTATACATACTTACAGCTATTTATACAGACTTACAGCTATTTACATAGATTTACACCCTAGATAACTATTTATACAGACTTACAGCTATTTATACAGACTTACACCCTAGATAACTATTTATACAGACTTACAGCTATTTACATAGATTTACACCCTAGATAACTATTTATACATACTTACAGCTATTTATACAGACTTACAGCTATTTACATAGATTTACACCTTAGATAACTATTTATACATACTTACAGCTATTTACATAGATTTACACACTAGATAACTATTTATACAGACTTACAGCTATTTACATAGATTTACACACTAGATAACTATTTATACAGACTTACAGCTATTTATACATACTTACAGCTATTTACACAGACTTACACACTAGATAACTATTTATACAGACTTACAGCTATTTATACATACTTACAGCTATTTACACAGACTTACACACTAGATAACTATTTATACAGACTTACAGCTATTTACATAGATTTACACCCTAGATAACTATTTATACAGACTTACAGCTATTTACATAGATTTACACCCTAGATAACTATTTATACAGACTTACAGCTATTTATACAGACTTACACACTAGATAACTATTTATACAGACTTACAGCTATTTACATAGATTTACACACTAGATAACTATTTATACAGACTTACAGCTATTTACATAGATTTACACCCTAGATAACTATTTATACAGACTTACAGCTATTTATACAGACTTACACACTAGATAACTATTTATACAGACTTACAGCTATTTATACAGACTTACAGCTATTTACATAGATTTACACCCTAGATAACTATTTATACAGACTTACAGCTATTTACATAGATTTACACCCTAGATAACTATTTATACATACTTACAGCTATTTACATAGATTTACACACTAGATAACTATTTATACAGACTTACAGCTATTTATATAGATTTACACCCTAGATAACTATTTATACAGACTTACAGCTATTTACATAGATTTACACCCTAGATAACTATTTATACAGACTTACAGCTATTTACATAGATTTACACACTAGATAACTATTTATACAGACTTACAGCTATTTACATAGATTTACACCCTAGATAACTATTTATACAGACTTACAGCTATTTATACAGACTTACACCCTAGATAACTATTTATACAGACTTACAGCTATTTACATATAGTTACACCCTAGATAACTATTTATACATACTTACAGCTATTTATACAGACTTACAGCTATTTACATAGATTTACACCTTAGATAACTATTTATACATACTTACAGCTATTTACATAGATTTACACACTAGATAACTATTTATACAGACTTACAGCTATTTACATAGATTTACACACTAGATAACTATTTATACAGACTTACAGCTATTTATACATACTTACAGCTATTTACACAGACTTACACACTAGATAACTATTTATACAGACTTACAGCTATTTACATAGATTTACACACTAGATAACTATTTATACAGACTTACAGCTATTTATACATACTTACAGCTATTTACACAGACTTACACACTAGATAACTATTTATACAGACTTACAGCTATTTACATAGATTTACACCTTAGATAACTATTTATACATACTTACAGCTATTTACATAGATTTACACCCTAGATAACTATTTATACAGACTTACAGCTATTTATACAGACTTACACACTAGATAACTATTTATACAGACTTACAGCTATTTACATAGATTTACACACTAGATAACTATTTATACAGACTTACAGCTATTTACATAGATTTACACCCTAGATAACTATTTATACAGACTTACAGCTATTTATACAGACTTACACCCTAGATAACTATTTATACAGACTTACAGCTATTTACATATAGTTACACCCTAGATAACTATTTATACATACTTACAGCTATTTATACAGACTTACAGCTATTTACATAGATTTACACCTTAGATAACTATTTATACATACTTACAGCTATTTACATAGATTTACACACTAGATAACTATTTATACAGACTTACAGCTATTTACATAGATTTACACACTAGATAACTATTTATACAGACTTACAGCTATTTATACATACTTACAGCTATTTACACAGACTTACACACTAGATAACTATTTATACAGACTTACAGCTATTTACATAGATTTACACCTTAGATAACTATTTATACATACTTACAGCTATTTACATAGATTTACACCCTAGATAACTATTTATACAGACTTACAGCTATTTACATAGATTTACACACTAGATAACTATTTATACAGACTTACAGCTATTTACATAGATTTACACACTAGATAACTATTTATACAGACTTACAGCTATTTATACATACTTACAGCTATTTACACAGACTTACACACTAGATAACTATTTATACAGACTTACAGCTATTTACATAGATTTACACCCTAGATAACTATTTATACATACTTACAGCTATTTACATAGATTTACACCCTAGATAACTATTTATACAGACTTACAGCTATTTATACAGACTTACACACTAGATAACTATTTATACAGACTTACAGCTATTTATACAGACTTACACACTAGATAACTATTTATACAGACTTACAGCTATTTACATAGATTTACACACTAGATAACTATTTATACAGACTTACAGCTATTTACATAGATTTACACCCTAGATAACTATTTATACAGACTTACAGCTATTTACATAGATTTACACCCTAGATAACTATTTATACAGACTTACAGCTATTTATACAGACTTACACCCTAGATAACTATTTATACAGACTTACAGCTATTTACACCCTAGATAACTATTTATACATACTTACAGCTATTTATACATACTTACAGCTATTTACATAGATTTACACCCTAGATAACTATTTATACATACTTACAGCTATTTACATAGATTTACACACTAGATAACTATTTATACAGACTTACAGCTATTTACATAGATTTACACAGACTTACAGCTATTTACACAGATTTACACCCTAGATAACTATTTATACAGACTTACAGTTAAGAATGGATGTTTTGTCGTCTGTAACACTCGGTTCTCCGTCAATGTATGAGCAACCTCATCCTGCAACATAGAGAATTAAGTGTTGTAATTTGCTGTAGTCAGTATAATAACCAACAGTTTGTATAATAACACAGTTTGTATAATAACACAGTTTGTATAATAACACAATTTGGGTAACACTGTGCCCAACAGTTGTATTGTCCAGTTTCAAACAGATACTAGTACTCAAAAGAAACAAGTTTTTATCTGCACACTTGGGTGGTCCGAGAATTTCTCTGTATGGGAAAGTTTGAATAAATAAATATAAAATTCCAATATGAATTAGGCACTCTCTTTTTATTGGCTTCCAATGGAACCAGCGTTGCCGCAACATTCAGAACTTTCCTAGCGACTTGTGGATATGTGTGTGGATTTCGACTCCGTCATTCTAGGTTTTACAGTGTGGGTCCATTTTTTCCAGCAAGTATGATTTCCATTCGTCCTATTGTTCTTTCTCAGGCATTTCATAAACTAACACAATTTTGAATCACATAGGGTTCAATATTCTGATAAATGTAGTTTTAAAATTAATGGTAGATAAATTCTTGTAATGTTCAATGTATATTCAGCAGAGATTAGACATTTAGAAAACATTAAAATCTAGGGTTTAGTCCATTTTCTGTCTTTTTTCAATAGTGTACCTAACCTTCTGTTCAATTAAGTGTACCTAACCTTTTGATCAATAAGTGTACCTAATCATTTGATCAATAAGTGTATCTAACCTTCTGTTCAATAAGTGTACCTAACATTATGACCAATAAGTGTACCTAACATTATGATCAATAAGTGTATCTAACCTTCTGTTCAATAAGTGTACCTAACCTTCTGATCAATAAGTGTACCTAACCTTCTGATCAATAAGTGTATCTAACCTTCTGACCAATAAGTGTATCTAACCTTCTGATCAATAAGTGTATCCAACCTTCTGACCAATAAGTGTACCAAACATTATGACCAATAAGTGTACCTAACCTTCTGATCAATAGTGTACCTAACATTATGATCAATAAGTGTACCTAACCATATGACAAATAAGTGTACCTAACCGTATAATCAATAAGTGTACCTAACCGTATAATCAATAAGTGTACCTAACCTTTTGTATTATCACAGCCTTCTTCAATATTTTGATTGCATACAAATGACTTGTGGCCTTCTCCTTGCACAATATCACCTTGCCAAACGTTCCCTTCCCTAGCATCTTAAGGAACTGGAAGTCTTCGAGACTCTGTAATCAAACCAACAATTTATTATACATCATACATCGAAAGGAAATCATGATGAAAAAATAGTCATAAATATATCCCGGCGTGACGAGTTTTCGCCCAGAACAGGTTTTCGCCTAACTGTGGGAATAGCAAGTCGCGAGATATCACGCAATATTTCACGCGCCAGCTACCGGAATTATAAATAAACATACCTTGTGCACTTCCAATCTATTTCTAACCGATCTTAGAGATCAGACAGGTAAATTAGCGGTGAAAACTTTAAACCTACCCCAGTTTTCACTAATTTCACTATATCCGTTTTATGTCACCATATAAATATCATTTTTTAAAGAAATTGGCAATTTTTTCTCCAAAATGACATATGCATCGTCTGCCACGCCAATATATTTACGAATAAAAATGTCATTATAGTCTCACTGCTCCGTGTTTATGAGTTCCGTCCGTTATTATACACAAGGGGTCCTTATGCATAATATCGATTTTCACCGTTTTTTCGCCTTCAGGTCCATGTGTTGTCACGGAGGTTCTCCAACTGGTATACATGGTTGTGTAAACCTAGTTATTCTCTGTTAGGCACCGTGTGATGTGTTCGATGGATGGGTCCAGTTACGGTTCTGCACCCAGTCGGAGTAATTAGGAGGGGCGACGACTTCTTATGCCCCGTGTGTTTGTCTAAGTTAAACTAAATTAGTGTTTTAGATACAGTATATAGACAAAATGCTCTCCAACAAATGAATTTTGAGCGAAAATGATAAATTAATCCTATTATTAAAGTAAGTGTTCCTTATTTATATTGTTTTGTTAAAAAAAACTGTTGCTTACATACTAATGTTCGCGCTGTAGGCAATTTCCACAGTTAGGCGAAAACATGTGCCGTCATTCCGGATTACTGAGAATGAGGTACCGCTATTTTGTCAACTTTTCTCAATAAGTAAACAATCGGTTTTCTTCGAGATTTTTGTGAATGAAAGGTAATATATTGTTTATTTGGTGACATAAAATTGTTTGCAGTGTATGACAATTCTAAACCTATAGGAGTCCGTTATGTACTACATCGTCGAAAACCAGTAACACCGGGATACGTAGAGTGTTAGAATAATGATCGATATACATGAAGATTAATAAATCAAAATGTTACCAATGTCTACAGAGCGGTTTAACTATGTATGTACATTAAAATAAAATCTTTCAAATATTGCAACATTAACACCTTTTTCTTCATCTTTTAGCACAATATTTTAGCGCACAAATCTCGCAACCATACAAGCTCACAATTATAGCACTCTTTTCTTCATCTTTAAGCACCCAAATCTCACAACCATACCACTTTTTTCTTTATCCTTTCCAGGCTGTTTGTAGCACCACTGTCTTCATCCATCATCTTCAGATTCTCCGATACGGAGCGTATGGCCTGCATCCATTCCTCTCTCTCCTCTGGCGTCTCCACACAGAACATACGTTCCACGATCGTCGTCCATTGTAGGCCGCGTATCACAAATGTATTCGAGCGAGGTTTCTCCTGTTTCATCAACTGACATTCTGAAAGAGATCAAATCTGCTATGCTGAAGTATATATTGGTACAATAGCTCTACCCTATCCCTGAACAGCAGAAATAAACTGACAAAAAGGTCTATCCAAAAGATGCAACAGCTCACATTCACTTTCTCCACAGTGTCTCATAAATGATGCAATTGCCCTTACACAGCGGTTTAGAACAACGCACATTCTAATGTTGAGGTACATTGCACATTTACCATAGGATATGTGGTAATCTGCACATGCAAACAAATGTGACCAAGTCATATGACCATAGAAGTGCTAAGCCTGAAGGTTCAACGTTGCCCTTAGGGGAGATGAACTGCTGATTGAAACAAGGCCATCTATACAAGTGTGTATTGTGCCACAGGCAATTGACTGTATACAGTACAAGTCCCACAGACTTTCTATTTGCACTTTACCATGGAGGACAGATTTATCTCATAGTGGAAAATCACAATGGATACGTCTTTTTTCCCCTGTGGTCCAGTGGTGGAAGAATACGGTACACGGGGGAACTCCGCATAATGATTGTTGCAGATATTTACCTGAATGGCAAAAAACTGTACTACCATTACTATAAGTTTTATTAACTCAATGGTTGCACTCAATAGTGTGTCCGTCAATTAAGACTGCACTACTCAATTAGTAACACAAGTATATCGTGTATTTCTTTCACACCTCCGAAAATGCTATTGTTACTGACTACTGCATAATGCAGGTAAGATTCTGAACCGATTCCTCATTTCCTACACACACACATTGTTAAGTAATGTACATGTGTGTATAATCGACAATCTGACAGCGACATATTGCATCATACCCGCAAATAGAAACTACCAGTCCATAGTCTGTGGTATGTCATTTCGACTTCGTAAAAAGCATCACATGTCACTTCTCAATTAGGAAATGTCGCACAAACTTGCGAAATTATCAACAATGGTTCTTTGAAGCGCAGACAACTGCCTGTTTAATTTATATGCAAGAGGTGGCATGTATGAATGGTAAAATAACATTATTCTTTCAAAGAAAATGAGTAAGATTGATATTCCATAATACAATCGCTTGTTTCAATATTGGGCCACTTGCGAAAACAAACAAATTGAAAATTTGACGATTTTTGTTGATATATCTTTTGACGTACATGTTTGCACAATAGACCTGCAGGTGGAAACACATGTTTTTGGATATTGATATACACGTACTCTGTCGAAAATTCTAATATTCTTTGTGAACCTGTGTTTTTGTGTGAAATCTACAATGATGACAACAACATTTGATGCAATTGTTTAGAAAGTGTACATGCATGTAGTTTAAGGTTGTGAATTATTTGAAGAACAATATAAAGACTCAGGAGGCGCTATATTGGAGACAGATGTTTCAAATTGTTTGAGATCAATTGTTTTGAGATTGGCGCATTTCGTAGACGGGTGCGGAATCTGACAAAGCCCAAATGATCATGATTAGTTGAGTTCAACATCTGAGCCTTCTGGGTCCTGCATGCAGAAAAATCTTCACAAACCAATAGGAATGTTGATTATACCAAAAACCGCTGATCGAGTACAGTTCGACTACATGGTAAAACCGTTAATTTGCATACATTTCTTATATACATGTAATTGCTATAATAAATAGATAAAAACTTGTACTAGATATTAAAAATGTTGCTTCACAAAGTCAATCATTGTCAGCCATCTTTGTCGGATATCTTTCAGAATATATATACCGATAGGTCTTGGGGTCTTGAAATTAAAATTAAGCAAGACCTTCACAAATGTTGTCATTCTTCACACAAGGTTCTTAAAAATGCTGACACGGTACATATTATATGGATTTATAATATAATTTGCGTTGCAGATGGGTAATCTCGCCAGTACATATTTTTGTATTATACTAGTGTACGGTATGTATTCTTATGCTCTGTAAACAAAATAAGAAACAAACATGGCGTCGCAATTCAGTTGTCACTGAATTTGTCATGAAGCTATAAACACTATAAAGCTTGCACGGCAGGCTATTGACACTACAAAACCTAGCCATGTCCAGCTATAGTAGCAATTCCAATTTAAAACTTGCTAGAAGTTATGCACATAGCCGGTATAAAATCGTTACACATTTTGACAGACTTAGTAAATATTACTGGTGGTAACATCATAGTATAGTATTTGTTGTGACATCATAGTGCGCCATTCATACGATTGACATCATAATATACATGTAGAATGCACACTGTTGTTTAGAATACATTCATAATTTTATATTACGTAAGCAAATAAGAAATTTTGTTATACAAGTAAAATTACAAATAAAACGTTACCTACTTTGCCTATATTTACAACTGACCGAATAACGCGCTTCATTGATAGTAACTGATTGATTGATTGATTGATTGTTTTATGTATAGACACCTCAACCGAAATGGGTCATAGAGCACCTGATAAAATATTTTACAGGGATCATTTTGGACCAGACACATCATGGGATTTTTCTCCCATTGGACAAAAATTGATGAGCTTTTTTAAATATTGATGAGCTTTTTAATGAAACAACAAATAAAACAAACTTAACTATAAATTGTACATTGCTGCTTTACAATACTAACATTTTGGTTTTTGAGCAAGCCAGGAAGTGGCTTATGTACTTTAGAACTTTTAAATGAAACAACAAATAAAATCAAACAGTTAACTAGTCCTATACGTACATTTTAACATTGTGGGGTTAACCGTTTCTAGTAAGCCATGAAGTGGCTGTTCAGGTCCACAGGTATTTGAAGTGTAACTGTGGGAGTGTTGCTATGATGTTTAGATTTTGAAATCTGCTACAAAATGGATAGCTCAAGTTAAAAATAATAATGTTGTTCACGTCTTCATGTAGTAGACATTTATATAAATATTCACTATACATTAATATATTAGTAAAGGCATAAAACAAATCAAGTCTGTAATGTTTCAAGCAGGCCCATTAAACTGGTATACTTGGTCAGGGGAATGTACTCTTAAAATTACATGTAGGATTTGTCAGGTTCGTACCGAAGACAATTCGGATACAATGCAAGCCATTTGCCGATTTGGGTTGGAACTTAGGCCTTGTCGTGGTGATTTCAGCAGGCGAGATGTCAGAATGATCGCCATCTGGACTATTCAACAAATAGTTGTTCTCATCATTCCGTTGTCGTTTAAAATAAGTGTTGAGAGGACGTTCTCCCGATCTTTTCATTTTTGCGTAAAATCTTTATCTCAACCAGCCGATCAGAATATAATATCAACCACACATAACGCGCCTTCATCACTTGCTCCGCCCAGGGTTAGAGTTAGGATCAAAACGCGTGGTTGATGTCATTATTCAGTTGTGTGGTTGAGAAAAAGGCGTACCTCATTTTTGCTCAATGATATCGGTCACGAGGCGCTTATTCTAGACTGGTTTACACGCTCTCAATATAATCTCACGCAAAGGCGATGTTTTCGGCAGAAAGGAAAAATATGTGACGACAAGAATGAATTTCGACGGCGCGCTTTTTTGTCCCAGTTAGCAATGTTTGGTGCGTTTTTCGTACGAAACATGCGCGAAAAGCGCGGAATCGCGGCCCAAAATGATCCCTGTTTTATAGTACAATATTATGCAAACTTTGATTAAATTTTACACCATTTCAATATACAACATGTTAAAATATAAAAGGATAAAATCAACTTTGGTTCTACATTATTAAAAATATTTTTCATAGAATTTTCTATATAGTAGCAGGATCTAATCTCATTCACATCAGTCAATATATGTTTGATTGTAAAATTTTCTTGGCAATGGATAAATTCTGGTGGATCTTCGCAGTTCAGAATAAAGAAATGAGTAAGATAAGAGTGTCCAATACGGCATCGGGTCAAAACTACTTGTTCTTTTCTGTTTGGAGGATACCGATAATTTTCGGAAAAAGAAGGTTTAATTTGGTATAATTTGTTGTTTGGGTTATTGTTCCATACATTTTGGCATTGTGTATTGACATAATTGCGAATTTGAGATTTGTAGTCTGTATATGGAATTTTTACATTTGATACAGGTTTATTTATTGCACTTTTTGTTCTCTATCTGCTTCTTCATTACCTATGATATTTATGTGACTGGGAATTCAGCAAAAAAATTCTTTAGTTGGGGATACTTTGTGGTAAATTTTCAGAATCTGTTGAGTGAGTGAGTATTTGGTTTAACGGCGCATCAGCACACTTCAGGCTATATCGCGCCAGGTTAAGTACATTGTATACAAGACATCTACAATTAAAAATATTATGTAGATAACATATTGTTTGTATTAAAATTGTAATGACGAAAGGTCAATTGCAACAAAATTTATCAAGCTGTAAAAATGATATAAAAACGTCAGTTGTAAAAATGCAATAATGTATTTAAAATTAACAGTGTCGAAAAGCTCATTCATTGTCACAACTGTACAATGATTTTGACGAATGAGTGCTAAATCTACACCGTGAATTAAGATATGTGTTCCAACATTTATATAGGAATGGCATGGTATACACCACAGTGGATCCTCTCTTTTCAATAAAAATGAGTGTGTAAAACGGGTATGTCCAAGTCTCAACCGTGACATTACTGTTTCCTCTCTACGGTTGGAGTGATAAATAAAAGATGATTTACCAATGTTTGGCTTAATTGGTTGTAGTTTATTGAATTGTATGTTATTCCAAGTGGTTTGCCACTTTGAAGTAATGTAAGAAAGAATCGATTGCCTAGCATCAGTGTATAGTACATGTATTTTAGAATATATACAGTCTAGTTTAACCTCCACCATATAATGATGTAGGCCAGAAAGACTTTCCCACCAATTGACCCATCAGACACAACTCTTTGTTGATCTTGAGCATCAAGTTAAAGCTACCACTCAAGTTCTAAAGTCAATTTTTAAAGTGGTGTTTAACAATAAAAACGTTAAATGTATGCTTAACTTTATGCGGTTGCATGCAATTATTTGGACTATTTTGAGTTGTAGTTAAATCAACAAAATATGAAATATCCAATGTTGTTGTTATTGATTTGAAAATGTTGGCATTTAAAAATCCAACTGCCAGTTCACTGTCCAAAGTGTGGCAGTATTTAGGCCTAACCTTGGACGACAAAAAAGACACGGCTATTTGTAGAAAATGCCTTTCCGAGGTCAAGACCAATGGAGGGACTACAAACTTCAGAACTCACCTCCGTCACCACCATGTCATTGAAATAGGTTTTTTAGTCTTTATTATATGCTACAACAAACCAATGTTTAAACTATATTGACCTGGGAACATCAGCTTATTGGATTTGAAATTACAAATCAGGCATACAATCTATGAGTTGTATTTTTTAAATTATTTAACCATGTTGATTTCCGTATGACATTGCTATTTTTAGCAATGGGCGCAGACTCATAGAGAACCATATAATAGTTGGAATCCCAGATTTGCAAGCGCTTGGAATTATAAATCTAGAGCTAATCCATTATTTATTGTATGGTTTGGAATATGTAGGCTAATAAACAAAAGTATGTACCTATTAGTTGTTTTTATTACAAGTATGCTCGGAGGTCAAGTGCTCACATAGAGAGGTCATTTGCTATGAGCCTAAAACTGGATCCGTTCTCCGATATGGGCCTGTATAGTATCGGCAGTCCCGTATTGCAATATGTATCGGAAGGGTTCTGGCAATACGCAGCCCTATGTATGACTGTGATTGCATGATGGTTGCTGGCAAAATAGTTATTGAACAAAAGAAAACTAAATGTTTTGGCTTGTGCTTTCCACATGTGCACTATACCCCGGAACTCCCATTTTTCGCCGATATTTACACCAAAATGTCGGTGCGCGTTATACACGATAACATATATTAGTGATAAACCGATTATCGCTAAGTCGCCGACAATCGTACGCCGGCATGGACATCGGCGATAATCGATTGTGAAAATGTGTAATCGATTATAATCAACGAGTCTTTATTTTTTTTTGGAACCACGTTTAAGGCCCGTTTATTTTCCTCGTCATAGGTGCTGTGGGTCGAGGGCATCCCACAAGCACCTTACAATAATGTACATTTTTTAACGAGTAGAATAAACAAACGGCATGAATAATAGTGTATATAAATATATCAAGTCATTATCATGTTGGCCTTAAAGTGCTGAAAAAATGCTCAGTTACACTTAGAAAAAAAGAAAGAAAGAGAAAAGTGGTCTGCAGCCTACATTCTACCAAGTGATTGATGACAATTATTTTCAATATAATTTTAAATTAAAACTTTTTAGCATATTGCTTCCATATTTCGTCAAATTCAAATAATTTGTTCTGTATTTAAGCTGTCTCACACGTTCAGTATCATATAATAGTTTTAATCGACACATCAGATGTTGAACGGATGGTTTTATATCTTTATTTTTGTCACTTACTTTTATGTTTGTTTATACCTCAAATAAAACTACGATTTACTATTGGCTGTATTTTATTAGCATTGCACGCTTGCAACAACAATTCTAACTGTATCTAGTACTAGACTTTTCACTAGTATGTCACTAAGTGTTCTGTCCTCTATTAACTTAAAAACTAATTTTATATCAGGTGGCAGTCCAGTAACTTAAAGTCTAGTACTCAGATGTAACTGAGTAACTAATTTATCGAAACTAGTAACTTGTAAGTAATTTATTAGTACTAAATAGATTGTTAAACTCACAAATTAGATGGAATGATTTTGATTTATAACTATATCAATTGCCCGATTAATAATCGATTATCTAATCGGTTTACCCGTCCGATTAATCAATTATGGATTTTGAAACCGATGCACATCACTAGCATACATACAGTAATTGGAATTATTTAATCAAATAAAGTTAGTTTAGAAGGATTTACCAACAGTCTGCGAAATTAGCCGGGTGCCCGATGCCCGAGACGTGTAGAAATCGGGACGGACGTGTAAATTTTGCAATCTCACATGCCCGATTTTTTCATTAATTGGGGTTTTACCCGTGACTCGAACCACTGCGGTGAGAGGTTAGTGATCTCACAGCCAGCGCTTTAGACCACGGAGGCCCCTGTAATAAACTGGACAGTAGAAATGTTTTTCTAAATTCTTTACAATTACGAATTGTTTACACCGGAATTGAAAGTCCTCTAGAAGCGGACAGGTGTAAATTCGCGTTTTCGCTTACTGACATCTTGGCCCTATGACGAATCGGCCGATCGATGCATTATATCATCAAATTTGGTAAAAAAAATCACGTGTCATGTCGCTCAGTACGAAATCTATAATTCTGGGGTGAAACGACCCACCTCCAATTATTTTCACACATTCTGCCCGATATCTATGTTTATGGCGAAACAACCCGGTGCGAACGGGAATTAGGGCGAAACGATCCGATACTGCTTAGGTCATTTCCTGTTAACAAATGAAAACAACTGCATGGAAACATGTCGGGTTTCTTGCGATGTCGAGGGCGCAAAGCCGGGGAAGACACGGCCACTTTTTCCGGAAATGCTATGAATTGTGATGATATTCCGCAATCCAAAGCATTTTTATAAATCAACATGTTTTACAATTTACCTGGAGCTATTTCATTTTGTCCACGGTATTAAAGCTTGGGAGCCGCATTAAGAGAATCTTTGTGTGGGTGGCCGTCAGCGATATAGTGGACAGAAATTCTGTGACCGCGCAAGTCGCATCTGCGGAGTCCCGCAGATTTTGAAACGTCCGTGAGACTTGTACTGTAAGTGTTGGTTCATCGAAATAAAACATTTCATTTATGGCTTCAGGTGAATTGTCAATTTCACCAGAAGGGTGGGGACTACGGTGATACTGACTGGTGGGGTGGGGACTTACTGTGTCACTGGCTGGTTGGGTGGGGACTTACTGTGTCACTGGCTGGTGGGGTGGGGACTTACTGTGTCACTGGCTGGTGGGGTGGGGACTTACTGTGTCACTGGCTGGTGGGGTGGGGACTTACTGTGTCACTGGCTGGTGGGGTGGGGACTTACTGTGTCACTGGCTGGTGGGGTGGGGACTTACTGTGTCACTGGCTGGTTGGGTGGGGACTTACTGTGTCACTGGCTGGTGGGGTGGGGACTTACTGTGTCACTGGCTGGTGGGGTGGGGACTTACTGTGTCACTGGCTGGTGGGGTGGACTTACTGTGTCACTGGCGGTGGGGTGGGGACTTACTGTGTCACTGGCTGGGGTGGGGACTTACTGTGTCACTGCTGGTGGGGTTGGGACTTACTGGTCACTGGCTGGTGGGGTGGGACTTACTGTGTCACTGGCTGGTGGGGTGGGGACTTACTTTCACTGGCTGGTGGGTGGTGGGGTGGGGACTTACTGTGTCACTGCTGTGGGGTGGGGACTTACTGTCACTGGCTGTGGGGTGGGGACTTACTGTGTCACTTGGCTGGTGGGGTGGGGACTTACTGTGTCACTGGCTGGTGGGGTGGGGACTTACTGTGTCACTGGTGTTGGGTTGGGGACTTACTGTGTCACTGGCTGTTGGGGTGGGGACTTACTGTGTCACTGGCTGGTGGGGTGGGGACTTACTGTGTCACTGGCTGGTGGGGTGGGGACTTACTGTGTCACTGGCTGGTGGGGTGGGGACTTACTGTGTCACTGGCTGGTGGGGTTGGACTTACTGTGTCACTGGCTGGTGTGGTGGGGACTTACTGTGTCACTGGCTGGTGGGATGGGGACTTACTGTGTCACTGGCTGGTTAGGTGGGGACTTACTGTGTCACTGGCTGGTTGGGTGGGGACTTACTGTGTCACTGGCTGTTGGGGGTGGGGACTTGCTGTGTCACTGGCTGGTGGGGTTGGACTTACTGTGTCACTGGCTGGTGGGGTTGGACTTACTGTGTCACTGGCTGGTGGGGCGGGGACTTACTGTGTCAATGGCTGGTGGGGTGGGACTTACTGTGTCACTGGCTGGTGTGGTGGGGACTTACTGTGTCACTGGCTGGTGGGATGGGGACTTACTGTGTCACTGGCTGGTTAGGTGGGGACTTACTGTGTCACTGGCTGGTTGGGTGGGGACTTACTGTGTCACTGGCTGTTGGGGGTGGGGACTTGCTGTGTCACTGGCTGGTGGGGTTGGACTTACTGTGTCACTG
>CM026404.1:40531067-40621913 GCA_014843695.1 Archivesica marissinica | reverse complement strand
ACTGGCTGTTGGGGTGGGGACTTACTGTGTCACTGGCTGGTGGGGTTGGACTTACTGTGTCACTGGCTGGTGGGGTGGGGACTTACTGTGTCACTGGCTGGTGGGGCGGGGACTTACTGTGTCAATGGCTGGTGGGGTGGGACTTACTGTGTCACTGGCTGGTGTGGTGGGGACTTACTGTGTCACTGGCTGGTGGGATGGGGACTTACTGTGTCACTGGCTGGTTAGGTGGGGACTTACTGTGTCACTGGCTGGTTGGGTGGGGACTTACTGTGTCACTGGCTGTTGGGGGTGGGGACTTGCTGTGTCACTGGCTGGTGGGGTTGGACTTACTGTGTCACTGGCTGGTGGGGTTGGACTTACTGTGTCACTGGCTGGTGGGGCGGGGACTTACTGTGTCAATGGCTGGTGGGGTGGGACTTACTGTGTCACTGGCTGGTGTGGTGGGGACTTACTGTGTCACTGGCTGGTGGGATGGGGACTTACTGTGTCACTGGCTGGTTAGGTGGGGACTTACTGTGTCACTGGCTGGTTGGGTGGGGACTTACTGTGTCACTGGCTGTTGGGGGTGGGGACTTGCTGTGTCACTGGCTGGTGGGGTTGGACTTACTGTGTCACTGGCTGGTGGGGTGGGACTTACTGTGTCATGGCTGGTGGGGTGGGACTTACTGTGTCACTGGCTGGTGGGGTGGGGACTTACTGTGTCACTGGCTGGTTGGGTGGGGACTTACTGTGTCACTGGCTGGTGGGATGGGGACTTACTGTGTCACTGGCTGGTGGGGTGGGGACTTACTGTGTCACTGGCTGGTGGGGTGGGGACTTACTGTGTCACTGGCTGGTGGGGTGGGACTTACTGTGTCACTGGCTGGTGGGGTGGGACTTACTGTGTCACTGGCTGGTGGGTGGGGACTTACTGTGGGTGTAGAGAATTAGTCCTTAGACCTGTATGTGAAATTTCAAAGCACAACCTGACTGTTTGTGAGAAATGATAATGTTGAAGGGTAAAGCAATTTTAAGTATGTCCGAAAAACTAATTTTGCAAAATTCAAGTTCAAGGTCACTCTTGGGGTGTGACTTGTTAAGTTGTTAAGGGGGAAACAGTATGCAACATCAAAGCATTATATTTGACAGTCTTATGCAATTGTTCAACAGGTAGAAAGTGCACACTGACGGTATACAGTTATTTCATGGGTGTTTGCCTGCATAACGGCCTCGGGCAACAGTTCGAAAGTCTTCCCTGATACCTCGGGACAATAGTTTTGACTGTTCCCCAAACACCCATGAAATAACTGTTTTATTACCTAATGCTCTATATAACTGTTGTACATACCTTATATTCTATAATATTTGACTAACTCAAAAAACATCCTCAGTCATGTCCTCAAACCTAGCCTGGGCCATAATTCAAGATAAATTTCTGTTTTTCCGAGTTTGTCGGCTGATAACTAATCAATCATCATTTGTAAACGCTTGGTTTTGGTCTAAAAGCCGGTACGCCGGTAAGTATGCAATAAAATACGGAAAGGAATTAATGAACGGAAAGAGGGCTTCACATAATGTATATCGACGATTTCAAGCTTAGTCAGAGCTAAAATGTATTCGGGACGTATTTTTTACTTCGACTTCCATAACACCCTATTGCGCATCCTACTGCCACAGTGAAAGCATACTCAGAGTATGATTGGTTCAAAAGTCTAGTATGAAACAGTTCAAACTATTGCCCGGTCAACAGTTCGAACTGTTGCCCAGACCTGAGCGAAGGATAAAAAATGCAATGAAACAGGCAAAAATAACGAATTACAAGTTATATAGAGCATTAGGTAATAATAAACATTAAGCAATAATGACTAAATTATATGGATGTCTCTCCAGAAGTGAGATCATACCTCTAACAGTGAAGTCATTCAGTGGGTCACTCGTTCCATGATCAGGTTTGGCACGGAATCCTAGAAATGAGCCATCTTTTCTCAGAATAAAATATCTCTTTCTCCAGTTCTTGATATGTTCCCCTGAAAGATGTTTTACAGAATCTTCAATATCTAAGTTACGCGATAGGTCTAAGTGAAAAGAAGCCATGAGTTCCCAGAAAGTCCTATTTCACTCACCTGGTTTGTCAGTGCCACATTTGACTATGACTTCCATTGTCTCAGAACTACCCAAATTCCACTATTCAAATACTAGTTCAAAGATTTGCCCTAGTTAGCTATGCTCATGTGACCCCGACAACACACTCATGAGAGATTTCATTAAGTTCCATGAATGCTGGGTTCAAAAGACTCTAGTTTTGGAGGTTGTCTTCAATTTAGCTTCTTTTGTATATTATTGTTTGTTATTGTTTATTGTTGTTCTTACTCATATATGGTGTTACTGGTGCAAATATATATATCACATGACTTTAATAACATTTTAAAAGAATGGGATGCAAACTTACTGTATGTCTACTTGATAGACGATGGAATCAATATTTATAAATAGTTAAATACTAGAGACTACTTTTGAAAACGCTGTATGTCTCCCCACTCAATGTTGCCCCAGTGGAGTAATAAAAGTGCAATATATGTCATGTGATAATGTAGTATTATGAAATAAAATGGTCGTAAATCCACATTAAATCACCCAATCAGAGTGGGGTTAAAATATGCACAACCAGACATCATAGTGATGTTCATGTCGAGCTTGGTGATAATGAACAAAGTATTTTGGAAATGAAGCATGGACAAGCGTTATGTTATAAAAATGTTCAAATAGCAGTAAATCTGCTAAAAATCACCCAACCTGAACAGTTACAATATGCACAACTAGACATCATACCGATGCTTCCTGCCAAGTTTGGTGAAAATCCAACAAGGGGGTTTGGAGATGAAGTGAACTGTAAAGTGGACAGATGAAGGACAGAGGGCAAAAACAATATTAATAACAATTATATGGAACCTGCATCCGCATGGTGATGTCAACTACCAATAACAAACGTAACAACTGCATTGGAACGGTAATCTACAGCTTTCTAGGAGCAATCCTGATCGAGTCGTGACATATTTCCTCTCCAAATACATTTCTATACTTCATGCAGCATTATTGCCAAAAATAAACTCAAATCCAACCCACTATGTAATTTAATTTAATATAATATTGCCAATGGCCAACTGGTCACATGGCAAGTAAACTGGTCACATGGCAAGTAAATATGGGCCCTATGATTGGAAGAAATAAGGGAGATGAAACATGGCAAATATCTCCCTATGAATATCAGAAACATCATACAGCGCAGACAAGCTAAAGTGGACAGACAGATGGCAAAAACAATATGTATCCCCCCATTATGGGGAGATATAATTACTCACAAATATATTTAAAGCAGCATTACATCGTATGAAATAAAAGATATTTGAAAAATTAAAATTTTACTTATGGGTAGCAATGCTGCTACACATTCTAACATTATACTTTGTATGCTTATGTTCATTTGGTAAACAGTGTTTTTTTGCAATAAAACAAACTCTAAACCGAAAGTAGGACTTTCCGAGTCGGTCACGCACTTGTTTACAACCGGAACGCATCGTCCGCACTTGTTTACATTCGGAATGCATCGTCCCCATTTGTCGCACGTGTCTTTTTAAATTAAATTACTTGATCTGTTGATTGATACCTCTGTTAGCTAAGTCTTTTAGGGACATTTCTACATCCCCGCGAGGAAGATAAATGTTCAAAATATATACGTTGTTTTCTACATCCTCTTCTGTTGTTTCACGCATTCGCGCTGTGCGTGTTTACATTTCGTGTGTTGATAAACAAATTCGCGTATACGACGGTATACATTTATTGGAATTTTATCGTTTCTGAGCAACTATTTCGATTTTTGTAAACACACACATATTAGTATTTATATTTTACCCAAAACATCCTTTATTACGATGTATTGCTGCTTTAAATATTGTACCTAAATATAGTATATTTCATCTTTAACCTCCAAGTGTGACCCTGAAGCTACTGACCTGGATCTTATGTACGAAAAATCATCAAGATATGGTGTGAACATTTGTCGCACATTACATAAACAGAATTCTTAGCCACATAAAGAGTTTTTATAGCAACATAACCCATAACACTACACCACTAGACAAATATATCTATTGTTGTTCTAGCCACATAAGTATCATTGTATGGGTGCGGATGGATGGACAGTGCGAAAGCTATAATGCCCCCGAAGAAATTTCTTTGGGTTTCTTCGAGGGCATAAAAAACAAATCTCTTCATGAATACTAGATTTTAAATATGGAATAGGGCCTGATCATTGTAGTTTGAATGTAAAGTTTGTAAACGTTGCATATATATACTTGAATAATTTCTGGTGAAATGAAAATGATAATGATATAGAAAACACTGAAATTATTTAAATAATTTTTCAGACAGAAAATATTATAAAACAATTTCACAGTAAAACAGTTATAAATAAATAACATGGTTTATATAATTATGCATGGCACATTACATAGAATAAATAGTTCTAACTTTCCTTACAAGATATTATTTTCATTTTATCATGTATCTTGCTCTGAAAATTTGAGTTTACAGCAGTATGCTAAGAATAAGAAATGACTAATTTATAAAGTTTCAGTACAGTCTCAGTACAGCATCTTGACGTAGTATAGATACTAACACTATACTATTAATTATACTGCGAAAATATGTTATTCATCGACTTTTCCTGACAAACTCTACACTTTGTTATGAACTTATGGCCCAGTGCTCAAAAAAATAGGACAGCCCAATGCCCGGGGCCCTCAAAATCCAAGTCGGTCCTGTCTCTTTAAATCTGACAAGCCTGCGGGCCTGTGTGTATCTGACAAGCCCACAGGCCTGTGTGTATCTGACAAGCATGCAGGCCTGTGTGTATCTGACAAGCATACGGGCCTGTGTGTATCTGACACGCATGCGGGCCTGTGTGTATCTGACAAGCATGCGGGCCTGTGTGTATCTGACAAGCCTGCGGGCCTGTGTGTATCTGACAAGCCTGTGTGTATCTGACAAGCATGCAGGCCTGTGTGTATCTGACAAGCCTGCGGGCCTGTGTGTATCTGGACAAAGCCTGTGGGCCTGTGTGTATATGACAAGGTCTGTGGGCCTGTGTGTATATGACAAGCCTGCAGGCCTGTGTGTATCTGACAAGCCTGCAGGCCTGTGTGTATCTGACAAGCCTGCGGGCCTGTGTGTATCTGACAAGCCTGCGGGCCTGTGTGTATCTGACAAGCCTGCGGGCCTGTGTGTATCTGACAAGCCTGCGGGCCTGTGTGTATCTGACAAGCCTGCGGGCCTGTGTGTATCTGGCCCGTAGAACATTTTTAATGTTGCTTGATTTCTGGTCTCGGAGACGACACTCGTAAACATTCTCGGGCCTGGTGTCTAAATCAATCAATTATACCTCTTTTGCCCTCTGTTTACAGCACATTAGCTACTGCAACACTTAAATTATAGCCCTCAATAAACAATGACTTCACTCATTTCTCAATAATGCTGAGAAACCCCCGATACATTAGCATACGACTCGCTGATTGACAGCATCAGGGATAGATATGCCTTCATTAATATGCATAAATAAATTGCGTGGTCTTTGTCTGCATAATGCATGAAAGACGGATTAATTAGCAGATTAGCGGCGAGATATGATAGGATATATTAGCATAATTGAGTAGATGGAAATGGTGAAATGGACAAACATGTTGAAATTTCTCACGGGTCGTCCAAAATGAAAGTGAAAGTAGAAAATGTAAACAAAATATTGAACAACGTTACATTAAAAACACTTCAAAACGAAGAGTTTTTCAGTCGACGTGGCTGCGGTTTGATGAAATAACACACAAGATGTTTTGTATGGTTAGGGATAGAGGCAGTAATCCCACAAAACAGGTGGCAGTAAACTAGAGCTGAAAAGAATACTCTTCAATTGAAGATCAAATTTAACCATACGTATAATGTCAAGATTACTGCCAATTGTCCCAAGATTCCTGCTAATTGTATATTTCGTTACTGCCTCTATCGTTAACGGTTTTTTGCATCTACGGTTTTTTGCATCTACTGTGAGCGATTTCCTATTCTGGCAGACAAGAATGTGTTTACTACAGGGTTCATTCTAGGTCAGAATTTTTGGGAGAAGTGAGAAAGCGCGTGATTGAGTTAAAATGCACAGTACAACCATTAAATACAACATTTGAATAGAAGGAGTGCTTTATAATGGGCCAGTGTATCATCTTACTAGACAAAATTTTGTTTGAAAATCGTAAAACCCAATTTTTTTTAGGGAGAAGTGGGCGAAGTCAGGGTCCCTAGGGCGACAATTTCGCCCACATCACCCTCTAAATTGATCCCTGTACGATCAGTTTAGAGGGCGATGTGGGTGAAATACTCAGGGATCAGTTTAGAGGGTGATGTGGGCGAAATTGTTGCCCTAGGGACCCTGACTTCGCCCTCTGGGGGCCCCACTTCTCCCTAAAAAAAAAAAATATTTTTTGGTTTTTACGATTTTCAAACAAAATGTGTCTAGTAAGATACACTGGCCCATTATAAAGCACTCCTTCTATTCAAATGTTGTATTTAATGGTTGTACTGTGCATTTTAACCCTATTTTGCAGAAGTATATTAAAGAACACCATTTAAGGAAGCGATCACGCGCTTTCTCACTTCTCCCAAAAATTCTGACCTAGAATGAACCCTGCTGTACTACAGGTATGGATCAGCTCCGGTTAGATCCAATAAGGGCACACCAGGCAAGCAGCTCACACAAAGCTTGTGCCACTTGTACTTTCATCAGGAAGGATATACATTCACAGACCAGGACTGTATACTAGAAAGTCACCCATATTGATATAGCATGCATATAATGAATGGTCCTGTCCACTTTTAATCAGGGCCTGTCCACTTTAAATCAGGATTTGTCCAATTTCATAGGGGACAAGCCCTGGGCATGTCTGTTAAAAATATTTTCAGTGATCACTGTTGACAGGCCAACATACATGTATGATGGAAGTATTATATGATTATACTGCTGTCCACCTCCATGGTCGAGTGGTTAAGGTCGCTGACTTGTATACCACTGTAACCTATCATCACTGTTGGTCACGGGTTCGAGCCCCGCTCAGCCTGTGTCTCATTTATATGAAAAAGGTGGCAGTTTCTTACGGAGGTTGGTGCACCCAAGTACTGGTTAACTCCTGGAGCCTGCCCAGGAAAGGTGTTGTTAGGTAAACTGCCTGCAGGCGACATAGCCCAAAATGGTGCTGATTAGTGATGTGCATCGGTTTCAAAATCCATAATCGATTAATCGGAATAATCGGACGGGTAAACCGATTAGATAATCGATTATTAATCGGGCAATTGATATAGTTATAAATCAAAATCATTCCATCTAATGTGTGAGTTTAACAATCTATTTAGTACTAATAAATTACTTACAAGTTACTAGTTTCGACAAATTAGTTACTCAGTTACATCTGAGTACTAGACTTTAAGTTACTGGACTGCCACCTGATATAAAATTAGTTTTTAAGTTAATAGAGGACAGAACACTTAGTGACATACTAGTGAAAAGTCTAGTACTAGATACAGTTAGAATTGTTGTTGCAAGCGTGCAATGCTAATAAAATACAGCCAATAGTAAATCGTGGTTTTATTTGAGGTATAAACAAACATAAAAGTAAGTGACAAAAATAAAGACATAAAACCATCCGTTCAACATCTGATGTGTCGATTAAAACTATTATATGATGTGAGACAGCTTAAATACAGACAGCTTAAATACAGAACAAATTATTTGAATTTGACGAAATATGGAAGCAATATGCTAAAAAGTTTTAATTTAAAATTATATTGAAAATAATTGTCATCAATCACTTGGTAGAATGTAGGCTGCAGACCACTTGGTAGAATGTAGGCTGCAGACCACTTGGTAGAATGTAGGCTGCAGACCACTTTTCTCTTCTTCTTATTTCCTAAGTGTAACTGAACATTTTTTCAGCACTTTAAGGCCAACATGATAATGACTTGATATATTTATATACACTATTATTCATGCCATTTGTTTATTCTACTCGTTAAAAAATGTACATTATTGTAAGGTGCTTATGGGATGCCCTCGACCCACAGGTCACCTATGACGAGGAAAATAAACGGGTCTTAAACGTGGTTCAAAAAAATAAAAATAAAGACTCGTTGATTATAATCGATTACACATTTTCACAATCGATTATCGCCGATATCCATGCCGGCGAACGATTGTCGGCGACTTAGCGATAATCGGTTTATCACTAGTGCTGATGCAGGCGTAAAACCCGAAATATAACATAACATAACTGATTATACTGCAGTATGCGAATATACCAACCTCTCTTCCAAAGGTAACCTTCTTTGATAATTGCATGTTCTTCTGTAGGATTCATGTCCACCCGTTACTCACCTGCAAGATTAGGAAAATATTTCTCAACAAATTTAAATACTGAAACATAAAGGCTATGGATCACTAACCCGATTTGAATAGCTCAACTACACAATTGTTCATCAAGTTTGTACCTTTGTTATAAAACTACTAGGTACGTCAAATTCATAATAGATCTCATTGAAATATTATAGTTGTAACATAGCCATCCCTAGACGTATTCACATGGCTATTTTTGTAACTTTATGTCTAATGGCAAGAAACAGGTATCAGGTCGATCTGGCAGACTTTGTCACTAGAAACCGCCATGCTGGCCCAATAGACTACTGTAGAGTGAAATAAATGTTGCCTTCGATCATGTCTGAAATTGCATATCCGAAAGTATGAACAAATTGTATTTACATGCAGCGTTCCAGAGTTAATGGCAACTAAAAATTACTATGCAGATTATGGTCCATTTTCCCCAGATATTCAAGCCCAATTACCAGGTGTCACCTACATTGTATACGTCCCATAAGCTAGGTCACACAAACCATCCTGTTACAATTACTGGTTATTGATACAAGTTTCAATTAACAGATTATGGGCTTCTAATGCCTTCCTTACCCCAGAAACAATAATGGGTTTTTGCAAAAGTGAAATGGCTTCATTGTTACTATTGAAATACATGACAATGGCATTCCCCTTATTAAATAACATTTACACTGGCTTCATTTTATCGGTTACATATTCACTATTCCAGCATAAATTCTGGACTGCGAATCCAGGGATCGCAAGTTTATGGGGGATCTTTATTATTTGAGGGTAAATTAGATTCATTATTTTTGCAAGATGTTATTACATCGTGGAACACCATTAAACATCTGCCAAAATGTACACAAACAAAGAAATCATATGAAATAATGCAAATATTAAAGCAAACAATAAGACTTTTTTCTATAAAAAATGGACAGAGAAGGGAATTATATATACTTGGAACATCTTTATGACTTTAGTAAAAAACCTTTTATTCCTTGCAAAATGTATACAATATACCCAATGGTGATTTTTTAAGATATATGTCTTTAATAGAAAGTGTACCAAATGATGTAAAAAAACAAATTGAAATAGAATGTGTTGGTAATCCAAACCAAAATAGGGTGATATTGGAAACATTTCGAGATAATCAGAAAACAAACAAATATGTTTATGAACACCTAATGCAAACCAAGCAACAAGCTAACACGGCCAAAGACAAATGGTCAACCATATTTCATAATAACATTTTAAACTGGAAACATATATATAAGAACATCTTGACATCAACCATAGACAGTAAATTTAGGAATTTTCAATTTAAATTTTTACACAGAATAATTGCAACAAATAAATTGTTACTCAAGCAAAAACTAGTACACTCAAACTACACTCAACTTGTTGGATTTTTGTTCTATGGGTATAGAATCCATGGAACATTTATTCTGGGAATGCGAACATATACAAACATTTTGGGTAGAATTAAAGAGTTATTTCCGACAAAGAGATATAATCTTAGATATAAATTATGAAACAATCTGCTGTTTAAAAACAAAACGTGACTCCAAAAAGGATTCAGAAAATTTCATTATTCTTGTAGCCAAATATTTCATATACTTTTTAAAAAGTAATATTAAAAAATCGAATCCACATATATATAGAACATATTTCTCAAATACATAAAAAGTTGATTGGAAATCAAAAAAACTATCGCATTGATGCATGACAAATTGGAAAAACTATCGCATTGATGCATGACAAATTGGAAAAGCATAATACAAAATGGGAATATATTCCCCTCATATTAATTGTTTGTTAGTTTTAGGACTTTATTATAAACTTATTCTATAAACAACTTCTACCTAATCTCTTCAGGAGGCGTCGCTCATATGGGCAACCGGTAGCGACGATAAATAAACGTAAAAACACAAACTTCTACACAAGGGCAGGCCCCTTCTTTCCAAGTGCCATACGACTATGCAACATGCTTCCAGCTCCCCTTGTGGCAACTAGTACCATACATGCCAGCTCCCATTGCAGCAGCTAGTACCATCAAGGGCTTCAAGTCTGGGCTGACAACGGTTGTTGTCTAGACACACTGGGTGTTTTTAACCTATAGTAATTAGTATACATATGGCAGCTTTTATTTTGCACTGTGATTAATTTAATAATATTTTATTGATTTTTATGTACAATACAATTACAAACATAAACCTGATAAATGTACGAACAAAATGATATAACTATAGTGCTCTGTTGATCCTGTTTGCACTGTGTTGTCCTCAACGACCTACATGTACATACTGTCACGCACCTCAATAGTCTTCAAGTTGAGTGTAATTGGAAGAAGGGGTGGTCTAATATTACATGGAACCAGGGTTGGCAATTTCCCGGCGGGAAATACCGGGAAATAAGAATTTGGATACCGGGAAATAAGAATTTGGATGATTTTGGTGGTAAATACAGGTATATATACCATACAATTTCTATTACCCGGTGTACTGATTGTAGTATCATGTGTGCAGGATGAAAATGAACTGCTTTTGAAGAATATGACGAAAAATACAGGCATTCATAGTGGCATTTACGCATTGCTTATAATCTTTATATAAATGTTAGAGATCTAACATTATTGAGACTGTTCATTATTACTCTAATATACATTGTATACAAACACAGTTTAAGGAGTTTATACATACATTTATTGGAGGTATTTTAAATGTTTAATGTAGTAGGCAAAATGCAAATGTTTTTAGGATTATCCCTGAAATGTGTTCATAATATAGCTGTATTATTAAAATAATCAATTAGTTATTAAAGAAGTCAGAATCATAATTTGAGATGACCCACACTGTTTGTTTGTACACAATTTCAACACGTCACCAGTGCCCAGGAGCTTCTTCATGAGACCAAGCCGGAACTTGTACCCGAACTCCTCAACTACATGTCCGAGACACTGCCAATTCCTAAGGTGCTACAACAGGAATCCTCCATCAACAACTCGAAGCCAGCTGTATGGTGGTCATGTGTGGAGAGGTCGGGCGTGATCACCAAAGACTTCAGTCAGCTCGCCAGGAAATTGATGGTACTGCCAGCAAGTTCAGCCGCCATTGAACGTGTGTTCTCCAACTTCGGCATCATACAGACGAAACTACGCAACAGACTGGGCGTTGAGAAAGCAGCGAAGCTGGTGCTATGCTACTGCTTCCTGAGAGGTAGCGAGGAAATCGACTGGTGAAGACAGACTACTGGCTGAAGAAACATTCCAACAAGAAAAACGAAAAAATAAATGAAAAAAAAAACAATAAAATAAAAAAAAACAAAAAAATAAATGAAAAAAAAAACAATAAAATAAAAAACAACAAAAAAAAACAATAAAACCCAAAAAAAACTGTTGTGGTTGCCAATGATGCCACCTGATGAGTACCCCTGGCAGGGACGAAATAGTTTAAGCACTTATAGAGTGGTAGCAATGCATAAAAATGAGCAAAAAACGTGTTTGGAAGACACATAATCTTATTTCCCGGTATTTTTCTTCTGGGCTTATTTCCCGGGGCGGGAAATACCGGTATTTCCCGGCGGTATTTCCCGCCCCCGGTATTTCCCGGCCAACCCTGCATGGAACTCTTTATCGAGTGGTGGAACCTATGCTTGGCATAAATCCTACATATCATGGACTATAAAAAAGTTAAATGCACAAGTTTGCCGTATATTATTATTTTCTTTAAAAGTCGTGAACACAACTTTCAAAAAATTGTTGTTGGAACTTTTAACTTCATTACGTGACTATGGGCTATCGCAACGGCACCTGTTTCCATGGGGAAGTAGATACTGTAGTGAATGGCAATTGGGTTCGTTAAGAGACACCGTCTGATGTGGAAGATGGAGACACCGTCTGGACCGGAAGTGATGCATTCTGGGAACCAGTGCAATGAAGCAAGCATGCCACAGACGCTCAGACAACACTGCAAATCAGGCATATTTATCCTGGTAAAGAGTAGCTGCTATAGAGTACCCGATACGTAAGTTCTGTGGTCCTATAGGGACTACTTCAATGGTGTCAGAAGTTTGTTGGATAAAGAGCTACACGCCGTGAAATACTAGAAAAACACTGCGAGCACCTGCTGTGTGATTTTCAGGCTGTAAAAATTGCAGTTGTTGGAAGAGCGTGGAGGCTGCTTGGTAGACTGGGGAATCCGGTTTTAATCGATTGGGGACAGGCGTAAGACGTCCTTTACCCATCGAGTTCACAAAAACAAGGCGCAGTTTGCTTGTTTTTGCTGATATAAAACCATCAACATAGTCAGACATATACGCACGTGCATTGCCGGAAGTGAGCGGAATTACGACATTGGAACAGTTTCCTGGCCTTTTAAGTTGGTCTCGTCCCATTTGATAGTTAATAACTTTCTTAAAAGGGGAAGGAGGGTCTCTGTCCTGTGTAGTCTCTCCGTTTGCTTTTGTTTTCAGGAAATTGGAAAAGCTTGCAAGTAAGTGCGCATTTGTGTTGTCTGTTTATTTAGTAGTTAGCATAATATACCTGGAACTATGTCTGATAGTAACTTAGTCCCAGAAGGGAGGCGAATCACCATTAATTATGCAACTATTGAGCAACTGGTCACGATCCCTGGGATTAAAGCGAGGCTTGCCCATACGATCGTTCTCATTAGAGAGAATAATGGTAATATTACTCAGGAGGTGTTATCCTCCATTACAAGGAGTAAACTGAGCATTGAGGCTATTCGGATGAGATTATAGACCGAATGTTCAGCTACCATCCGGAGAATCTCCTTCAGTCTGATCATGATGATCATTATGCTCAAACGCTTGGTGATGGATTAACGTACACCAAGGAGGCTAGACAGTCTGATTGGACCGATGTTCTTAAGACATTGAACACGGCGACTGGTCTGGTCCAACAGAGGGTGGTAGAAAAGGGCTCAATAGAGAGACCAGTGAAAGACTCTGCCCTGCATAACCCACCTACTGCTGAGGAGCTATACCCCTTTAAAAGTGATAAACGGGAAAGTAGGCTCCAGGAATATAATGTATATGGCATACCCTCAGGTGGGAATCCGTTTTCGCCGGGGCCTTCACGATGGCCAGACTACAACCCTAATGTGTATGACCCGATAAGTTGGGAACATCGTACATGTCGTGTTGGGCATCATGCGACCGATTTGTTCAGTGGAACACGGGTAAGGTCCTGTGTACGGGACCCAGTCGCAAGGAGGTATTATGCACCCGATGATAGCGACAGTAGTACTGATGACGAATTCAGTATACGACTAGTTTTTAAAGGCTGCAAGGCAGCAGGTCAGGACCTGCTTAATAGGCGAAAACGGGCTAGAGATGTCATCAACATGTTGCCCAAAAATCTAACATATGATGGCAAGGGTAATTGGACTGCATTCAAGCAGAAGTTTGTCCGTTTTGCACATGCATGCGATTGGACAACGGACGAGTGCGTGAATTGTCTGTGCTGGAGCCTGAACGGAAAAGCTGCAGATTTCTACACAATATTAACTGAGCGTAGAGAAGATCTGTCTTATCGCAGACTCATGCAAAAGCTAGAGTCGGTTTGGTGCGAGAGAGCTTCCGGCAATAGCACAGGTCCGGTTTCAACAGGCAGCCCAGTCACAAACAGAGGCTTTAGAGGATTGGGCAGATAGAGTCCTTACATTAGCCACCAAGGCGTTTCGCGATCTGCCCGAATACTATTCCATGCAGCAAGCAATAACTCGCTTCTGCCAGGGGCTGGTAGATCGTGAAGCGGGGCATCATGTGTGCATACAAAACCCTAGCACCATGGAGGAAGCCATGAATGATGTAGGTCGCTACCAGCACGTACACCAAGTAATGTTTGGTAAGACCAAACGTGTACAGCATAAGATGGATCATGAGGATGACCATCGCGCTGTGTATGCGGTACAAGACCGGGCAACATTGCCCAATAAAGGAGGGAAAGGGAGTGAAGGCACTCCTGAACTGACCTCTATTGGAGCAATAATGAAAACGTTGCAAACTCAGTTGAAGGAACAGTTACGGATAGGGCTGGACAGAATTGCTGCAGAGGTAAAGCAGCAGAGGGGTAGTGGAACTACCAGGCCAGCTAAAGGTAGGGCGAAAGCTGGTGAATGTTTTGGCTGTGGAGAAATGGGACATTTCAAGCGGAATTGCCCAAGATCTGGTGACAGGTATGCGTCACGTCGCCATTAAATTGGAACGGGTAGAGTTAAGCATGAAAGTCTGGGTAGCTGGTATGGAAGCAACAGCTATAGTAGACTCCGCAGCCCAGGTGTCGATCATTTCAGATAGGCTATATAACTCGCTACAGAAACAACCTCCGAACTTACGTGAGGTAAAACTCATGACTGCTGGTAGACAGATGAGTATGAAGGGTTTGGTGGTAGAACCTGTAAGGTTAAAGATTGGCGCACAGTGGTATAGCGAGCAAATTTATGTGGCTCCAATCGAACCAAGATATGCTCCTCAGTTTAGACATATTATGTAGAGGGTCTGCCGTGTTGGACATGGGTAGAGGCATATGGGTGTTTGATGGGCAGGGGATAAACCTGTATGGAGGTAACAGTGCAGTAATGCCTGTGGTTGCTCGGGTTACAGTGGCCAAATGCCAGACCATCCCACATAACTCCGTGATGAGGGTGAAATGTATTCTTAATTGCGAGATGCCCGAGTACTACGTTGAACCTGTAGAGAGTCTGGAGGTCCCTATACCGAGAGTTATTTGTGGTGCAGGGGCGGATCCGATTGTGTGTGTTGTCTACCCAAGTGACAAACACCGCTTGTTAAAACAAGGGATCCAGATCGGCAAAGCCTATCCAGTAGAAAAGTTCCTAGAGACAGACAGTAATGTGTATGCAGATGCACAGGTAACATGTGAATCTGAGCAGGACATACACAGGCAGAGTGATCTGGGGGAGGTCCCATCAGTCAGACTGGTGGAACCTGAGCTCTAAGACTAACCATGCGTGTTAACTCGTGAGCAGCGCAAGTACTGTGTTACTAGAATAGAAAAGAAACTTTTAGCAGTTGTGCGGTTCACACGCCAATATCGACACTATCTGTTAGGGAGACCCTTTACGGTCAGGACTGACCACTCGAGTCTAACCTGGTTGATGCGGTTCAGGGAACCACATGGGCAGTTGGCGAGATGGCTCAAGAAGCTATCTCAATATAATATGTTGCTACGGCACCGGCCAGGCAATAAGCATGGAAACGCAGATTCCTTGTCTAGAATACCTACAAGAGAGGAAGCGGGTGCTCAAAGGCTGCCTGAGGATCTGCCTTGTGGTTGGTGTGAATACTGAGAAATACAGATCATTTATCGAGATCGTAGACATGCAGTACCGTTGGCCTCGCAAAGAGTACAGGGATCCGCGGTCGACAGTGCACATGTCGGCGTCGGGATCAGTACTAAGGGCAATCAAGGAGGGAACTGGTCGGTCTATGGAGATAAACGATCGTCCATGGATAGCGTAGACATTGCAGACCCTTTGGCCTCACAAAGAGTACAGGGATCCGCGGTCGACATTGCCCAGGTCGGCGTCGGGATCAGTACTAAGGGTAGGCGAGGAGGGAACTGGTCGGTCTACGGAGATTTAGAATCGTCCATGGACATTGCAGACCCGTTGGCTCCACAAAGAGTACAGGGATCCGCGGTCGATACTGCGAAGGTCGGCGTCAGGATCAGTACTAAGGGTAGCCAAGGCAGGAACTGGTCGGTCTACGGGGATTCAAAGGGAACTGCAGAAAATCAGTTATACAACGGTGGCAAGCCAGTTCAAGCTAAAAGGCTGAACTTTGCATGTGTAAGTTCGAACCGGAAAGAGACACAGACTTGCGAAGTGACCCAGTATCAGGGGAGGCAAAGGGGATGATGTGATGAAGACGGCGGTGGACAATGCACGTCGTCTTTACTTGCATCATCAACCTCCCAAGTAAGCCGACCGTAAGGACTGGATTGCATGCAATTATGGCTTAGGGGTAAGGCACTAAGCCAGATCTGGATTCGGGACTTAGTACTGGTGAACCGCTTAAGTCGGCTAAGCTTGCCCAGGAAAAGTAGAAATGCTTGGCACTAAACCAGAGGGAAGGAGTCATCGATGGACTTAGTACTGGTTAACTGTTTATGTAGGCTAGGCTTGCCCAGGAAAGGTAGGTGTAAGCTTAGGGGTAAGACACTAAGCCAAGGATTGAGTCATCGCTGGACTTAGTACTGGTTAACTGCTTATGTAGGCTAGGCTTGCCCAGGAAAGGTAGGTGTAAGCTTAGGGGTAACTTGGGTAAGACACTAAGCCAAGGATTGAGTCATTGATGGACTTAGTACTGGTTAACCGCTTATGGAGGCTAGGCTTGCCCAGGAAAGTTAGGTGTAAGCTTAGGGGCAAGACACTAAGCCATAGAGGTGTTCAGTAATGGACTTAGTACTGGTTAACCGCTTACATCGGCTAAGCCTGCCCAGGAAAAGTAGAAAACTTGGAAGATACCTACTTGGGGGTCAGACACCAAGTAGGTCCAGAGAATGTCATTTCCGTCGAGAGATGTCACAAGCCGGTCAGACCGATTGTGCCTGAAGAACAGACCCATTGCCAGAAGGATGTGGAGGAAGTCCTTTCAGATAAAGTGGGGAGGAGTGTAGTGAATGGCAATTGGGTTCGTTAAGAGACACCGTCTGATGCGGAAGATGGAGACACCGTCTGGACCGGAAGTGATGCATTCTGGGAACCAGTGCAATGAAGCAAGCATGCCACAGACAACACTGCAAATCAGGCATATTTATCCTGGTAAAGAGTAGCTGCTATAGAGTACCCGATACGTAAGTTCTGTGGTCCTATAGCGAATACTTTAGTGCACCTATGCATGGCGTACATGAATTTTTTTATTTATGCACGTGTAAATGTTGAATATATTATTTTGACTCAGTAACATCAATAACTAACAATATTACAGCTCATTAGAAACATTTTTTTGGTTATTTGTACATTTTTTCCAATTCGGATAGCTACCTGAAATGCTCATAAACCGCATCATTTCGGTGGAAAAAAAATTCTCAACAAGTTGTCTGTTTATATTCAGCTACTGAACCAGTCAGGTGACAGTTGCGTTAGTCTACCGGCATGCACAACGTTAGATATTGAACCATGCATCGCCTGTGTCAGCGAAAATAGGTTAAAACTATTTAAATACGGATGTAAATGGAAAAAATACGCCTAGCATAGGTTCCACCACTCTATTCCGGTAATCATCTTTCATCTATAAAGTGGTTCACTATCATTTAAGTTGACAATTAATGATTTCTTGTTTATCAACACATGTATATTATATCTTTGTGGGTCAACATTGATCCAATGCAGAGTGACAGGTGGCGTTATTTTACCTTGTTCTGACAAAATTGTGTATACCACCGTATGTCAATACAAACAGTATTTTAAGAAATGACTTTAGAAATATTCATATTCCAATCCTGCCGATCAACAGTGCCTCGTTGGACATTTATCATAATTACTGGGAGAGGTAAAATCGACAGTGGGACATGTCACATTTCCAAATGTCACCTGTCCCTGACAAGTCAGTTTGAAGAAAAAGTGTTCAGTCTGGCCTTCGATGAATTAGGCCTAACCCTATTCCAAAACTCCAGGAAGTTCTACGGTCATACACAATTACACAGACTACTAGATTAATCGAAATTGATAATACCGTCTTCAGCCCTCAAATGGGACCTTTATTTATATTGAAGTGATCTGCAATCAGAAAGATTGTGATCTCACTGTTGATATTCAAGAAAACGACTTCAGTTTCTCCAAAATTGCAAGCATTTCGAGCCCAATTTATAAATCACGTTATGTTTTGGTGATCCCGTCCAATGTGAGATCTTGTCTTCTCGCTTTTTTACCCACAATTCGCAGTCGCCCGGATGAGGAAATAGAATTATTCTATCTGTTTTTCAAAGAAAATGATTTCAAAGCTGTTTATTGTATCAAAACAGGGTGAACTATTAATTGAAAAGAACTGTATCCTATTTAATCAACGCGTTATTTTAATACTTGAGTTTTGACTCTTGTATTCACTGACACTAAATTACATTGGTGTCGGACATTTGCTCCAGTGACGTCTCGGCCTCCAGTCAAAACGTACCCAAGTCAAAACGTACCAAAAAAAGTCAAAACGTATCCGAGTAGAAGTCAAAACGTACCCACCCAGAAGTCAAAACGTACCCTACCATAAGTCAAAACATACCCACGGGATAATATAGAGATTGAATAACTGGAAATAGATTGCCCATATGAGCAACGCCTCTGGAACACAGGGATTCGGCACGTTTGGGGGTACTAGACTACTAGTATATATATTTTTATTATTTAAGTACAGGGATTCTACTCTGTGGGATGTCAGATTTCGCATCGATCAGTAAAATGGCCCTATCTGAAACAATTTTGTACACATCTGTCCAAATATAACGCCTATCCCGAGTCTTTATATTGTTCTTCAAATAAAACACAACTTTAAGCTGCGTGCATGTATACTTTGCAAACAATTGCCATTGTCAGCAACACAAAAAAATCTTCGACGGGAGAGTTTTAACAGTGAATAACATTAGATTAATAAAATGTGTTTCCATTAACGTGTAGGTTTATTCGGCAAAAATGTACGTCAAAAAGAGATTTCGTAGAATCCCTGTACTTAAATATATATACTAGTACCCCCAAACGTGCTGAATCCCTGTGCTCCTGAAGAGATTAGTCATTTTAGATTTTGGAGGATAGTGCAATGATACAGGCAGAGACCCATTCCAGAGTCTCCTCTGGTTCTTTTAAGTGCAATGTGTAAAGCACCGACACAAGACCTCGGTTTAACGTCCCATCTGAAAGACTTAATTTTATTATGGTCAGAGTAACTCAGACGGGGGATCGAACCTGCGATGCCTGGATTACCAGTACAGCGTGTTACCACGGGACTACAGCTCCGTCTGTGCTGCAAAACAAAATTCGATACATATATAAATGTTTTAAATATCCTATAATAATCTAATTGACAGCTTGTAATTAGTTTGTTTGTTTGCTGATCAATAAATGTTCAATTTCTAAGCTTGGCTAATAATATAAATGGAGCACATTGTATCCTGCATTCAGTGAAAGTGTCTGAAGTGCTTATATTTGTTTGCAAAGTATCTTCGGACCACATATTGGACTGTTGAGAAACGCCAGCAGACAGATCATATGGGCACAAACATTAAAAATTCTAACATAGAATTATAGAACCACAACATTATATATCTAAAGAATGTTGTGGTTATATATAGCCTCTTGAACTGATATGAAATATTCAAGTGTAGATAACAATAAGCTAGATGAAATGTTTCTCGTTAAAACATTGTATATTTTAAGCATAAAGAATGTAACTATTTTAGTCATTAACAAACAAATAAATACAGTAACTCTAACTTTGGTTTGTATTATCAACACGAGTACAGGTTCTTGCAGTCACAAATTTGCTCTGAGCTAGGCTTCAAAAACGGATAGTAAATCAACCAATTAGTAAACAGTTCGAGCTAGGACCAAAAAACGGATTGTTTTTCTACCAATGAAAAACATCCTTACAAACGCTGGATCTAGCCGAAAACATTCAAATGTTAAACTGTTTCTGATGTCCGTTTTTGGAGATTTGTGACTGTTTGAACCATAAAAAAATGACATATAAACGGCGAGAAACATAATAAATCGGGTCGAGAATTGGTTGCGTGTCGCGTGCGAGGACATAGAGATTAGCGAACATGGAAAAGAAAAAGATATATAATTACAAAAGATACGAGGACAGTTTAGAGTGACTCCTAAACAGACCCTATGTATTTTGATGCTTGTAGCCTAAGTTATGGTCGGGCTGAGTTATCAAATAACATTACCCATCTAATTCACACATTATAGAATTAAGATGCGTGTTAGTACAGCGTGACTCCTGTACCGACTCTATATATTTTGGTGCATGTAGCCTAATCTATGGCCGGGCTGAGAATGCAAATAATATTATACATCAAACATATTCATACATCTATGAATATGAGATGTGAGACAGTATAGAGTGACTCCTGTACTGACCCTATACATTTTGGTGCTTGTAGCCTAATCTATGGCCGGGCTGAGCATTCAAATCGTATTATTAATGCACACAACTTAATCACCTTAGTTTATAATATATGAGTGTTAACTAAACTTCTTAGTACGCTCGCCCATATGGTTCGCCGGAGGCGAGGGTAAATAAGCTCAATCATCATCATTGGCTAATTAGTGCCACAGGTGCATGCCTTTAAATTTGTTCATTGATTACCCATTGTTAAAATTCCTGAAGACAAACAAAACATTTTGATTGACTGAAAATATTTCAATGTTTGTAGCATTTTATTTTATATAACATTTAAAGTTTTGACTAATTAATAATCTAAATTTCATATTGGTAATGATTTGTTATATGTTTCTATGGGTACGTTTTGACTTCTACCTGTGGGTACGTTTTGACTTCTACCTGTGGGTACGTTTTGACTTCTACCTGTGGGTACGTTTTGACTTCTACTTGTGGGTACGTTTTGACTTCTACCTGTGGGTACGTTTTGACTTTTACCTGTGGGTACGTTTTGACTTCTACCTGTGGGTACGTTTTGACTTCTACTTGTGGGTACGTTTTGACTTCTACTTGTGGGTACATTTTGACTTTTACCTGTGGGTACGTTTTGACTTCTACTTGTGGGTACATTTTGACTTCTCCTTGTGGGTACACTTTGACTTCTACCTGTGGGTACGTTTTGACTTCTACTTGTGGGTACGTTTTGACTTCTACCTGTGGGTACGTTTTGACTTCTACTTGTGGGTACGTTTTGACTTCTACTTGTGGGTACGTTTTGACTTCTACTTGTGGGTACGTTTTGACTTCTACTTGTGGGTACGTTTTGACTTCTACCTGTGGGTACGTTTTGACATATATGGGTATGTTTTGGTTGAAACTCCTATTTACTATTTGTTTCTATATGGGTACGTTTTGACTTCTACCTATGGGTACATTTTGACTTATTTGGGTACGTTTTGGATTTGGGTAGGTTTTGACTTGGGTACATTTTGACTAATCCGTTTCATTTGATGAAAACGGCCACTGCTGAACCGACCTAGAGTGGTGGAATATATGCTCAGCGCATTAGTCCAATCACATCCGTATTTATATAGTTCTAGGCTACCTTCGCTGACAAGAGCCAAAGCATGGTTCAATAGCATTCCATTTCGTGTATAGGTAGCCTGATGCAACTGTCACATGACTGGTCCAGCAGACGAATATAAACAAACAAATCATTGGGAGAATAAATCCACCGAAACTGATATGGTGTAAGCAATTCAGAATAAAGACATTCGCAGTAGAAAATTATTACGACGTGTACATTTTACGCTCACACCGCCTGTCAAATCTCAACAAAATAACCATCAGTTTGATTTAACATGCCGTTTAATCATACAAAGGGGTTTCATCCGCTAAAAGTGACCGGCGGGTAGCACAGTCATCGGCGCGCTTGACTGCATGACATTAAGGTCAAACAATGGACGATAATTCCGTTATCAACAAGTTAAATATTGAGCCAGTAATAAGTAATTCGGACAGTACTATAATCCGGATAGTAAGGAATCGTGGCCAAGGATTGTTGAATTGGGCCATTTGTCATTGTACTCTCTGGCCCTACTTTCATCAAGCTTCTCACTTTGAGATTGCTCTGGGCTCAAAGTTTCTTATATTGATAAATCATTAAACTTGGAAACAATTTTGGGGTATATGTTTTATTTAATATTCAGAAACAATATCTCAATGAAGGCGTTTAAGGAATTATTAACTTTGAGAATCTTGAGTTGAGAACAATTTGAAGTTGGGATATTTATGGAATTTTAGTTTATAATACAAATTTATTTTAGCTTCATTGCGAAACAAGTTCTTAAAACTTATATTAATCCCTATCGAGAACTCATTCCTGATGGAATCCATTGCCATGAGGGAGAGAGAAGGGCCATGTGGAATTTAAATGCCTTGCATAAGGACACAATCGTAATGGCTACAGCTGGGCGTGAACACTCCGGGCCTTTAGCACCTGAAGCGAACACGCTTTCACCACTTCCACAATTTTAGCTAGTTATCGATCTATTTATCTATCTTCCGTTAATGTCGAACCCCTCGCGGGGACGTAGACATGTTGCGCGTCAAAAAACGCAAAGAAGTTAAAAGTATGAGTAGTTAAAAGTATAATTTAAGAAAGTAATGGAAATAAGTTGTGGTAAAAGTTTAAAAGCAGCTACGCAGAACAACTAGGGATTGGCATGATCAATATGGCAAACTGCCGTATTGAATTGCTCTATGGTAGGGAGATGGACATTGTCAGGAGGGAGGTGGTTCCAACGGTAGATTGTTCTTGGAAAAAAGGAAAACTTGTAGTAGTCTGTAGTTGCTGTAATTAACCTATAGCTTAAGGAATGGCAATGGTAAGCAGGACGGGAGAGGGGAACTAGGTAATTTTCAATGGGAATAGCAACAAGATCATTCACAAGTTATTACCTCATTACCCACCTAATTTGGCCTCTTAGGACAGGTGGTATCTTTATTGAGGTATTCTCTTGGGCAGGTTTGACTGTATTAATCAGTGTTATCATATATGGTGCTTAGTTTTATATATTATCACAATATTTGCATTTTTCATTTTTATGATAGAAATATTACCTCCCTTACATTACGTTACTTATTTCCTGTGTCAACAATGATGTTAATGAATACATATGAACATAATTAGTTCTTCTATAATGTTGTAAAAGTTATTTTTATATAATAATATGCCTGTTGTAAGCTTACTGACGAGATACATATATTTCCAACAGTTTTAAAGAACAAGTAGGAAAATTGGCATGTTACAAATTAATTCATAAAAAAAACCGATTTCCATAACAATTTTATTTAATGTTTTACTTAGGCATACATTGAACTAATGATAGACAACATTTGAAGAAATTCTATTATTGTGGGGAAAAAATATTTGAAATTACATGTATATCCTAAATATTACATGAAAAATACAAAAAATCTCACCAAAATCAAGTACTCGTGACCATGGAAAATTCATGATTTAGGATTATTGTATTCTAAATATGCATATTTTATGTTTGTAGTTACATGCAGTTATGATTAATAGTCATATTAACATATTAGATTATCAATACACACATAATAATTGCAAATATTTTTTAATTTTATTTTTGTCGGCAAAATGAGGAATTATTGGCCGAAATGGAAAATAGGCATGTTATAAAAAAATTATTAAAAAAAACGAAGTCATTAGCATATCAATTTTATTTCATATCTTGGTTAGTAATACATAGTAATTGAGATGTACCAAGTATGAACAAATTCTATTATTGTAAACATTTTTACAAAACTGTAGAGAATGCCTTTAACAACAATAAGTGTTTTTATTCAATGATGCTACTATATAAAAATAAGATATTCAACCAGTTCTGGTGCATAAATAAACAAATAACAAGTATGCCGTGTATAGTTGCCCTGAAGTCTTGAGTTTCTCATATAAACGGGTGCCATTGCGATAGCTGAATTGAGCAGCAAGGTCACGTGATGAAGCTAAACAAGAGTTTTTTAATATACAGCAAGTGCAATTAACATTTTACACTGGCCATTATATGTGGGATTTATGCCTAGCATAGGTTCCACCACCATATATGTGGGATTTATGCCTAGCATAGTTCCACCACCCTATATGTGGGATTTATGCCTAGCATAGGTTCCACCACCCTATATGTGGGATTTATGCCTAGCATAGGTTCCACCACCCTATATGTGGGATTTATGCCTAGCATAGGTTCCACCACCCTATATGTGGTATTTACGCCTAGCATAGGTTCCACCACCCTATATGTGGTATTTACGCCTAGCATAGCTTCCACCACCCTATATGTGGGATTTACGCCTAGCATAGGTTCCACCACCCTATATGTGGGATTTAGCCTAGCATAGGTTCCACCACCCTATATGTGGGATTTATGCCTAGCATAGGTTCCACCACCCTATATGTGGGATTTATGCCTAGCATAGGTTCCACCACCCTATATGTGGGATTTATGCCTAGCATAGGTTCCACCACCCTATATGTGGGATTTATGCCTAGCATAGGTTCCACCACCCTATATGTGGGATTTATGCCTAGCATAGGTTCCACCACCCTATATGTGGGATTTACGCCTAGCATAGGTTCCACCACCCTATATGTGGGATTTACGCCTAGCATAGGTTCCACCACCCTATATGTGGGATTTACGCCTAGCATAGGTTCCACCACCCTATATGTGGGATTTACGCCTAGCATAGGTTCCACCACCCTATATGTGGGATTTACGCCTAGCATAGGTTCCACCACCCTATATGTGGGATTTACGCCTAGCATAGGTTCCACCACCCTATATGTGGGATTTACGCCTAGCATAGGTTCCACCACCCTATATGTGGGATTTATGCCTAGCATAGGTTCCACCACCCTATATGTGGGATTTACGCCTAGCATAGATTCCACCACTCAATAGCTTTTTATTTTTACTCATTCCTTAATTTTTATTACAGTATGTTATTAAGAATTATATCATATCAAGTTAGATGGCCAAGTGTGTTTGTGTTTTATGTTTATTTATCGTTGCCCATATGGCGACGCCTCCTGAAGAGATTAGTCATTTTAGAGGATAGTGCAATGATACAGACAGAGACCCATTCCAGAGTCTCCTCTGAACACAAGAGACCTTGGGTTAAGGTCCCATCTGAAATACTGTTAATATTATTAGGGTCAGACAGGGGATCAAACCTGCGATCCCTTGATTCGCTAAATTTGATCATCTCAGTATTAATCAGTATCATGACAGTTCTGCAGTATAACGCATTAACGCTAATACATTTGACATTTCCACCCTCATTCCAATTCACTTTCAATGTTTCGGCCCTACATGTGTCTTCAGTTAGTTATCTCAGGGTTCAACTTTGGTCCAAAATTTAGGAGGAAGTCACTTCCCCTCCAGTCAATTTAGGGAGAAGTGAGGGGAAATCAGGTGGAAGTGTGATTTCACTTACATATGTTACATTAATTCTACATTTCAGTGTTTGTGATCATTAGCCACCATGCAATGCCTTTCTTCTTGATACCAATCCAAATAATTATGTTCTTAGCCTAACAGGTTAGGTTCGTTCACATAAAAGACACGCATAATTATTTCAGAAGATACAGTTATCATATTTTTGTAACTTTCTTGAATCTTTAATCCAAAAAGCATAGCATGCATACAACATCATTAGCATCAATGGTTAGTTGGCAAAACATGCAGCAGTAATACAGTTTAAAATAATGTGTCTGAAATATTTACCTATCCGATTACTACAGCCGTACATATTTTACTTGGTTTAAAATACGTCTGAAAGTCAAAATTATTGTTTGAAAGTTGAAAATTCTGAATGATACAGAGTTTAGACATCCATACCTGGCAACTGCTGGTGGCTGTTCAAGAGGGAGATTCTTTCGCAGATGTTTTCTCATGCAAAATATCATTTAAACAAGACCAATGTATGGCTCGGGACAGGTCGCTAAATTCGCCAAAATTCTAATTGCAAACCGGTGTGACTCTTGGCAATATTGCCGAATTGCAAAGTCCACAACATATCTCTTCAAGTGGTCTTTACATACTTCTCCATCTTAATAAGGAATGTGAAGTGTAATGTTCACATACTCCCCCCAACACACATTATTTTTGTCTCCACTTTAGTGGAAAGTCACTTATTCGGCAAAGGCGTTGGCGACAATTACATATTTGCCGGTAACTTAAAAAAATGTCAAATTTAGTGCTTTGATAACTTGCATACTATTTCCAGGGGTTGTTCCCTGCCCCCACCTAACAAGTCCCCACCCCAAAAGTGACCTTGAACTTTATATTATTTTGGCAAAAAATAGACGAAGATATTTATGCGTCAACGAGACTCGAACATTATCATTTCTCAAAAACAGTTTTATGTTATTGCTTTAAAACTCCGCATGCACATCCGAGTACTAGAGTGGTGGAACCTATGGTCGCGGTATCCCTATGGTTGCGGTATTTACCGAAAAACGCCTTATAGAACAGTACTTATACAGATACCTGACTGTCCTTGCCTGCAACGGAGACGACCGATAATATGCTTTCACGTTATCCATGTCAATAGCCTCGCTTGCGGATCATGTGACAAATACGTCTGTTATAATTGACTAATATTAACCAATTATAATATTACAGAAATATACCCTATACCGAAAACAGTACCTGCTATAAATTCTTCTTCCACTAAATACATTTTGTGATTTTAGTTTAAAGTTTTAAACATATTTTATTTCCCAATATAATACATATTGAACAATGCATACCCGGTAATCAGAATACAGAAACAGGATTAGAATGGAAGACAGAGTCTTATATAATTCTTTACCTCGTGATTTTCAAACCTATAAATGGTTATTTGTTCAATTTTAGCTTTTAAAAATGTATTCATATGATTAAGTAATGAAATATGGTATACCACAAGGATAGGTTCACTTCGGGTTGAATTTACTGCTGTTTACATGTGACGTGTCGATAGCCAGCATAGTGACATACGTCACGTGTTTACATGTGACGTGTCGATAGCCAGCATGGTGACATAAGTCACGTGTTTACGTGTGACGTGTCGATAGCCAGCATGGTGACATAAGTCACGTGTTTACGTGTGACGTGTCGATAGCCAGCATGGTGACATAAGTCACATGTTTACGTGTGACATGTCGATAGCCAGCATGGTGACATAAGTCACATGATGACGCAAAAAACAGCATGTCAGTTTGTTCTGTTCATTTATCGGTTGATAATATATGCAAAATACCACAAGCATATTTTCCACCATTCTAATTCTCTACACCCACAGTAGTACACACCCCACATAATAGTGACATTGAATTTTTGCCAAATGAGTCTGATTACAGTAAGTTATTTATGCGTAAAAAACACAAAAGATTTTACCAATTTTGGGCTATTTGACAACGTGGCTTTGAACTACAATTTCCGATGAATCACATTATAATATTGCAATCCTTGACATGCATCAGATAGGAATGATTTTTCAGGGTGTCCGGCGACTTGCTTTCAGGCAAAATTAAGAGCTTCAAAACAGTCGGGCATGCATCCCCATTTTGTAAGTATCAAAATCATTTATTGCAGCCGTCATTGTTAGATCTATTGTGTTAAATATTACTGTTGTCAACTATTACTCTCCCTATGTGTATACTATGTTAGGTGTAAGGGTGTAAACTATATGTATACTATGTTAGGTGTATGGGTGTAAACTATGTGTATACTATGTTAGGTGTAAGGGTGTAAACTATATGTATACTATGTTAGGTGTACGGGTGTAAACTATGTGTATACTATGTTAGGTGTAAATGTGTAAACTATATGTATACTATGTTAGGTGTAAGTGTGTAAACTATATGTATACTATGTTAGGTGTAAGTGTGTAAACTATGTGTATACTATGTTAGGTGTAAGGGTGTAAACTATATGTATACTATGTTAGGTGTACGGGTGTAAACTATGTGTATACTATGTTAGGTGTAAGGGTGTAAACTATATGTATACTATGTTAGGTGTACGGGTGTAAACTATGTGTATACTATGTTAGGTGTAAATGTGTAAACTATATGTATACTATGTTAGGTGTAAGTGTGTAAACTATATGTATACTATGTTAGGTGTAAGTGTGTAAACTATGTGTATACTATGTTAGGTGTAAGGGTGTAAACTATATGTATACTATGTTAGGTGTACGGGTGTAAACTATGTGTATACTATGTTAGGTGTAAGGGTGTAAACTATATGTATACTATGTTAGGTGTACGGGTGTAAACTATGTGTATACTATGTTAGGTGTAAATGTGTAAACTATATGTATACTATGTTAGGTGTAAGTGTGTAAACTATATGTATACTATGTTAGGTGTAAGTGTGTAAACTATATGTATACTATGTTAGGTGTAAGTGTGTAAACTATATGTATACTATGTTAGGTGCAAGGGTGTAAACTATATGTATACTATGTTAGGTGTACAGGTGTAAACTGTTTGTATACTATGTTAGGTGCAAGGGTGTAAACTATATGTATACTATGTTAGGTGTAAGTGTGTAAACTATATGTATACTATGTTAGGTGTAAGTGTGTAAACTATATGTATACTATGTTAGGTGCAAGGGTGTAGACTATATGTATACTATGTTAGGTGTACGGGTGTAAACTATATGTATACCATGTTAAGTGTAATCGTGTAAACTATATGTATACTATGTTAGGTGTAATAGTATAGACTATGTCTATACTATATTAGATGTAAGGGTGTAAACTATATGTATACTATGTTAGGTGTAAGGGTGTACACTATCTGTATACTATGTTAGGTGTTACTGGTACCTTGAAGACGTATGTGGTACATGTATGTTACTGGTACCTGGAAGACTGACAATGATGTATGTGGTACATGTATGGTACTGGTATCTGGAGGACTGACAATGATGTATGTGGTACATGTATGGTACTGGTATCTGGAGGACTGACAATGATGTATGTGGTACATGTATGGTACTGGTATCTGGAGGACTGACAATGATGTATGTGGTACATGTATGGTACTGGTATCTGGAGGACTGACAATGATGTATGTGGTACATGTATGGTACTGGTATCTGGGAGACTGACAATGATGTATGTGGTACATGTATGGTATGGTATCTGGGGGAGACAATGATGTATGTGGTACATGTATGGTACTGGTATCTGGGGGACTGACAATGATGTATGTGGTACTGGTATCTGGGGGACTGACATGATGTATGTGGTACATGTATGGTACTGGTATCTGGGGGACTGACAATGATGTATGTGGTACATGTATGGTACTGGTATCTGGGGGACTGACAATGATGTATGTGGTACATGTATGGTACTGGTATCTGGGGGACTGACAATGATGTATGTGGTACATGTATGGTACTGGTATCTGGGGGACTGACAATGATGTATGTGGTACATGTATGGTACTGGTATCTGGAGGACTGACAATGATGTATGTGGTACATGTATGGTACTGGTGACTACAATGATGTATGTGGTACTGGTATCTGGGGGACTGACAATGATGTATGTGGTACATGTATGGTATCTGGTGGACTGACAATGATGTATGTGGTACATGTATGGTACTGGTATCTGGGAGATTAACAATGATGTATGTGGTACATGTATGGTACTGGTATCTGGGGGACTGACAATGATGTATGTGGTACTGGTATCTGGGGGACTGACAATGATGTATGTGGTACATGTATGGTACTGGTATCTGGGGGACTGACAATGATGTATGTGGTACATGTATGGTACTGGTATCTGGGGGACTGACAATGATGTATGTGGTACATGTATGGTACTGGTATCTGGGGGACTGACAATGATGTATGTGGTACATGTATGGTACTGGTATCTGGGGGACTGACAATGATGTATGTGGTACATGTATGGTACTGGTATCTGGGGGACTGACAATGATGTATGTGGTACATGTATGGTACTGGTATCTGGGAGACTGACAATGATGTATGTGGTACATGTATGGTACTGGTATCTGGGGGACTGACAATGATGTATGTGGTACATGTATGGTACTGGTATCTGGGGGACTGACAATGATGTATGTGGTACATGTATGGTACTGGTATCTGGGGGACTGACAATGATGTATGTGGTACATGTATGGTACTGGTATCTGGGGGACTGACAATGATGTATGTGGTACATGTATGGTACTGGTATCTGGGGGACTGACAATGATGTATGTGGTACATGTATGGTACTGGTATCTGGGGGACTGACAATGATGTATGTGGTACTGGTATCTGGGGGACTGACAATGATGTATGTGGTACATGTATGGTACTGGTATCTGGGGGACTGACAATGATGTATGTGGTACATGTATGGTACTGGTATCTGGGGGACTGACAATGATGTATGTGGTACATGTATGGTACTGGTATCTGGGGGACTGACAATGATGTATGTGGTACTGGTATCTGGGGACTGACAATGATGTATGTGGTACATGTATGGTACTGGTATCTGGGGACTGACAATGATGTATGTGGTACATGTATGGTACTGGTATCTGGGGACTGACAATGATGTATGTGGTACATGTATGGTACTGGTATCTGGGGGACTGACAATGATGTATGTGGTACATGTATGGTACTGGTATCTGGGGGACTGACAATGATGTATGTGGTACATGTATGGTACTGGTATCTGGGGGACTGACAATGATGTATGTGGTACATGTATGGTACTGGTATCTGGGAGATTACAATGATGTATGTGGTACATGTATGGTACTGGTATCTGGGGGACTGACAATGATGTATGTGGTACATGTATGGTACTGGTATCTGGGGGACTGACAATGATGTATGTGGTACATGTATGGTACTGGTATCTGGGGGACTGACAATGATGTATGTGGTACTGGTATCTGGGGGACTGACAATGATGTATGTGGTACATGTATGGTACTGGTATCTGGGGGACTGACAATGATGTATGTGGTACATGTATGGTACTGGTATCTGGGGGACTGACAATGATGTATGTGGTACATGTATGGTACTGGTATCTGGGGGACTGACAATGATGTATGTGGTACATGTATGGTACTGGTATCTGGGGGACTGACAATGATGTATGTGGTACATGTATGGTACTGGTATCTGGAGGACTGACAATGATGTATGTGGTACATGTATGGTATCTGGTGGACTGACAATGATGTATGTGGTACTGGTATCTGGGAGATTAACAATGATGTATGTGGTACATGTATGGTATCTGGTGGACTGACAATGATGTATGTGGTACATGTATGGTACTGGTATCTGGGAGATTAACAATGATGTATGTGGTACATGTATGGTACTGGTATCTGGGGGACTGACAATGATGTATGTGGTACTGGTATCTGGGGGACTGACAATGATGTATGTGGTACATGTATGGTACTGGTATCTGGGAGATTAACAATGATGTATGTGGTACATGTATGGTACTGGTATCTGGGGGACTGACAATGATGTATGTGGTACATGTATGGTACTGGTATCTGGGGGACTGACAATGATGTATGTGGTACATGTATGGTACTGGTATCTGGGGGACTGACAATGATGTATGTGGTACTGGTATCTGGGGGACTGACAATGATGTATGTGGTACATGTATGGTACTGGTATCTGGGAGATTAACAATGATGTATGTGGTACATGTATGGTACTGGTATCTGGGGGACTGACAATGATGTATGTGGTACATGTATGGTACTGGTATCTGGGGGACTGACAATGATGTATGTGGTACTGGTATCTGGGGGACTGACAATGATGTATGTGGTACATGTATGGTACTGGTATCTGGGGGACTGACAATGATGTATGTGGTACATGTATGGTACTGGTATCTGGGGGACTGACAATGATGTATGTGGTACATGTATGGTACTGGTATCTGGGGGACTGACAATGATGTATGTGGTACATGTATGGTACTGGTATCTGGAGGACTGACAATGATGTATGTGGTACATGTATGGTATCTGGTGGACTGACAATGATGTATGTGGTACTGGTATCTGGGAGATTAACAATGATGTATGTGGTACATGTATGGTATCTGGTGGACTGACAATGATGTATGTGGTACATGTATGGTACTGGTATCTGGGAGACTGACAATGATGTATGTGGTACATGTATGGTACTGGTATCTGGAGGACTGACAATGATGTATGTGGTACATGTATGGTACTGGTATCTGGGGGACTGACAATGATGTATGTGGTACATGTATGGTACTGGTATCTGGGGGACTGACAATGATGTATGTGGTACATGTATGGTACTGGTATCTGGGGGACTGACAATGATGTATGTGGTACATGTATGGTACTGGTATCTGGGGGACTGACAATGATGTATGTGGTACATGTATGGTACTGGTATCTGGGGGACTGACAATGATGTATGTGGTACATGTATGGTACTGGTATCTGGGGGACTGACAATGATGTATGTGGTACATGTATGGTACTGGTATCTGGGGGACTGACAATGATGTATGTGGTACATGTATGGTACTGGTATCTGGGGGACTGACAATGATGTATGTGGTACATGTATGGTACTGGTATCTGGGGGACTGACAATGATGTATGTGGTACATGTATGGTACTGGTATCTGGGGGACTGACAATGATGTATGTGGTACATGTATGGTACTGGTATCTGGGGGACTGACAATGATGTATGTGGTACTGGTATCTGGAGGACTGACAATGATGTATGTGGTACATGTATGGTATCTGGTGGACTGACAATGATGTATGTGGTACTGGTATCTGGGAGATTAACAATGATGTATGTGGTACATGTATGGTATCTGGTGGACTGACAATGATGTATGTGGTACATGTATGGTACTGGTATCTGGGAGATTAACAATGATGTATGTGGTACATGTATGGTACTGGTATCTGGGGGACTGACAATGATGTATGTGGTACTGGTATCTGGAGGACTGACAATGATGTATGTGGTACATGTATGGTACTGGTATCTGGGAGATTAACAATGATGTATGTGGTACATGTATGGTACTGGTATCTGGGGGACTGACAATGATGTATGTGGTACATGTATGGTACTGGTATCTGGGGGACTGACAATGATGTATGTGGTACATGTATGGTACTGGTATCTGGGGGACTGACAATGATGTATGTGGTACTGGTATCTGGGGGACTGACAATGATGTATGTGGTACATGTATGGTACTGGTATCTGGGAGATTAACAATGATGTATGTGGTACATGTATGGTACTGGTATCTGGGGGACTGACAATGATGTATGTGGTACATGTATGGTACTGGTATCTGGGGGACTGACAATGATGTATGTGGTACATGTATGGTACTGGTATCTGGGGGACTGACAATGATGTATGTGGTACATGTATGGTACTGGTATCTGGGGGACTGACAATGATGTATGTGGTACATGTATGGTACTGGTATCTGGGGGACTGACAATGATGTATGTGGTACATGTATGGTACTGGTATCTGGGGGACTGACAATGATGTATGTGGTACATGTATGGTACTGGTATCTGGAGGACTGACAATGATGTATGTGGTACATGTATGGTATCTGGTGGACTGACAATGATGTATGTGGTACTGGTATCTGGGAGATTAACAATGATGTATGTGGTACATGTATGGTATCTGGTGGACTGACAATGATGTATGTGGTACATGTATGGTACTGGTATCTGGGAGATTAACAATGATGTATGTGGTACATGTATGGTACTGGTATCTGGAGGACTAACAATGATGTATGTGGTACATGTATGGTACTGGTATCTGGGGGACTGACAATGATGTATGTGGTACATGTATGGTACTGGTATCTGGGGGACTGACAATGATGTATGTGGTACATGTATGGTACTGGTATCTGGGGGACTGACAATGATGTATGTGGTACTGGTATCTGGGGGACTGACAATGATGTATGTGGTACATGTATGGTACTGGTATCTGGGGGACTGACAATGATGTATGTGGTACATGTATGGTACTGGTATCTGGAGGACTGACAATGATGTATGTGGTACATGTATGGTACTGGTGTCTGGGGGACTGACAATGATGTATGTGGTACATGTATGGTACTGGTATCTGGGGGACTGACAATGATGTATGTGGTACATGTATGGTACTGGTATCTGGGGGACCGACACTGATGTATGTGGTACATGTATGTTACTGGTATCTGGGGGACTAACAATGATGTATGTGGTACATGTATGGTACTGGTGTCTGGGGGACTGACAATGATGTATTTGGTACATGTATGGTACTGGTTTCTGGGGAACTGACAATGATGTATGTGGTACTGGTATCTGGGGGACTGACAATGATGTATGTGGTACATGTATAGTACTGGTATCTGGAGGACTGACAATGATGTATGTGGTACATGTATGGTACTGGTATCTGGGGGATTGACAATGATGTATGTGGTACATGTATGGTACTGGTATCTGGGGGACTGACAATGATGTATGTGGTACATGTATGGTATCTGGAGGACTGACAATGATGTATGTGGTACATGTATGGTACTGGTATCTGGGGGACTGACACTGATGTATGTGGTACATGTATGGTATCTGGAGGACTGACAATGATGTATGTGGTACATGTATAGTACTGGTATCTGGAGGACTGACAATGATGTATGTGGTACATGTATGGTACTGGTATCTGGGGGATTGACAATGATGTATGTGGTACATGTATGGTACTGGTATCTGGGGGACTGACAATGATGTATGTGGTACATGTATGGTATCTGGAGGACTGACAATGATGTATGTGGTACATGTATGGTACTGGTATCTGGGGGACTGACACTGATGTATGTGGTACATGTATGGTATCTGGAGGACTGACAATGATGTATGTGGTACATGTATAGTACTGGTATCTGGAGGACTGACAATGATGTATGTGGTACATGTATGGTACTGGTATCTGGGGGATTGACAATGATGTATGTGGTACATGTATGGTACTGGTATCTGGGGGACTGACAATGATGTATGTGGTACATGTATGGTATCTGGAGGACTGACAATGATGTATGTGGTACATGTATGGTACTGGTATCTGGGGGACTGACAATGATGTATGTGGTACATGTATGGTACTGGTATCTGGGGGACTGACAATGATGTATGTGGTACATGTATGGTACTGGTATCTGGAGGACTGACAATGATGTATGTGGTACATGTATGGTACTGGTATCTGGAGGACTGACAATGATGTATGTGGTATGGTACTGTTACCTTGCTATCTTGAGGACTTACAGGGATGTGCATTATTTAATGAAATTATATCAATTTGGACGAGGAAATAAATAGAAACTACTAGACTTGTTTGTGATATCATCTAATTAGCATATAAAGTAATCCCCTTGTCTACTCGGTTAGACAAATTTATCTCACACCCACAAATCGGCGCCAAAAGCTTGTTTATAGGTGAGCAAAATAAATCCATCAACAGTACATTTTCAATAAATATTCAGTGTACTCCATCCACAAGTAATGCACTCTTCCAACTGTGACACATTCACTCTACCACACCCTTCAAGTTATCACACATTCCCTACACCCCACCCATAATTATGAATAATCACATAGTAATGTTGTATGCAATCTACCAACTGTCACACATTCAACACACTAAATTACATTGTTTTACATCTCGAGCTTACATTGATGTTTTAGTAAGTGGAAGTCATTATAACAATGTGTATCATTTGATTTACAACAGTCTGATGCAGGGACGACTTTCTTCAACATTCATCGTAACGATGTCCATCTTGTGGCTTGCTCCATTTCTGACATGCTACCTGTCATGGGTATTGAGTTGCTTACAAGGTATGTTTACACTTACTGTTTACAAGGTTAATTTAACATCACTTAATATCAGTTGTTCCTGAGATCTGGTAAGTCTGTCTGTCTCTGTCTGTCTGTCTGTCTGTCTGTCTTGAGGTCTTGAGGTCTGTCTTGAGGTCAGTATTGTGGAGTGGTCTGAGTGACTCAGAGTCCAGATCTTGAGGTCAGTATTGTGGAGTGGTCTGAGTGACTCAGACTCCAGATCTTGAGGTTAGCATTGTGGAGTGGTCTGAGTGACTCAGAGTCCAGATCTTGAGGTCAGTATTGTGGAGTGGTCTGAGTGACTCAGAGTCCAGATCTTGAGGTCAGTATTGTGGAGTGGTCTGAGTGACTCGGAGTCCAGATCTTGAGGTCAGTATTGTGGAGTGGTCTGAGTGACTCAGAGTCCAGATCTTGAAGTCAGTATTGTGGAGTGGTCTGAGTGACTCAGAGTCCAGATCTTGAGGTCAGTATTGTGGAGTGGTCTGAGTGACTCAGAGTCCAGATCTTGAGGTCAGTATTGTGGAGTGGTCTGAGTGACTCAGAGTCCAGATCTTGAGGTCAGTATTATGGAGTGGTCTGAGTGACTCAGAGTCCAGATCTTGAGGTCAGTATTGTGGAGTGGTCTGAGTGACTCAGAGTCCAGATCTTGAGGTCAGTATTGTGGAGTGGTCTGAGTGACTCCGCCATTGTGGTGTGGTCTGATCAAATGACTGTGTGGGCAGTAGTTAGCATTGTGTGTTGTTTGAGTGACTCGTTGCTCAGAGCATGTAGCTAGCATTGTATGTTGTTTGAGGGACTCGTTGCTCAGAGCATGTAGCTAGCATTGTGTGTTGTTTGAGGGACTCGCTGCTCAGAGCATGTAGCTAGCATTGTATGTTGTTTGAGGGACTCGCTGCTCAGAGCATGTAGTTAGCATTGTGTGTTGTTTGAGGGACTCGCTGCTCACAGCATGTAGCTAGCATTGTATGTTGTTTGAGGGACTCGTTGCTCAGAGCATGTAGCTAGCATTGTGTGTTGTTTGAGTGACTCGCTACTCAGAGCATGTAGCTAGCATTGTATGTTGTTTGAGGGACTCGTTGCTCAGAGCATGTAGCTAGCATTGTGTGTTGTTTGAGGGACTCGTTGCTCAGAGCATGTAGCTAGCATTGTGTGTTGTTTGAGTGACTCGCTACTCAGAGCATGTAGCTAGCATTGTGTGTTGTTTGAGGGACTCGCTACTCAGAGCATGTAGCTAGCATTGTATGTTGTTTGAGGGACTTGCTGCTCAGAGCATGTAGTTAGCATTGTGTGTTGTTTGAGGGACTCGTTGCTCAGAGCATGTAGTTAGCATTGTGTGTTATTTGAGTGACTCGCTACTCAGAGCATGTAGTTAGCATTGTGTGTTGTTTGAGGGACTCGTTGCTCAGAGCATGTAGTTAGCATTGTGTGTTATTTGAGTGACTCGCTACTCAGAGCATGTAGTTAGCATTGTGTGTTGTTTGAGGGACTCGTTGCTCAGAGCATGTAGTTAGCATTGTGTGTTATTTGAGTGACTCGCTACTCAGAGCATGTAGTTAGCATTGTGTGTTGTTTGAGGGACTCGTTGCTCAGAGCATGTAGTTAGCATTGTGTGTTATTTGAGTGACTCGCTACTCAGAGCATGTAGTTAGCATTGTGTGTTGTTTGAGGGACTCGTTGCTCAGAGCATGTAGTTAGCATTGTGTGTTATTTGAGTGACTCGCTACTCAGAGCATGTAGTTAGCATTGTGTGTTGTTTGAGGGACTCGTTGCTCAGAGCATGTAGTTAGCATTGTGTGTTATTTGAGTGACTCGCTACTCAGAGCATGTAGTTAGCATTGTGTGTTGTTTGAGGGACTCATTGCTCAGAGCATGTAGTTAACATTGTGTGTTGTTTGAGGGACTCGCTACTCAGAGCATGTAGTTAGCGTTGTGTGTTGTTTGAGTGACTCGCTACTCAGAGCATGTAGTTAACATTGTGGTGTCGTCTGAGTGACTCGGAGCATGTAGCTAGCATTGTGTGTTGTTTGAGGGACTCATTGCTCAGAGCATGTAGTTAGCATTGTGTGTCGTTTGAGGGACTCGCTACTCAGAGCATGTAGCTAGCATTGTGTGTTGTTTGAGGTGTGTTGTTTGAGTGACTCGCTACTCAGAGCATGTAGCTAGCGTTGTGTCTTGTTTGAGGGACTCGTTGCTCAGAGCATGTAGCTAGCATTGTGTGTTGTTTGAGTGACTCGCTACTCAGAGCATGTAGTTAACATTGTGTGTTGTTTGAGGGACTCGTTGCTCAGAACATGTAGTTAACATTGTGTGTTGTTTGAGTGACTCGCTACTCAGAGCATCTAGTTAGCATTGTGTGTTGTTTGAGTGACTCGCTACTCAGAGCATGTAGCTAGCATTGTGTGTTGTTTGAGTGACTCGCTACTCAGAGCATGTAGCTAGCATTGTGTGTTGTTTGAGGGACTCGTTGCTCAGAACATGTAGTTAACATTGTGTGTTGTTTGAGTGACTCGCTACTCAGAGCATGTAGTTAGCATTGTGAGTTGTTTGAGTGACTCGCTACTCAGAGCATGTAGTTAGCATTGTATGTTGTTTGAGGGACTCAGAGCTTGAAGTTAGCATTGTGGTATGGTCTTGTCGAATGACTCAAGAACCATATCTTGAAGTTAGCATTGTGGTGTTGTTTGAGTCACTCAGGGTCCAGAGCTTGAAGTTAGCATTGCAGTGTTGTCTGAGTCACTGAGGAACCAGATCTAGAAGATAGCATTGCGGTGTTGTCTGAGTCACTGAGGAACCAGATCTAGAAGATAGCATTGCGGTATTGTCTGAGTCACTGGGGAACCAGATCTAGAAGATAGCATTGCGGTGTTGTCTGAATCACTGAGGAACCAGATCTAGAAGAGAGCATTGCAGTGTTGTCTGAGTCACTGAGGAACCAGATCTAGAAGATAGCATTGCGGTGTTGTCTGAGTCACTCAGGGTCCAGAGCTTGAAGTTAGCATTGCGGTGTTGTCTGAGTCACTGAGGAACCAGAGCTGGAAGTTAGCATTGCGGTGTTGTCTGAGTCACTGAGGAACCAGAGCTGGAAGTTAGCATTGCGGTGTTGTCTGAGTCACTGAGGAACCAGAGGTGGAAGTTAGCATTGCTGTGTTGTCTTGAGTCACTGAGGAACCAGAGCTGGAAGTTAGCATTGCTGTGTTGTCTGATCGAGTTACTTGCGTCCAGATCTTGAATAAGGGGTGGTATTAGTGACTGGGGGGGGGGCATTGATATGTTGTTGAAAGTATCTTAGCGTATTGGCATTCAAGAACTATTTTAAGCACTTCCACTTTGTGCAGGTTCTACCATATATGCAAAGATTTCTGTGGCGTTGTCAACGAAGAGTCTATCAAGGAGAACATCTTGCTCGTGTACGAACTGCTAGACGAGTTTATGGTATGTAACCTTCTGTCCCTAAATTAGTTATCTGTGCATTTTTGTCTATAAAAATATACCATATTAGAAAGTAATGAATTTCATTTATTTACTAGAATAATGCAATTAACACTTATTAACATATGCTGTTAGTTTATACAAATTTATTTTAGCTTCATTGCGAAACAAGTTCTTACAACTTATAGTAATCACTCTTCAAGACCTCATTCCTGATGGAATCGCCACAAGGGAGAGAGAGGCTAAGTGCACAATTATAACAGTTCCACTGAGTCTCGAACTCCGGGCCTTTCGCACCTGAAGCTACGCGCTACAACTGCTCTATCATGATTTCCACTTCCATGTGCTGTTGTAACTGGTATTCCTCGGATTGGGAAGTATGAAAGATGGTACGGTGGTCGCCAGATCGGAGAGATGGGTTTTCTCCGGGTACTCCAGTTTCCTCCCACACGAATGACCATGCATATGCTTTCATCCTTGCCAACGAAAGTGATTAATATAAGTTGTTGAAGCTTGTTTCGCGATCATTGTAAAAATTGTAATAAAGTTTAAACAAATTGGTATAATAATGAAACAAATCCTTTCGTCAAACACTTGGCTCTAATCTTACGTTTTAATATGCAGCAGGTGATTACAAACTGAAAATGAAATATATTCTTTACATAGGTATGAAATACATATGAGTTCAAACATGTAATTATACGTTACTACTGCTTTTGTATATGATTGTGATAATTTATATCACTAAAGTATTATTCCCAAGAGAATAAATGGTTTGATTTCTCCATATGTTGTTTATTCAAGTTTGATGTGGTATGTTTGAAATTATATTTGATATAGTAACATACATCCATGTTAGTTACATCTTAAATGAACACCCTTGATTCATTAATAATAATAATAATGTATACTTATTTGTTAAGAATGTTTCAAACAAGAATGTGTGTTACTTCACTAAAATAACTTTCCAATATAAAATGAAAAGTGTAACGGCACATTTATGTATGGTTAGAGTTGAAATAAAACTATTCAGTCAACTGAGTTCTTGGAATTTCACACTGAACCATTCTAATCACTATGCCAACCAATAAAAGGACTAATGATGCACTCAGAAGTTGTCCATATGATCAGCCTTCAAGCAGGATGTCCATCATATTTGTCAGTTCTATGTCGTCACTTTCAGTCTCATCATTCATTTCAAGATCTGCATCAGTTTCGCTTTCAGCAGATGAACATATGATCGCTGCTAATTCTTGAGATTTAATGTTACCCAGTTGATCTCAATATGTCCATCTGCATTTATTTTCTAACCACTCGGTTCTACATTTGACACACCTGATAAGTAACATGTTGTGCGTGTATTTCTGACAAATAGCAGGTGGGAGTAAGCTCATATCAATTCCATTTGATGAAATATCTCTGAAAAGATGTTGAACCGTAATATTAATATTGCTATTGCTCTGTGACCATACATACTTATAGCATATAAATTGCTCAATCGAAATATTGAAACATTCATGGTTATCACATAGCATTGCAAACGTGTCACTCTATGCAGGGTTCTATTCTACAAGCTTAAATAAACTAATGTTACAGTCTGTAAAACAATGCACTGCAGGTAATACTGACACATTATACCCTGCTTTGTTTTCACTCAAAAGGCGATGCAAGCATGTGTTGAATAAAATATCACATTCAATATCTTTCAAACATCTAGTAAGTATTACCAACACATTTGTTTTTGGTGATCTCACAACTCAACTGTCTTGTTGGATGCTTGGAACATGGAGACAATGGAGTACTCCTCCTGGGACGTGAACAAGTGCTCCTCAGGGATTGCTACTGTTGAGATTCCATCTTCAGTCATGAGGTGTCACCAAATTTGTCGAAGAGGAGATTGGGCAACTGTGTCTTGTTATTGTCATTCGACGTAATTCCTTTCCAGTCTTAGTTTTGGACCAGCAACAAGATATGTTAGTGTCCTACTGCGCCTTTGTCATTCAAAGGATTTGATTGAGGTAGATACGTATATGTATGTTATGGAATCTGCACAACCATGATTTAGCAGCATGCAAGGTTTTCAAAAGTGGAAGGAACTGTTGTCCATCATATATTGTCACAACATTATCTTTTGGCTCAATTTCTGATTTGAGATAATGGATTAGCGTTGCTTTGTGTTTTAACGGTCATCCAATCTGCTGTGGTCATAGAAAAAAGCGCCTTCTGGGAAGGAAATGGTAGGCTCCAGGTGGATGTCATGTTTGAGCAGCAAGAATTACAAATATGTTTCGTTCTGCCTTCACTTGTATAATTTTGTTCTTGGAACTACACACTGTTTTTGTTACTGATGATGAGACATTTTCAGCTTACTTTTAATAGTATCGTGATTACTGACATTTCAATGAGTCTAGTTAGACTAGTTTGTACCAATCCTACCATGTTTTGTGTATTAAAACAGAACATCATCCGTAATGACTAGTTACTGGTGACTGCCGTGAGTTCAGTAAAGTTCCCTAAGGCATTCATATCATTTGTTACAGTGTCCTCACTCCCTTTGATTTGTGATGCCTCCAACTCTTTGTGTATAAAAGTCTGTTCTGATATCATGCCAGTCCTCTGAAGTGTAGGTTCAACATATTTAACTTGATAGTGTTGTGTCACAGACCTCCGTTAGTTGCAGCTGAATCCTGATGCCGCCTTTGCATTTAGAATATCAGTTTATCATCTGCTCAATTGTAATATCCAAGGCATTTGTGAACCCATTGTGTGAAGTGCAGTTAAACCTGGATGTGAGATTTCCATATTTATCAATGTTGAGATATACACATAGTTGATAATGGTTGTATGCTAATAACAATGAACACATGGTTAACAGTGAGCAATGCAGACAGTGGCGTAGCTATGGGGGGCACAGGGGGGGCCTGTGCCCCCCCACTGAACAGATGTGCCCCCCCAGGTGCCCCCCCACTAGAACTTTTGTTTTGCGGTAATATAATTGTGTATTTTATAACATTTACTTGGATTACCATGTTCAGATTAACTTAATTAAACCATTAACATTGTCTTATGCTTCTGATCATGCAAGTTATCAATGTGAAATTAACGCACGTCCAAACATATTCGAAATAAAAACACTCAACAGAGTTCAAAGCATTACGTATACGAATACTGAACATGCACGCCCATTTCCCACCACCAGTAAGAGCTAAATGTCAATCACTCTGAGACTGGATGACATTATTTTATCCACCTGTTTATTTTGTTCACGTGCAATTTATAGCATTGACAGATGGATAAAACATATTTGTTTCAATATTGTGTTAATAGACTGTAACTTTTCAGTGTCACAAGCTTTCAAAGTTGGTAGTTGAACTGTTCCATTCTCTTTGAAGTCTACCGCCGTGTGTACATTGGGATAATTCGGCAAATGTACCAGCGCATGTTAATTGCAATACTTCGCAAGGCGTAATACTTATCATATTATCATAACTATTTGATCTTTGTTATTAATATGTTGCTAAACTTGCTTTTACAACATATTGGTTCACTGGAAAACTGCTTCATTTGATTAGGTGAGTGGAATATATATATTAATTTCTTTATATTTTGTGTTTCCCATGAGTATAATATATATAGGCCTATATTTGCAGGCAGTTATGATTACAACTGATTATAAGTGTTACTGTGGGATTTATGCAATATGCAGTATTATCAACAGGTAATCGGCTGCGTAGAAATCACACATACATGTACACTAATTTCACTAAAAATGTATGTATTATGAAGTATGTAATTGATCATTATTTATGTAGCACTGTTACCCCGCTGTACAGTTACAGTACTGGTAACTGGTGATAACATCTGATGCAATAGTGCAGCTATTGTACTACTCATACAGTATTAGTATAGTTATACGACAGTGGAAAAGTAAAGGGAATATGATTAATTTTATACATGTACAGTACTACTGTACTACAGTACATATATAAATGAGCACATATATATACATATTTTTGCGCTCCTTAGATTGTTAAAATAGATCCCAGCTTCGGACACGAATTATCATCTTTTCCACATAGTATTTAAAATAATCATTCTAACATTTATAGGTTCTGAAGTTCCAAGTTCAATTGATTAATGAGTATGCATAATATGCAAGCCAACATCAAAGATTTCTTTGGGAAACGTTCTGCTTATGCAAAAGACTCATGCAGCAAACGTCAACATGTGGATGATCTGCTACAAGCAACCGTTGAAGAGGACGTTTGGCTTGGTTGTTATTCAGACAGTGATTCATCAGATAATGAAAGTGACTCACAACAACTTGACACATTGACAGTAATCGCCAAACCAGACCATGGAGGAGATACTCAACACAATCCAGGACCATCTGATATTAGTAGTGGAAGGAGAGAAGCCCCAACACAACCCAATGTAGCATTCCCCTCAAGACTATTTGGGACAAAACGGCGTTCATTTCTGTCTGCCTGGTATGATACACACAAATGGTTGGAATATTCTGTGAGCCATGATTCAGCATTCTGCTTCTGTTGCAGAATGTTTCCAGTACCAAACAAAAGGCCACCAGAGAACACATACACATCTACTGGTTATCGCCAATGGAAAAAGGCCACTGAGAAGGATGCAGGGTTCGCTCAACATGAACGGAGTGATTACCACCATATGACATTTTGTGCATGGAGGGAATTCCAAGAAGATGTCAAGGCAGGTGCGACAATATATGTGGCTCTAACATCAGCACATGAGAAGATACTAAATGAGAACAGACATTACGTCAAGCAAGTAGGAAAAGTGTTGTGTCTAACAGCGAGACAGAAAATAGCACAAAGAGGACACAAGGAGGATGTGGACAGTACAAACAAAGGGAACTTTCTTGAGATACTGGAACTCATCAGTGAAAGTGATACTGTTGTGAGAGATAGACTAAGAGGGCCGTACAGGGTCAAGTACACCAGTCCGGAGATACAGAATGAGATGTTGGCTATATTAGCAAGTATGATCCGTGATGAAATCAGTAGAGAGTTGGCTTCAAGCGTTCAATACTCAGTCATGATCGATGAGTCAAAAGATATCAGCAAGAAAGAGCAACTATCTATTGTCGTACGATATGTATACAAGAACTCAGTACATGAGGAGTTTCTCGATTTCACCAGGCTTCATGAATTGAATGCGGAATATCTGAAAGACAAGTTAGGTGAGGTACTGAGCACATGTGGAATTAACTGTAAAGGCTGCGTTGGTCAGACTTATGATGGTACCTCTGTTATGAGTGGTGTCAATCGTGGTGTCCAGCAGCTATTCAGAGAAAAGTTTGCGCCATTAGCTATATACATACACTGCTACAATCACAGGCTCAATCTCGTTATTGTAGATAGTGTAAAGTCTGTGAAAATGGCAGACAACTTCTTCACTTTGTTAGAACAATTATATGTGTTCATATCATCACACACACCTCATGAAATCTATCTGCAACAACAGGTAAAACTATTTCCTGGAAAGCAAAAGCGCACCCTCAAGAAGCTGAGCGACACTAGATGGTCATGCCAGTATGTGTCCTGCAAGGTATTGCTCGATACACTACCGGCGGTGGTGGCAACACTGCAGGAAATAGCTGAGAGTCACGCTGGAAAGAGAGCACATGATGCTAGAAGTCTTTTTGTGCACATTGATGTTGGTATGGTGACATGTCTAGTTATGTTCACACACATTCTGTGTAGAACCAAACTGTTATCAGATACGCTGCAGTCACCAGCATTAGATCTAGCAGCAGCTGCAGATTTGGTGGAGGTGGTACAACATGATCTAGTCGATGAGCGATGTGAGGAGGTATGGAATGGTATTTGGGCAACAACAAAGGATTTATGTGAAGTAATTGATGTTGATGTGATCCCGCCTCCACGAAGAGTCAGAAGACAACCGAGGCATCTACAAGACAGCATTGTTATGGCACCAACAGGTGTGCAGGAAGATCTACCTGGAGAGTACTGCCATACACTGTACTATCCCGTGATGGACAGATTAATAGCTGAACTAAGTTCCCGATTTGATGGTGCAAATCGCGATCTTCTTCGTGCAATCTCAGCCCTAGACCCATGTAATGCCAGATTTCTAGAACTAGGACAGCTTAGTAAGATGACAGTACAATATCACATTGACGATGAGTATCTGGACATAGAATTGCGACAGACAAAACGGTTAATAGACACCAAACGGGCATCGGGAATTGATATCATTGGCCAATTGGCCACATTTATGTTCCCGTACCGAGACGCTTTTCCAGATCTATGTAAATTGTTGAACATTGCGCTTGTGTTGCCACCAACATCAGCATCATGTGAACGAAGCTTTTCCTCAATGAAACTGACCAAGAGCTACTTAAGGAATACTATGTCTGACAAAAAGCTATCTTCACTCGGAGTAATTGGTATTCATCCCCAAAGAGCAAAACAACTCAATATGGAAGAATGTGTTAATATATTCGTTAGAAAGCATAACAATAGGAAGATCCAACTATTCTAAATCAGACTGAATGGATACAATATAGATGTGCAAGGAATTGAGTAGGACTTATATAAATATAGCAAGTAGGCATGTCTGTTTGTTGTTTTTTTATCTTATATAAATATGAAGTATTATATAAAAATGTAATACTGACATGAACATGTTTATATAATACTGTATAATGTATATATAACATGTTTATATAATACTGTATAATGTATATATAACATGTTTATATAATACTGTATAATGTATATATAACATGTTTATATAATACTGTATAATGTATATATAACATGTTTATATAATACTGTATAATGTATATATAACATGTTTATATAATACTGTATAATGTATATATAACATGTTTATATAATACTGTATAATGTATATATAACATGTTTATATAATACTGTATAATGTATATATAACATGTTTATATAATACTGTATAATGTATATATAACATGTTTATATAATACTGTATAATGTATATATAACATGTTTATATAATACTGTATAATGTATATATAACATGTTTATATAATACTGTATAATGTATATATAACATGTTTATATAATACTGTATAATGTATATATAACATGTTTATATAATACTATATAATGTATATATAAGAGAAAACATACACGACTGACGGACTATAATATATCATTTGTGAGACTAAAGTAATTATGAATGTTTATGGTTTAAATATACTATATCCTCATAAACTGTACTTTTTACTGCTCCGCGACTGTTTTCACTTAAAAATGTGTGCCCCCCACACTGAACCTTGTGCCCCCCCATATGCCCCCCTGCAAAATATACCCTAGCTACGCCACTGAATGCAGATCAATGTCATTCTCTTTGGCGGCCTCGTATCAACATTTGTTATAATAGTATGGTGCTGATAATATCCGTGTAGATCAACCAACACTGAGGTTTTCCCTCCTTGACCATACCTTATGGACTTTCTATATTCCTCAAAATAGCTATTTAGAGTTCTCTTTTAAGAATAATATACTATAAGACTGATTTATATGTTATCTTTCCAGTTGTACAAAGTACTTACTCTACTCTATATACTAGTATGTCAGGGGCCACGCTGTCAGTCGCCACAAGAGCCAAATGGCGATTTTGCGATAGAAAATTTCAAATTTGGCGATTTTCAGAAAATTGCACAAAAAATCGGCATAAATAACGTTTGTGCCATATTTTAACCTTTCATACTCGACTGGTTTTATTTACCATTGACGATGGCGCTTTCCAGTTAAAGAAAAATCGATACACAGTCTGTGTTCATTGTATCTTTGACTGGTTACAATTTTTTTGCTCTGATATACGCTATCGTTTGGCGAAACAATCGATTCACAGTCAAAACAGCTGTGTACATGTGCTGGAGGCATATTCCCATCATAAATTGCAATCAAAACAAAACAAACTTGTAAATTAGCGGTATATGATCACACATTTACAGTTTAGTGTGGTACATTCTGTAATGTTGTGGGATTTTTTGCTCAAGTTTGATTTTTTGTGTTATTTAGGTTATTTAGATACCAAAGAGTAAAAAAAGTATTTTATACATTTTTTTCAATCACTGTTGGCGGCCATCTTGAATTTCAAAATGGCCACCATTTTCAACCTATTCTATACAATATCTCTACTTGTAGACAACCTAGGACCTTGATGTTGGTGTCTATGCCCACATTTTAAGGCTACAGGAATCTGAAAATGCCATTATTAAAGTGTTAGTACATATGGATGTTAATATAACAGCTATTTGGGGAATGTTTTTGTACATATTATAGGATTGTTAGCAAAATAATTTTTTTTTAATATTGCACATGAACTTGTATAATTTGTATGGCTTATGAATTTGGCTTACCCTCATTTAAAATATTGTGCAAAGAGACATTAATTTATTCCCCATCAGAATCCATATCTACAGTTTGTTGTGTGCTTAAGCAGTTGTCATCACCCTCACATTCACACATCTATGTACAGCACTGGCTAACTTTACAGTTGCACTTTAGTAGTTCTACGACTGCTGCTGAAGCAGCTTGCACAGCAGACAAAATTGGCACCAGCCTGTCATTGTCTTTCATCCAACCTAGGTTACATGGATCAAGGAGTGTTGGATCAAGTACTCTATCCTGAGCCCATATATTTGCTTGAAGGTGAGAGCGCAATATATGTTGAAGCCAATCACCATCAGTTGGTGGATGCCGCTCAACGCCTTCATTTGCAGAAAGTCTTCTGTACTTATGCAACCTCGGGGAACCAGGATCACCACCAGAAACATTCTGTGTGCTTCCAAGCATACTAAGAAACTCTTTGCACCCAGTAATCACATCTTCATGTGGTGTATCACCTTCTCCAAGTTGTGAAAGTGCTTCAATAATATTTTGAGGAGCCTTCATAAACACTTTCAGTCCTGTTTTCTTTCCAACTCTACTAATGTGTCCTGTTGTATCTGTTCCAGTGATGGCATGGAACCCAGGCAAAGCAGCTGCCTTTTCTAACCCTAATTTTGTATAAATTGCTTCTAAGTCTACTCTTCTTCGATTTGCACTGGTGCCTGTTACAAACTTACAATACCAGACTTTAAACCCAACATATTTAGTCTTCGTAAAATGAGGACCCACCAGTCTGTGGCCTGTGTAAAGAAATCAACCTCAACATTTTCTTCATTCACCACCTCCAATGCATGTAGCATCATGAGATTGTCTGCTTCCTCGTGTGTGCTGATGTCTGTGGTTGGGTGGTAATTTGGTAAGTTGATAAGGACGTGCATGCGTGTTGCTGTAACTACTGGCTTCTTACACAGTGCTATTGCTTTCTCAGCTAAGAAGAAGGTAAGCTGATCTTTTAGTCTTCTTGCTAGACAGAAACTTTGTTTTGTCCTTTATAGGAGTGGAATTCTCAATATGTAGGTCTTCACTAGGGCAATCCTTCCCGTATCTGATGTCGTCCTTGATTTGTAATTTCTTGGCATAATTGTCAAAAATGCGTCCACCAGTGTATTCATTGAGCATGGCATCAATGTTATTAGCAAAAGTTGTGCCAAGATCTTCACATAACATAAATGGGACTGCATGAACCAATGCCTGAACAACTGCCATGTCATCTATAATGAGGTATCTCTTGTTGATGTTGGATGTAATAGATTGATTGTAATTTCAAGGCATGGATGAGGTCACTTTTAGTATTGGAAAACAGAAGACTTTCATCTGGGTTCATAAGCATGGGATTTACATTCAGAAATTGCTGACTGGAGGTCAAAGTCTCGTTCTGATCTGGCAATAACAAAGAGTCTGGAGAAAAGTGTAGTTGTCGACTTTAGCTGATACTCTTTTGATTTTGATAAGTTATCTTCTTGGACAGATCATCCCAGTTTTTATATTTCAGTTTGGTCATACAGTCCCACAAGTTTACATCTCCACGTATACGGTTTTCGACAAAGGATTCCTTTGCATTTTCTCTTCTAAGTTAAGAACACTTTCCTGTGTTTCTTTTCCCAACACATTCTTGCTCCTTTGTCTTTGAATAGCTTCATTGGCTCTAAGAATAGCATAAGGGATTCTATATTCTTGCCTTGCCCTATGTGATGAGATGTGGTGATCAGGACTGTGTGGAAACTCAGACACTCCTAGCATGTCTCTGGTTTCTTGAGACAGACAGCCTAATTCAGGAGCAGCAAGACAGTACTTCATTAAGGTTGCTGGCTTATTGGTAATCACTCCTAGACCAACTTCTCCTTTCCGGATCTTATTTTTTTGTTCCTGAGCTTGGTCTACACCAACACTTGTGAATGGGGCTTTCTTCGTTGTCACAGCAAACTCACCTGCCATGAGCATGTTCCATATATCGGGGTCAGTATCTTTAGCTGAATATGCACGTGAAGTGAATTCCACAATATTCTGAGCATAATCCAGTCTGTTGTAGGCAAACAAGTATGTGGAAAGTTTTTCCAAAGATGCTAAATACAATGGTAAGTTGGGATCTTTGACAGATCGATGGAAATTCAGAAGTGTCTGGCGTGTATATACGAATCCATCTATACATAGGAAATGCGTCAAAATCATCCAACTGTTTCTCTATATGTATGCTTTCTATCTGTACCACCTTTGTGGGCATTTTGAATAGCTGTTCTGTCAACATGGTCACCTCTACATGCTTCAGCCAATTCACTCAAGCTGCTAGTTAGAGCTAGTTGCACTTGAGAATTTTCAGAAAAGTGTTCCTGGAACCAAAGTTCAGATAACACTTGTAATGTTGTTTCATGAGCATCCACAGCTCGGTTGTAGTGGCTACCATTTATTATTTGATTGACAACAACTGAGCTGTACAGTCCCGATTGAACCCAGGTCTCATCGATACCACTATGCTCTGTAGTCTTCCCTAAACACCTGATAGCACAAAGACTGGTGTGGAAGGGGCCTGGCAATATACACCACTTGTCCTTGTACTGGTCACTGAGATGCTCGAGTTTAACTGCCCTTTTGTAAAGGTCCATATCAAAAGTAACCACGACCTTTCTATTGTTCTTAGGACATACAACTCTGTTTAGCTGATATAAGTGTTCTAATACTGTCACCAGTGTGGACAACTCATGGGCTGGATTATTTATTACGGACAGAGAGTGGGTATAGTCCACATTCAGTAACATTTTAATAGCATTCATTCATATTTTGTTAAACACCTATAAAACATGTTAAACCATCATCTTAGTACAATTTATATTAGTTTGATGTGTTCTGCAATATTGTTAATGCAATTTCCAGATTCCCAGACCCCTAAAATGTGGGTATAGGTATCAAAATCAAGGCCCTATATCATCTACAAGTAGAGATATTGTCCAAAATAGGTTTAAAATGGTGGCCATTTTGAAATCCAAGATGGCCGCCAATATAGTGATTGAAAAAAATGTATAAAATACTTTTTTTACTCTTTGGTAACTAAATAACATAAATAACACAAAAAATCAAACTTGAGCAAAATTTCCCACAACTATTTTAAAATCTACAAAATGTACCACACTAGTTTTGTATAATGGGAATTATTTGATAATTGAGGTCCTTTATGAAAACGGCAATACTTGATCGGTGAAATGATGACATTGTTTGAAGATTATGTAAACATGATCGGATGACCGAATGACTGTAACTTGTGTACATAATTAGGTAATATATTATTGTTTTTCACAAATAAGATCAAAGGTAGTAGTTGTGAAAAATATGATTTTCGTGTCCTCAACTATAAAAAGTGAATGAAACTTGTCCAAATCGCCGATAAATAAACGTAAAAAAAAAAATCCAAATCGTCACTTGTCAAAATGGCTACTTTCGGTTTTAAACGTCCGAAATGGACTTAGTGAATGAAACCTAGACAGCCTGATGAAAATTTCCATTGACGGCCCAGACAAGTTCAACTTCAAATCGGCATTTGTATAATGTAATGTGGTCCAAGAAGAACAGACGCATTTTGAACTGAATGTTGTGCAATTTGTTAGACATAGTGGATACTTGTACATGTATGTAATTCTGATGTATTTTTAAATTATTATGACCAAGAAAATAATTAAAGTTGTAAAAGTTCATTGGATTGTCTTCAAAAATGAATAGTATGCATGTCTTTTTGATCAGAAAAAAACGGGCTAGAATCTTACCATTTACAAATAAAAAGACCAAAAAAAATCAAACCAGGGACGGGACGACACCCCTCTCGAAGGGGACGACACCGCTCCCGCACACACCCCATCTTTCAAACAGATAAGTGGCCCCAACTTTTTTCGGCCCAGTGTGGGCCCTGTATGTGAAATAGATGCTTATTTGCAATTTAACTAGGTTATGGGATTAACACTTAAATGAAAGTTTTGAACGTTTGATTTATGTTATAAGTGAATTTGGCAAACTGTCAGGATTGAAATTAAATACATCAAAAACCATTATACTCAGAATAGGATCCTTAAGAAATTCAGATATTCAGATATTCAGTTGTGTCAAGATAAGAACTTTATATGGACCTCAAAGAAGGCAAAAACACTTGGAATGTATTTTAGTAATGATAAAGAATTTAATCTTACATCAAATTTGGAACCAAAATTGCAAGAATTTAAAAACTGTTTAAAGCAGTGGCAACATCGTAAGCTTACTTTGATGGGGAAAGTGACAGTTATTAAAACGTTTGCATTACCAAAACTTGTTTATCCATTTACTGTTTTACCGAATCCACCAGCACATATCATTAGTGATATAACGTGTGTTGTGTTTTACGTTTATTTATCGTCGCTACCGGTTGCCCATATGAGCGACGCCTCCTGAAGATATTAGTCATTTTGGAGGATAGTGCAATGATACAGACAGAGACCTATTTCAGAGTCTCTGCTGGTTTTTTTATGTGCACGGTGTAAAGCACCGACACAAGACCTTGGTTTAATGTCCCATCTGAAACTGAAAATCGAACCTGCGATCCCTGGATTACCAGTCCAGCGTGTTGCCACTGGACTGCGATCCCTGGATTACCAGTCCAGCGTGTTGCCACTGGACTGCGATCCCTGGATTACCAGTCCAGCGTGTTGCCACTGGACTGCGATCCCTGGATTACCAGTCCAGCGTGTTGCCACTGGACTACAGATCCCTGGATTACCAGTCCAGCGTGTTACCACTGGACTACAGATCCCTGGATTACCAGTCCAGCGTGTTGCCACTGGACTACAGATCCCTGGATTACCAGTCCAGCGTGTTGCCACTGGACTACAGATCCCTGAATTACCAGTCCAGCATGTTGCCACTGGACTACAGATCCCTGGATTACCAGTCCAGCGTGTTGCCACTGGACTACAGATCCCTGGATTACCAGTCCAGCGTGTTGCCACTGGACTGCGATCCCTGGATTACCAGTCCAGCGTGTTGCCACTGGACTACAGATCCCTGGATTACCAGTCCAGCGTGTTGCCACTGGATTACCAGTCCAGCGTGTTGCCACTGGATTACAGATCCCTGGATTACCAGTCCAGCGTGTTGCCACTGGATTACCAGTCCAGCGTGTTGCCACTGGACTACAGATCCCTGGATTACCAGTCCAGCGTGTTGCCACTGGACTACAGATCCCTGGATTACCAGTCCAGCGTGTTGCCACTGGACTACAGATCCCTGGATTACCAGTCCAGCGTGTTGCCACTGGATTACCAGTCCAGCGTGTTGCCACTGGATTACCAGTCCAGCTTGTTGCCACTGAACTACAGATCCGTCTGTGGGATATAACGAAATCAATATTTTTATTTATGTGGGACGATAAACCAGAAAAAATCGAGAGAACTACATTATATAAAAATTATGAAAGTGGCGGTTTAAAGTTAACAAACTTAACATATTTTTTAAACTCAATAAAAGCTTGTTGGCTTAAGAGAATCATAGACGACAAAACTAAAGGACTCTGGAAATGTATTTATGCAAAACAAATAGAGAAATATGGGGCGAAATGATACTAGATTGCAATCTGTCTGATAATGATATTCATAACGTCAGTGATGGTATTTCATTTTTACATGATATTCTAAAGTCATGGTTTAAGATTTATGCACACTTTAGTAATTCTAGTGTTTCTTTTAAACAACATATTATCTCTGAAATTAAAGTGGAGGGGAAAACTGTCTTTTATAGTTCAATAAAGGAATAAAATTTGTAGCTCAACTATTTGATTTTAGGAATGGTAAATATTCAACATTTGAAGACATGATAGAGTTATTTAATTTAAATGAAAAGGATTTCTTAACCTATCATAAACTAAAAAACAATATACCACAATCATACGTAAATAAAATGAACCAACGACTCCTTACAGAAACAAGAACAGAAACGTTAATTGACAAACTAAAAACCTCAAAAAGCCCCAATCAACTACTATATAAAACACAAATAGACAATTCAGAGATTGAAGGAACTAAATTAGAAAATAAATGGAATATCATACTAGGTAAACAAGAATTTAAATGGAAACGTATTTACTCAGTTTTGTATTTTGCGACAATAGATACGAAGTTAAGAAGTTTTCAATACAAATTCTTGAAGCATATTCTACCGACTAATAAACATTTATTAAAATGCAAAATAGTTTCGACAAGTCTTTGTAATTTCTGTAATATGAATGTCGAAAATATTGAACATTTGTTTTGGGAATGCCCATGTGTACAACACATGTGACAGAATGACAGAATATTTTATTGTCGTTAACCATACACAGTTTCTTGACACATATATACATGTGGAATCAACTAAGCATATTTCTAAATACATGTACAAAAAATATTGATGTGGATATAAATTTTGAAGTAATTTGTTTTGATAAAATAAACAACTCAGTGATAAACAATACAATTAATTTCGTAATTATTCTATGTAAATCTTTTATATATAGAATGAAGTGTAGAAAAGAATTGCCACGTTTTGAGTGCTTAAAAGTTATCTAAATATTAGAATTAATTTAGAACGGAAGATTGCTTTAAGAACAGACAAATTAGAAAAATACAACTCCAAGTGGGTAGCGTTTATATAATCAATTAATTCCTCTACTTGTATTTTCTTGTGTAATTGAAAATAAATAAATGGAAACGATCACCCATATGCTTTTTTCCACCTTCTCTTTTTGCTTTAAAATTTATTTTTCAAACTAGGGATACTTATCCATAAATAACTCTTTTGTGTATATATTTACATATATATATGGAAGGCAAACGTCTTATTAGATCATTTATGTTGTAATATGTGTAAATGCTTTTTATGTATATACAAGGAAGAAATAAATGGGGTTACCCGAAAAGGGGCCTCAAAATTAAAAAAAATTATCTTCCAAAAAGCTAAAATGACTAATCTCTTCAGGAGGCGTTGCTCATATGGGCAACAGGTAGCGACGATAAATAAACGTAAAACACACACATAGTTAGGGCATTTTAGAAAAATTCTTAACCATCTGTGAAAAAATTGCTTAGTTTAAACAATATTTTATTTCAATGAATATACATAATATAATGATCACAATAAGAAAATACATGTAGGATTGAGGAGAAAGCAAAAAAATTGCTTACCAATAGCTTTCTTCACCAATGTGTTCATATAGGTGTATACTAACACCTCTCAATTTATTCCAACCCAAATCCTTGTGGAAAATTCTGGGGAGCTAATCAAAGTTGGGGTACCCGGACGAAAAATAATGCCTGGGTGAAAAATAAAAATTTGGTGAAGAAAACTATTGGTAAGCAATTTTTTCACAGATGGTTATGAATTTTTCTAAAATGCCCTAACTAACAGCAGAGTTAGTTGATTGGAACTAGTCATTCAAGCATGTCTTGAAGGTTTTTATCACCAACAGTTTTTAGCTCTACTATTCAAAGAATTATGAGAGCTATTGTACTCACCCTGGAGTCGGTATCGCTGTTGCCATTTGGTTAATGTTTTAGAGCAAGGTTTCTATCTGTTTTGAACCATCTACTACATACCTTTGAAACTTCACACAATAGTAACGTTCCCTATCAAAATATGAGTCAAGTTCCATAACTTTGTATCATTATTTCATAGAATTATACCCCTTTTACTCTTAGAAATTCTGATTAGTTTTTTAGCAAGTTGACTTTTCTCCAGAAATTCTGGTTAGTTTTTTTTAGCAAGTTGACTTTTCTCCTGAACCACTCGTTGCATGTTATTGAAACTTACATACATGTTCCTTATCAAAATATAAGCGGTATCAGACAAGTTCCATAACTCTGTCACATAAATTAACAGAATTATGTCCCTTTTGACACTTACAAAATGTTGTTATTTAGTAAGTTGGCTTTTCTCCTCAACCATTCCATGTTATTGAAATTTCACATAAATGTTCGTTATTAAGCAGATAAAAGATTTTCTGCAGTGAAACACTTAACATACACTCCTCTTCACAATCAATCCGCTTACACTGTATGCTATGGTAAGCATTTTGTGACATTAACAAGATACAATATAAACTTGCATGACAACATTAATGTAAATTTTCGAATAGTCGAGCACGTTGTCCTTCCAACAGCTCTTGTTTGTGTTAGAATAGGTTTTTCGGGCTGATAATGGTCCGACAGCCAGTTTTAGCAACCTTGCAGTGTATACCACTGATTCTATATTGCAGAATGAAGGGTATGTACAGTTGGCATCTACCGAGAAACTCCGACCCTACATACAGTCCAATCCCGTTGCAGTACAAATACATAGATCTCCAACGACAGACATGTCTTCAAGAGTTGTATGTAAACAGTATTTCTGCCAAATTGCTGTTAAATCTATTTCCACAGATAAAACAGACTTGCATATCTGGGCCCCGTTTTATCAACGGTCATAAGTCGGTCTTAGTTAAGATTATTGCTTAAGACCGAGTTACGCCGTCGTAACGTCTTGGTTAAGACCACGGTCCGTTTTATCAACAAAGTCGCAGTTAAGATATCGTAAATAAAGTCTTAACTTTACGACTGGTTCGATGCAGTCGCAACTTCGGAAAAAGTCTTAAAAATGCCGGCCGAATCAGACGAATCCGTGCATCAGAGACGTGATGCAAGAATATTCAGGGCCGGTAGAGACATTGGAGACGTATGACACCAATATCCTTTCCCGATATCGCAGGACGAGGCTCTGGGTTGTCTTGCTTGTGGATATGGTGGGGGAATGACTTGGACAAGGGGACGAACCGCTCTCATTCGATACCAGGTTTGACCTAGGTAAAGTGAAATTGATATATTTCTACATCTTGCATTATTAAGGTGCATATCAGTGTTATTTGCGTACACATTTCTGTACAGTAGGCCCTTATTTCTATTTTAAGATTACAAGGGACGCTACTTCCATAAGAATCTATCGCTATTTATACTACACACAAGTCATGACTTATTATGTTTTTGGAACTGAATAACGATACGTATTATGTTTCTGCAATGCATTAGCTAAGTAAACTGATACAGTGTGCAGGTAGGGAATTAAATGCTTGTGTTTATAATGTCGTCTGTTTCTTTTTAAATGCTCGTGTATTGCTACAGTATTCATACACATAATTAAACGTCCCCACGTGTCCAAATACAAATGTTTTTCTGGACAGGCTTAGCCGACCTAAGCGGTTAACCAGTACTAAACTATGTCTGTGAGGTGACTTGCTCAATGACACTACATACATGGACTGACCGAGTATCGAACATGGGACAGTTTGATTCCAAATCTGACACCATGCCACTGGACCACGGACGCCTGGAGGAAATCGTCCTGTTCAATCTGTCACCGTACCATATCACATACTGTCCATTCTATGGATCGAACCAGGGTTGAATTGGTGAGAAGCGAGCATACCTAACTACTGCGTAAATTGGACAGCCAAAAAAAGTGTAATCCATATTACAAGTTGTCATGATTGATCTTGATGCGATGATAGACATGATGAGTCGGGATGACCATAATTATATATAGATACACTGTCCAGTTTGAAATCAATCGGAATATATCAAACTCTGTGTTTACATGTATATTGGGTTACAAACTACTACCACAACCAATGACCACAAAGTTACATTGTAATATAATTATATTGTGTTGAAAAAACTGACTGTTTTATGTATCAATAATAGGCAAAACGTGTTGTTCATTTCAGGTGCTTATTGATGTAGATACCTATCAATGGGTGATTTATTGTCCGAAGTTGCAGATTTGCATGGCATCAACAGGTAGGTGAACTCTTGTCGACATGATCATTAATTGCTAAGTTGATTCGATTAGCTGTCTGATTAGCGTAGTGATTAGCACGCTCGCTTTTAGTCAATGCATTCCGGGTTCCTTCCATGGACTGAGAAGTGTGTGAGATGGTACGGTGGTCACCAAATCGGACATGTGAGTTTTCTCCGATTATGTCCCACACAAATGACTACATAATTATACGCTTTCATCTGCTCCAACGAGAGTGCTTAATATTATAATCTTGTTTCGAAATTGTTGTAAAGTAAATAATATTTATACAGTTGATTATTCTAACATTAACCCTTTACTCCACAACAGAAGAGGCCATTAGTTCATTTTATCTCCATACAACTGATAAGAAATATGTACACTGTACTACATAACCAATAATCAATATCTATGACACCATCTCCATATAGATTATTGGAAAATATTGAATAATAGATACCAACCTGATTCAATGCTAATTTGCAATACTTTCTGATAATGTAATCAAAATTATGTCAATGTAAATCTTTTGTAGAATTAAATTTCTTTCTGATGGTATAATTTTCACAAGTGTAGGACAAAAACTCTGAGAGCACTACATATTACAAATGATATTGATACTAAATTTTTATGAAATATTAGCAAATTATTCCCATTTCATCAATGATATTGTTCATATAAAAGTAATTTATTGACACTAAATAATTTTATTAATATTTAGTATCTTATTAATATTAATATCTTTAAACATTTATAACTAAATAAATAGTTATTTGTATAAAATATATATATACTGAGTCAAAAAAGAAACGATACCAAACTAAAAATGACGTAAAACGGATAAAACCATAGAAAGGTTTAATATATTATTACGTATCAGTACCGGGTATCTTATTGCAACGTCAGCCAACCATAAACACAGGTAAATAAACACCCGATAAACCTGGAACGCCGAATTTCCGATTTGCACGTGCTCCTCAACAAAGACAACTTCCTGCACATGTACAAATCGGAAAACCGGTTTATTGTATTGGTATTGCATTATCATCGAGGAAAAACACCTTACATACCCATTGTTACCTCTAACAAAATACTTAGGCTAAACCGCAATCAGAGAATGCGTGCCATTGGCATGATTGACGGCGGTTTACGTCAGCGTGACGTCGCAAATCGACTCGGGGTTAAGCGGATCACGATAACACGTCTACTTCGACGTTATCGAACACATGGATCGGTTTATTTGTTTAATCATATTTTATTGCTCGATTAGTTTTTTTACATATATACATGTGAATACAAACATGACAAATTATAGAAAAGCAAACGGGTCGGGCCACAAGTTCTAGCAACATTAGTTACGGCCCTTCCCGATGGATCGGTGGACGACCGTCTAAGATCTGGTCGACCACGTGTGACGACGCGTGAACAGGACCGTCACATTCGGACGTCACATTTACGTGACCGGTTCCTACCTGCTACGCACACAGCTGCCGTTACTCTTGGGATGACCAACAATCGCATCAGTGCACATTCAACAGTGCAACAGTCAGGAACCGGCTCGGTGAACGTGGCATTCGTGCCTATCGGCCATACGTTGGACCCATCCTGACACGATGTCACCGTGACGTACGGCGGGAATGGACGACGGAACGTGCTCGCTGGACTCGGTTACAGTGGAATTCGGTGATGTTTAGCGTTGAATCGCGGTTCTGTTTGCGTCGAGCGGATGGCAGAGAGCGGGTATATCGCAGATGCGGTGAACGTTACGCCGACGCATGTATACGTCAGGTCGATCTGTTCGGGGGCGGAAGCGTTATGGCGTGGGGCAGTATCACCTTCGGCAGTCGCACTGAACTGTTAGTGGTGGACGGGAACCTAAACGCCCAGCGATACTGTGATGAGATCCTTGCGCCAGTTGTTGTGCCGTTCTTTAACGCCAACAGAAACGTCACACTGTTCCAACAGGACAACACCAGGTGTCATACTGCTCGGATTTCCACCACATTATTGGAGCAGAACAATATTGAAACCCTGCCGTGGCCTGCTTTGTCACCAGACTTGTCACCCATAGAACATTTGTGGGATACGTTAGACCGCCACGTCAGACGACGTCAGCCGGTAACGTTAAACCAACTGAGGGATGTTTTGCGTCAGGAGTGGACAAATATTGACCAGCAAGAGATTCAGACACTCTTCCGTTCGATGCGACGGCGGTGCATTGCAGTGAGAGACGCAAATGGTGCCCATACACGGTATTGACGTCTGTGTGAAAACTCCATTAGACCCCTGTCCGACGAATTACGTCATCACGCAGCAGACAGTTTCGGAGGCTCATTATGCTTTATGTGCTCCTCTTTCAAACATGTTGGACTATCATCTTATGAATTTTCAAAGAATTTTCTTAATAAATGTTGAAATTATAGACACATAAACACCAGGTATCGTTTCTTTTTTGACTCGGTATATATATATATAATATTTAGACATTTTTGACATATCGACTGAAACCGGAATTTTGAGAAAAGAGTCACTTACTTGTTGGTGTTGTTCAACTCTAGGTACGTACCTCTGCATACATGTATATATGTATGTACTGTTATCCAATATAATCCAATATAATTCCAATATTTCTTGTCACCAAAATTGATTTTAAAATTTGACAGAACACTATATTATTTTACACTAATATTTACAGTCAGGAGTTGTTATTACCGACATACACTGTACAAAACCACGCCCAAACTGGCACGCGGTTAAGTTTGTGTATGGCGGCTTTAAAATTTTACTTTAATTCTTTGACAAACAATATAATTTACACTAATATTTACACTAATATCAACACAGGATGTTCATAATTTGCATATGTGGTCATTATCGACATACACTGTACAAAAGCACGCCCAAACTGGCACGCGGTTAAGTTTGTGTATAAAGTGACCAAGCAAAGAAAGAGCGGAAGATAGTGACCTGACGTGGGACTCGAACCCACGACCTTCACGAACACTAGTCGGACAGCTCTACCAACTGAGCTAGCCGGGCCGTTGTTCACACATCATCCATACTTTAATACCCCGCTTGATGGGTTTTGCCGGCATATACTGTCGAATTGATAAACGCCCAGTGTACCTCGCCATGGCTTCATCAATAGTGACCTCGCGTGATAATGTGTAGCTCTCCGAAACACTTTTGAGCTACATGATCTATCACAGGACGCACCTTGTATAATTTGTCATAGCCTGGTTGACCATGTGCTGGCTCAGCAGCTCTGTCAGCAACATGAAAGTACTGTGTCAGTTTCTGAAAACTGTTGCACGTCATTGTACCTTGAACACCACTACCCAGTACATATCTGCTTCCGGAAGACTCTGGATACCCATTAATATGTTTATCCCGACATATGCACGGATTTCTTCTGCGGTTGTGTCAGTCCAGTATGTGTCGGTCGTTCTGGATGCCTCCATCTTATACCTAGCATAATTGTTTGTATGCTGGGCAAAGTTGGCAAACAGATCTGGCTTCATCATCAACCAGAAATAGTCGATTGCCCGAGCAGTCTCGACATCAAACCCTGCCGGGAGATTGGCACCATCTTCCTCCACAAAGTCATCAAACTGAAGAAAGATCAACAGTACATAATGTTATGACTTTTATTTATTACATTTTGTACGAGACATTGTTTTCTTATTTTTAGTGTTTCAGTTTATTGTTCATCAATAAAAATATATATAGTGTACATGTATATAGTATATATAATATGACATCAGTATCAATGTGTCCTGTAATTATTTACATTTCTTATTTTTGAAAGACTTGTGCATTACGGTGCGTAAACTTGAGAAAATAAAATATATACATGTACAACCCTTAACGGGTTTGTTTGTTTATTCATTCTTCCGGGATTTATCCATAATGAAAGAAACGGGACATGGTTTTATTATTTCATTGACTATTAACTTGCTAAAACCATTTGATGAAGCTTAATTGGAGAAAAACTATTTGTAAACAAACATCATTCGCGGGAAAATTGAATACGCACCCTCAAATTTGTGAAATTTGATGACCAATTTGAAGTATTTTCGTCCTCTGAATCGGCGGCATCGGACGAACCTCCGTCGGACTCATCATCACTGACTATTGGTACGTCGATGTCGGATCCAACCTCGCTAAATCCTTCAAAATCGGATTCATCGTCGCTTGATTCTATCATTCGTGAAGCCATATTTGTATTGATAAATTTTCAGAAAATCGACCTGTGAACTTAGCGCGTGATATATTGGGTGTATACGATTGGACGCTATTTATATGTTAACATTTAATTGTAACCATGTGCTTTTTCATGCGTAAAAGATAGATAAAGTTTACATCTTTCAGTCGAGCTAAATTTAACCGGGGTCATTGTATTCTAAATATAAACATATCGGTGTCAAAGTTCAGAGGCGTTGTAAGGCGTGTATATGCATACTATATGGAGATCGGACAATGGCATTCAATGGCGTTTGTATGTGGGAATTATGTATGTGGCGTTGTAAGGCGTGTATATGGAGATCGGACAAAGGCGTTCAATGGCATTTGTATGTGGGAATTATGTATGTGGCGTTGTATGGCGTCTCTATAGGGGAGGCAGTAAAGGCGTTGTATGGCGTGTATGTGGAGTAAAGGGTTAACAATGAAGAACGATGTAAAAACACAAAAGTTAACCATAGTTTTTTCAAAAACAGAATTAGGCCGAACTCCAAATATATTTAGTTTCGTCACAGCAACCCAGATTTATGGAATAATTTCCATTATTAATGTACATACACTGTACTAATCACTTATAAATTGTTCTTAAAAAAAAATTAATATCTGTCAGGTCCACTCTCACAAATGCTTAATATTAAAGATGCATGTCCGATTTTTGTTCACAATCATTCCAGTGCAACTTATCAGTTTGACTTTACTATATTGAATAGAACAAGGGTGGCATGTTTTCAAATGTTATTGACAAACTACTTATTATTCCCAACAATAACAATTTTTTAATATATATTATCTGTATTAGTTAAAAATGTTCAAATTTAACAGATAGAAATGTAGAACTTTGATGTTAATAGAGCTTTTATATTTTATTTCTTTCAGATTCCCTGATGATATAGCTTTAATTGATGTACAGCAGGATTTTTATCGCAAGTGCCATATTATACAGAATACAGTTGGCACGGTTGATGGTACTAATATTAATTGATCTATGATTGTGTGATAGCATGGCCAAGAAAATGAAGAGTGGACAACACTATTTCAACAGATCAGTTCATGCCTCTGTCAACACCACTTGATTTAAGGACACTAATCTTAGCTGTCATATTTACAGTTTAGAAATCTTGAAAACTGATGAAAACTGTGCAACTATCCAGTGATACAAATGAATACTGTTTGGTACTTTTCTTTTATAGACTATTAAGATTTCATTTTGAAAAGCGGCACAGTTTTAAACATTACGAAAGAAATTTCCGGTCTTAATTTTTGTGATTTAAGGTTTCCACAAATAAAGCAAACAATAGATATATATACATGTATGCCAAACAAGCAAAATTAGATGTGCATGAAAAACCCTGGTAATGATATGGTATTGAAGCCTGTGTACAAACAAGATTGTCTATCATACTGTGTTCACTACAGAACTTCAGTCTATATCTTGTTCAAGAAATCTTCTTTTACTGTGAAATCATAAAAGTTGATGCAAAAAAACACGAAAATAGATTCACAGTAAATATAATTTGTTGTATCAGATTGCATAGGGTGTGACAGATAGACTTTGGTGTGAAAATGTAACTGCTTCAATATACTACCCACTACACTGTAACAGAAGCTGTAACATTACACAAAGCAACCCGATACAATATATATGTTGATATACATAATACATGAATACCTGTGAGTGTTTTACGTTTATTTATCCTAGTTACCAGTTGCCCATTTTAGCGACACCTACTGAAGAGATTAGTTATTTTAGATTTGGAGGATAGTGTAATGATGTCTCCTCTGGTTCTTTTACTTGCACTGTGTAAAGCACCGGCACAATACCTTAGTTTAAATTCTCATCTGAAAGACTATGATTTTAGTATGGTATAGCGGGGTATCGAACGGGGTAAAAAGCCCATGTGATCTAGTTATTTATTTTTCTTTCTTGTTCCTACGATATAATTATAAGAGGATATGTGTTTGTTTCAGTGTATGATCGAATAATATTTCACCGAATGAACATTGAAATCATTATTACCAAGTGTGGAGCTAGTCACGAGTGATATTAATAGCTTTCTATGTTTATGAGTAAAATATTATTCGATCATTCACTAAACAAACAAATTTTCTTTTTATTTTGGCTGAAAAGTGTTTTTATGATAGAAAATGATGCAACTGCGCCATGGGCTAAATCGTACTTAGACAACAATATGTGACGTCATAAAAGACGTAATAAATGACTTTGCTTGAGTCCGTAAACGTACGTGCTGCCAACATTTCAACAAACACATTCTTTGTACCACAAATTCAAAGCATTGTTACTTTTAGCTTCCTACTTAATCCTTTTCATTATGTATGTTGTTGTATGTTATATGTGATTTATGGTTTGCAATAAATATTGTTTAAACCAATTCATCTTGGCAATTCTATTCCATATATGCGAGGATTAAAAACTGCATTACCCATAGTGTCAGTAATGTTACAAGTGTCAACATGTATCTCTACGTGTATTATATAATTAATTTGCAGTGACATTATAAATAATGAAATTTAGAATAGTTCAGTTGTTTTATTTCTACTTCCTAACATCCATGATTGTCCTGGTGATAATTAGTTTCAATATAACTTACCGACCAAGTTAACTTGACGACAGTGTGGTAGTTAAAGCGACCATTTATCATCGTCTTTGATCTATTGTTTTTTTGCTTAATTATCGTCACTACCGGTTGCCCATATGAGCGACACCTCTTGAAGAGATTAGTCATTTTAGATTTTTGAGGATATTGCAGTGATAGAGACGTGGGGGGGGGGGGGGGGTACGTGGCCGATTGGTTAATGTTGTTGACTTCGAATCACTTGCCCCTCACAGCTGATGTTTAGACTCTCAATTGGTTAATGTTGCTGACTTCGAATCATTTGCCCCTCACAGCTGATGTTTAGACTTCGAATCACTTGCCCCTCACAGCTGATGTTTAGACTTCGAATCACTTGCCCCTCACAGCTGATGTTTAGACTTCGAATCACTTGCCCCTCACAGCTGATGTTTAGACTTCGAATCACTTGCCCCTCACAGCTGATGTTTAGACTTCGAATCACTTGCTCCTCACAGCTGATGTTTAGACTTCGAATCACTTGCTCCTCACAGCTGATGTTTAGACTTCGAATCACTTGCTCCTCACAGCTGATGTTTAGACTTCGAATCACTTGCTCCTCACAGCTGATGTTAGACTTCGAATCACTTGCCCCTCACAGCTGATGTTTAGACTTCGAATCACTTGCTCCTCACAGCTGATGTTTAGACTTCGAATCACTTGCTCCTCACAGCTGATGTTTAGACTTCGAATCACTTGCTCCTCACAGCTGATGTTTAGACTTCGAATCACTTGCTCCTCACAGCTGATGTTTAGACTTCGAATCACTTGCTCCTCACAGCTGATGTTTAGACTTCGAATCACTTGCCCCTCACAGCTGATGTTTAGACTTCGAATCACTTGCCCCTCACAGCTGATGTTTAGACTTCGAATCACTTGCCCCTCACAGCTGATGTTTAGACTTCGAATCACTTGCTCCTCACAGCTGATGTTTAGACTTCGAATCACTTGCTCCTCACAGCTGATGTTTAGACTTCGAATCACTTGCTCCTCACAGCTGATGTTTAGACTTCGAATCACTTGCTCCTCACAGCTGATGTTTAGACTTCGAATCACTTGCCCCTCACAGCTGATGTTTAGACTTCGAATCACTTGCCCCTCACAGCTGATGTTTAGACTTCGAATCACTTGCCCCTCACAGCTGATGTTTAGACTTCGAATCACTTGCCCCTCACAGCTGATGTTTAGACTTCGAATCACTTGCCCCTCACAGCTGATGTTTAGACTTCGAATCACTTGCCCCTCACAGCTGATGTTTAGACTTCGAATCACTTGCCCCTCACAGCTGATGTTTAGACTTCGAATCACTTGCCCCTCACAGCTGATGTTTAGACTTCGAATCACTTGCTCCTCACAGCTGATGTTTAGACTTCGAATCACTTGCCCCTCACAGCTGATGTTTAGACTTCGAATCACTTGCTCCTCACAGCTGATGTTTAGACTCCCACCAGGGGTGTAGGATTATTTCGTGCAAGGAAACTATTTGGAATGTTTGTGGTTCTACCCAGGCAGGTGACCTTTCACACTTGACATACTGTATGGAGGGGCGCCCAGGATCTTCCTCCACCAATAATAGCTGGAAAGTCACCATATTACTTGAGCTGTTGGTGATACATTAAACCCTAAACACAAACAGAGACCCATGCCAGAGTATTATCTGGGTTTTTTTACGTGAACAGTGTTATTCACTGACTTAAAGACTGCTGATTGAACCTTGGATCTACAGACCAATGTGTTCACCACTGGACTATTGACATATGATCTATTAATCTCATCACACAGATATATACGACTACTGTATGACCAGTCTGAGACAGCCTGTATATTATATATGCTAGAATTGCCGTTATAAAAAGACATGCTGATACAAAAGTTTGTATTAATGAATGGAGTCTATTCAGTATTTACATCACTAGATATCGTGGAAACATGTAAATACCGTAGGCCCTATTCAGTATTTACATCACTAGATATTGTGGTAACATGTAAATACCGTAGTCCCTATTCAGTTGCTTCAACATTATTTACAGACACAAATCTGGAACATACCCTTGAAAATGAAATAATATTTAACAACATAATCCTATTAGCAAAGAAGTGTTGGGGTGGGAGCACTGTTTTACATTTACGCAAAAACGATGTATAAGTATAATAAAAAGTCTGACATGTTTAACAATTCAATATATGAAAACTACGTATCAGATTTAAAATATTGTTGCACGATGGAAACATACCAGTTATACTGAATTAGATTATACATTCACAGTAACAAGGAAGATTTAGTGGGGCCCTGTTTTCCATTCCAATACCGGCGTGTTAAAAAATCTATAGATTTGACCAACTACGTCATATTGGATTTAATATAGATTGCATGTTTGGAGAGGCCTGTGTGTAAGGTTTAATTCGATATAAGAAATATTAACATATTCCAAGAAATAAAGAAGTTATGAATATGCACCGGAAGTTTAAATTCAGACTGTGTCACTGTTATTACAGTCGTACGACGAAAGAAAATCTTAGCTGCAACCGAAGGACTTGCGACCGTGTTGATAAAACGGTCGTACGATTGTCGCAGGAAACGTCGCAAGTAGCGGTCTTAAGATAAGACTGACTTGCGACCAACGTTGTTGATAAAATGGGGCCCTGGGGTGTTGACAAACTCACAAACTTGGTGTGGTAAGATAAAGTCGCATAAATGTGGTGTTGTAAGATAAACTTGCATACAGATGGTGTTGTAAGATAAACTTGCATACAGATGGTGTTATAAGATAAACTTGCATACATGTGGTGTTGTAAGATAAACTTGCATACATGTGGTGTTGTAAGATAAACGTGCATACATGTGATGTTGTAAGATAACCTCACATACAGATGGTGTTGTAAGATAAACTTGCATACAGATGGTGTTGTAAGATAAACTTGCATACATGTGGTGTTGTAAGATAAACTCACATACATGTGGTGTGGTAGGATAAACTCACATACATGTGGTGTGGTAGGATAAACTCACATACATGTGGTGTGGTAAGATAAACTCACATACATGTGGTGTGGTAGGATAAACTCACATACATGTGGTGTGGTAAGATAAACTCACATACATGTGGTGTTGTAAGATAAACTCACATACATGTGGTGTGGTAAGATAAACTCACATACATGTGGTGTTGTAAGATAAACTCACATACATGTGGTGTTGTAGGGATAAGCTCACATACATTTGGTGTGGTAAACAAATACACATACGTTTGCTATTGTAAGACAAACTTGCATACCTGTGTGGTAAGACAAAGGAAGTATAATGCTACCAGACAAGACTGTACGTTGTAGGTCTGTCAGAAGTTTAATGCTACCAGACAAGACTGTATGTTGTAGGCCTGTTGGAAGTATAATGCTACCAGACAAGACTGTACGTTGTAGGTCTGTCAGAAGTATAATGCTATCAGACAAGACTACGTTGTAGGTCTGTCAGAAGTATAATGCTACCTGACAAGACTGTATGTTGTAGGCCTGTTGGAAGTATAATGCTACCAGACAAGACTATATGTTGTACGTCTGTCAGAAGTATAATGCTGCCAGACAAGACTGTACGTTGTAGGCCTGTCAGAAGTATAATGCTGCCAGACAAGACTGTACGTTGTAGGCCTGTCAGAAGTATAATGCTGCCAGACAAGACTGTATGTTGTAGGCCTGTTGGAAGTATAATGCTGCCAGACAATACTGTATGTTGTAGGCCTGTCAGAAGTATAATGCTGCCAGACAAGACTGTATGTTGTAGGCCTGTCAGAAGTATAATGCTGCCAGAAAAGACTGTATGTTGTAGGCCTGTCAGAAGTATAATGCTACCAGACAAGAATGTATGTTGTAGGCCTGTCAGAAGTATAATGCTACCAGACAAGACTGTACATTGTAGGCCTGTCAGAAGTATAATGCTACCAGACAAGACTGTATGTTGTAGGCCTGTCAGAAGTATAATGCTGCCAGACAAGACTGTATGTTGTAGGCCTGTCAGAAGTATAATGCTACCAGACAAGACTGTATGTTGTAGGCCTGTCAGAAGTATAATGCTACCAGACAAGACTGTATGTTGTAGGCCTGTCAGAAGTATAATGCTACCTAAGCTGGAGACATTGTGTTAGGTATACTGTGATTGTTTAAGTATAAAATTATATTTTCAGTTTGGCATTGAGACTAAGACCATCTCGGGGTTGGCAGCAAGTAAACCTGTGATACAGTCGGCTAATGATGGGGTAAGTAAGGCAGCAAGTAAACCTGTGATACAGTCGGCTAATGATGGGGTAAGTAAGGCAGCAAGTAAACCTATGATACAGTCGGCTAATGATGTGGTAAGTAAGGCAAGAAGTAAACCTATGATACAGTCGGCTAATGATGTGGTAAGTAAGGCAGGAAGTAAACCTGTGATACAGTCGGCTAATGATGTGGTAAGTAAGGCAGGACGTAAACCTGTGATACAGTCAGCTAATGATGTTGTAAGTAAGGCAGGAAGTAAACCTGTGATACAGTCAGCTAATGATGTTGTAAGTAAGGCAGTAAGTAAACCTATGATACAGTCGGCTAAAGATGTGGTAAGTAAGGCAGGAAGTAAACCTATGATACAGTCGGCTAATGATGTGGTAAGTAAGGCAGGACGTAAACCTATGATACAGTCGGCTAATGATGTGGTAAGTAAGGCAGGAAGTAAACCTGTGATACAGTCGGCTAATGATGGGGTAGGTAAGGCAGTAAGTAAATCTGTGATACAGTCAGCTAATGATGGGGTAAGTAAGGCAGCAAGTAAACCTGTGATACAGTCGGCTAATGATGGGGTAAGTAAGGCAGCAAGTAAACCTGTGATACAGTCGGCTAATGATGGGGTAAGTAAGGCAGCAAGTAAACCTGTGATACTGTCGGATAATGATTGGGTAAGTAAGGCAGTAAGTAAGCCTGTGATACAGTCGGCTAATGATGGGGGTAAGTAAGGCAGCAAGTAAACCTGTGATACAGTCGGCTAATGATGGGGTAAGTAAGGCAGCAAGTAAACCTGTGATACAGTCGGCTAATGATGGGGTAAGTAAGGCAGCAAGTAAACCTATGATACAGTCGGCTAATGATGTGGTAAGTAAGGCAAGAAGTAAACCTATGATACAGTCGGCTAATGATGTGGTAAGTAAGGCAGGAAGTAAACCTGTGATACAGTCGGCTAATGATGTGGTAAGTAAGGCAGGACGTAAACCTGTGATACAGTCAGCTAATGATGTTGTAAGTAAGGCAGGAAGTAAACCTGTGATACAGTCAGCTAATGATGTTGTAAGTAAGGCAGTAAGTAAACCTATGATACAGTCGGCTAAAGATGTGGTAAGTAAGGCAGGAAGTAAACCTATGATACAGTCGGCTAATGATGTGGTAAGTAAGGCAGGACGTAAACCTATGATACAGTCGGCTAATGATGTGGTAAGTAAGGCAGGAAGTAAACCTGTGATACAGTCGGCTAATGATGGGGTAGGTAAGGCAGTAAGTAAATCTGTGATACAGTCAGCTAATGATGGGGTAAGTAAGGCAGCAAGTAAACCTGTGATACAGTCGGCTAATGATGGGGTAAGTAAGGCAGCAAGTAAACCTGTGATACAGTCGGCTAATGATGGGGTAAGTAAGGCAGCAAGTAAACCTGTGATACTGTCGGATAATGATTGGGTAAGTAAGGCAGTAAGTAAGCCTGTGATACAGTCGGCTAATGATGGGGGTAAGTAAGGCAGCAAGTAAACCTGTGATACAGTCGGCTAATGATGGGGTAAGTAAGGCAGCAAGTAAACCTGTGATACAGTCGGCTAATAATGGGGTAAGTAAGCCAGCAAGTAAACCTGTGATACAGTCAGCTAATGATGGGGTAAGTAAGGCAGCAAGTAAGCCTGTGATACAGTCGGCTAATGATGGGGTAAGTAAGGCAGCAAGTAAACCTGTGATGCAGTCGGCTAATGATGAGGTAAGTAAGGCAGCAAGTAAGCGTATGATACAGTCGGCTAATGATGGGGTAAGTAAGGTAGCAAGTAAGCCTGTGATACAGTCGGCTAATGATGGGGTAAGTAAGGCAGCAAGTAAGCCTGTGATACAGTCGGATAATGATGGGGTAAGTAAGGCAGTAAGTAAGCCTGTGATACAGTCGGATAATGATGGGGTAAGTAAGGCAGCAAGTAAGCCTGTGATACAGTCAGCTAATGATGAGGTAAGTAAGGCAGTAAGTAAACCTGTGATACAGTCGGCTAATGAGGTAAGTAAGGCAGCAAGTAAGCTTGTGATACAGTCGGCTAATGATGGGGTAAGTAAGGCAGTAAGTAAACCTGTGATACAGTCGGACAATAATGAGGTAAGTAAGGCAGCAAGTAAACCTGTGATACAGTCGGCTAATGATGGGGTAAGTAAGGCAGCAAGTAAACCTGTGATACAGTCAGCTAATGATGGTGTAAGTAAGGCAGTAAGTAAGCCTGTGATACAGTTGGCTAATGATGAGGTAAGTAAGGCAGCAAGTAAGCCTGTGATACAGTTGGATAATGATTGGATAAGTAAGGCAGGAAGTAAACCTATGATACAGTCGGCTAATGATGTGGTAAGTAAGGCAGGAAGTAAACCTGTGATACAGTCGGCTAATGATGTGGTAAGTAAGGCAGGAAGTAAACCTGTGATACAGTCAGCTAATGATGTTGTAAGTAAGGCAGTAAGTAAACCTATGATACAGTCAGCTAATGATGTGGTAAGTAAGGCAGGAAGTAAACCTGTGATACAGTCGGCTAATGATGTGGTAAGTAAGGCAGGAAGTAAACATATGATACAGTCGGCTAATGATGCGGTAAGTAAGGCAGCAAGTAAACCTGTGATACAGTCGGCTAATGATGGGGTAAGTAAGGCAGCAAGTAAACCTGTGATACAGTCGGCTAATGATGAGGTAAGTAAGGCAGTAAGTAAACCTGTGATACAGTCGGCTAATGATGAGGTAAGTAAGGCAGTAAGTAAGCCTGTGATACAGTCGGCTAATGATGAGGTAAGTAAGGCAGCAAGTAAGCCTGTGATACAGTCGGATAATGATGGGGTAAGTAAGGCAGCAAGTAAGCCTGTGATACAGTCAGCTAATGATGGGGTAAGTAAGGCAGTAAGTAAACCTGTGATACAGTCGGACAATAATGAGGTAAGTAAGGCAGCAAGTAAACCTGTGATACAGTCGGCTAATGATGGGGTATGTAAGGCAGCAATTAAACCTGTGATACAGTCAGCTAATGATGGGGTAAGTAAGACAGTAAGTAAGCCTGTGATACAGTTGGCTAATGATGAGGTAAGTAAGGCAGCAAGTAAGCCTGTGATACAGTTGGATAATGATTGGATAAGTAAGGCAAGAAGTAAACCTATGATACAGTCGGCTAATGATGTGGTAAGTAAGGCAGGAAGTAAACCTGTGATACAGTCGGCTAATGATGTGGTAAGTAAGGCAAGAAGTAAACCTGTGATACAGTCAGCTAATGATGTTGTAAGTAAGGCAGGAAGTAAACCTGTGATACAGTCAGCTAATGATGTTGTAAGTAAGGCAGTAAGTAAACCTATGATACAGTCGGCTAAAGATGTGGTAAGTAAGGCAGCAAGTAAACCTATGATACAGTCGGCTAATGATGTGGTAAGTAAGGCAGGACGTAAACCTATGATACAGTCGGCTAATGATGTGGTAAGTAAGGCAGGAAGTAAACCTGTGATACAGTCAGCTAATGATGGGGTAGGTAAGGCAGTAAGTAAACCTGTGATACAGTCAGCTAATGATGGGGTAAGTAAGGCAGCAAGTAAACCTGTGATACAGTCGGCTAATGATGGGGTAAGTAAGGCCGCAAGTAAACCTGTGATACTGTCCGATAATGATTGGGTAAGTAAGGCAGTAAGTAAGCCTGTGATACAGTCGGCTAATGATGGGGTAAGTAAGGCAGCAAGTAAACCTGTGATACAGTCGGCTAATGATGGGGTAAGTAAGGCAGCAAGTAAACCTGTGATACAGTCGGCTAATGATGGGGTAAGTAAGCCAGCAAGTAAACCTGTGATACAGTCAGCTAATGATGGGGTAAGTAAGGCAGCAAGTAAGCCTGTAATACAGTCGGCTAATGATGGGGTAAGTAAGGCAGCAAGTAAGCCTGTAATACAGTCGGCTAATGATGGGGTAAGTAAGGCAGCAAGTAAACCTGTGATACAGTCAGCTAATGATGGGGTAAGTAAGGCAGCAAGTAAACCTGTGATACAGTCAGCTAATGATGGGGTAAGTAAGGCAGCAAGTAAACCTGTGATACAGTCGGCTAATGATGGGGTAAGTAAGGCAGCAAGTAAACCTGTGATACAGTCGGCTAATGATTGGGTAAGTAAGGCAGTAAGTAAGCCTGTGATACAGTCGGCTAATGATGGGGTAAGTAAGGCAGCAAGTAAACCTGTGATACAGTCGGCTAATGATGGGGTAAGTAAGGCAGCAAGTAAACCTGTGATACAGTCGGCTAATGATGGGGTAAGTAAGGCAGCAAGTAAACCTGTGATACAGTCGGCTAATGATGGGGTAAGTAAGGCAGCAAGTAAGCCTGTGATACAGTCGGCTAATGATGGGGTAAGTAAGGCAGCAAGTAAACCTGTGATACAGTCGGCTAATGATGAGGTAAGTAAGGCAGCAAGTAAGCCTGTGATACAGTCGGCTAATGATGGGGTAAGTAAGGCAGCAAGTAAGCCTGTGATACAGTCGGCTAATGATGGGGTAAGTAAGGCAGCAAGTAAGCCTGTGATACAGTCGGATAATGATGGGGTAAGTAAGGCAGTAAGTAAGCCTGTGATACAGTCGGATAATGATGGGGTAAGTAAGGCAGCAAGTAAGCCTGTGATACAGTCAGCTAATGATGAGGTAAGTAAGGCAGTAAGTAAACCTGTGATACAGTCGGCTAATGAGGTAAGTAAGGCAGCAAGTAAGCCTGTGATACAGTCGGCTAATGATGGGGTAAGTAAGGCAGTAAGTAAACCTGTGATACAGTCGGACAATGATGAGGTAAGTAAGGCAGCAAGTAAACCTGTGATACAGTCGGCTAATGATGGGGTAAGTAAGGCAGCAAGTAAACCTGTGATACAGTCGGCTAATGATGGGGTAAGTAAGGCAGCAAGTAAACCTGTGATACAGTCGGCTAATGATGGGGTAAGTAAGGCAGCAAGTAAACCTGTGATACAGTCGGCTAATGATGTGGTAAGTAAGGCAGCAAGTAAACCTGTGATACAGTCGGCTAATGATGGGGTAAGTAAGGCAGGAAGTAAACCTGTGATACAGTCAGCTAATGATGTGGTAAGTAAGGCAGGAAGTAAACCTGTGATACAGTCGGCTAATGATGTGGTAAGTAAGGCAGCAAGTAAACCTGTGATACAGTCGGCTAATGATGGGGTAAGTAAGGCAGCAAGTAAACCTGTGATACAGTCAGCTAATGATGGGGTAAGTAAGGCAGTAAGTAAACCTGTGATACAGTCGGCTAATGAGGTAAGTAAGGCAGCAAGTAAGCCTGTGATACAGTCGGCTAATGATGGGGTAAGTAAGGCAGCAAGTAAACCTGTGATACAGTCGGCTAATGATGGGGTAAGTAAGGCAGCAAGTAAACCTGTGATACAGTCGGCTAATGATGGGTAAGTAAGGCAGCAAGTAAACCTGTGATACAGTCGGTAATGATGGGGTAAGTAAGGCAGCAAGTAAACCTGTGATACAGTCGGCTAATGATGGGTAAGTAAGGCAGCAAGTAAACCTGTGATACAGTCGCTAATGATGGGGTAAGTAAGGCAGCAAGTAAACCTGTGATACAGTCGGCTAATGATGGGGTAAGTAAGGCAGCAAGTAAGCCTGTGATACAGTCGGCTAATGATGGGGTAAGTAAGGCAGCAAGTAAACCTGTGATACAGTCGGCTAATGATGGGTAAGTAAGGCAGCAAGTAAACCTGTGATACAGTCGGCTAATGATGCGGTAAGTAAGGCAGCAAGTAAACCTGTGATACAGTCGGCTAATGATGGGGTAAGTAAGGCAGCAAGTAAGCCTGTGATACAGTCGGCTAATGATGGGGTAAGTAAGGCAGCAAGTAACCCTGTGATACAGTCGGCTAATGATGAGGTAAGTAAGGCAGCAAGTAAGCCTGTGATACAGTCGGATAATGATGGGGTAAGTAAGGCAGCAAGTAAGCCTGTGATACAGTCGGCTAATGATGAGGTAAGTAAGGCAGTAAGTAAACCTGTGATACAGTCGGCTAATGAGGTAAGTAAGGCAGCAAGTAAGCCTGTGATACAGTCAGCTAATGATGAGGTAAGTAAGGCAGTAAGTAAACCTGTGATACAATCGGCTAATGAGGTAAGTAAGGCAGGAAGTAAACCTGTGATACAGTCAGTAATGATGGGGTAAGTAAGGCAGTAAGTAAACCTGTGATACAGTCAGCTAATGATGGGGTAAGTAAGGCAGCAAGTAAACCTGTGATACAGTCGGCTAATGATGGGGTAAGTAAGGCAGCAAGTAAACCTGTGATACAGTCGGCTAATGATGGGTAAGTAAGGCAGCAAGTAAACCTGTGATACAGTCGGCTAATGATGGGTAAGTAAGGCAGCAAGTAACCTGTGATACAGTCGGCTAATGATGGGTAAGTAAGGCAGCAAGTAAACCTGTGATACAGTCAGCTAATGATGGTAAGTAAGGCAGTAAGTAAACCTTGATACAGTCGCTAATGATGGGTAAGTAAGGCAGCAAGTAAACCTGTGATACAGTCGGCTAATGATGGGTAAGTAAGGCAGCAAGTAAACCTGTGATACAGTCGGCTAATGATGGGTAAGTAAGGCAGCAAGTAAACCTGTGATACAGTCGGCTAATGATGGGGTAAGTAAGGCAGCAAGTAAACCTGTGATACAGTCGGCTAATGATGGGGTAAGTAAGGCAGCAAGTAAACCTGTGATACAGTCGGCTAATGATGGGGTAAGTAAGGCAGCAAGTAAGCCTGTGATACAGTCGGCTAATGATGAGGTAAGTAAGGCAGCAAGTAAGCCTGTGATACAGTCGGCTAATGATGGGGTAAGTAAGGCAGCAAGTAAGCCTGTGATACAGTCGGCTAATGATGGGGTAAGTAAGGCAGTAAGTAAACCTGTGATACAGTCGGACAATAATGAGGTAAGTAAGGCAGCAAGTAAACCTGTGATACAGTCGGCTAATGATGGGGTAAGTAAGGCAGCAAGTAAACCTGTGATACAGTCAGCTAATGATGGGGTAAGTAAGGCAGTAAGTAAGCCTGTGATACAGTTGGCTAATGATGAGGTAAGTAAGGCAGCAAGTAAGCCTGTGATACAGTTGGATAATGATTGGATAAGTAAGGCAGGAAGTAAACCTATGATACAGTCGGCTAATGATGTGGTAAGTAAGGCAGGAAGTAAACCTGTGATACAGTCGGCTAATGATGTGGTAAGTAAGGCAGGAAGTAAACCTGTGATACAGTCAGCTAATGATGTGGTAAGTAAGGCAGGAAGTAAACCTGTGATACAGTCAGCTAATGATGTGGTAAGTAAGGCAGTAAGTAAACCTATGATACAGTCGGCTAATGATGTGGTAAGTAAGGCAGGAAGTAAACCTGTGATACAGTCGGCTAATGATGTGGTAAGTAAGGCAGGAAGTAAACCTATGATACAGTCGGCTAATGATGTGGTAAGTAAGGCAGGAAGTAAACCTGTGATACAGTCAGCTAATGATGGGGTAAGTAAGGCAGTAAGTAAACCTGTGATACAGTCGGCTAATGATGGGGTAAGTAAGGCAGCAAGTAAACCTGTGATACAGTCGGCTAATGATGGGGTAAGTAAGGCAGCAAGTAAACCTTGAACGTCGTAATGATGGGTAAGTAAGGCAGTAAGTAAGCCTGTGATACAGTCGGCTAATGATGGGGTAAGTAAGGCAGCAAGTAAACCTGTGATACAGTCGGCTAATGATGGGGTAAGTAAGGCAGCAAGTAAACCTGTGATACAGTCGGCTAATGATGGGGTAAGTAAGGCAGCAAGTAAACCTGTGATACAGTCAGCTAATGATGGGGTAAGTAAGGCAGCAAGTAAGCCTGTGATACAGTCGGCTAATGATGGGGTAAGTAAGGCAGCAAGTAAACCTGTGATACAGTCGGCTAATGATGGGGTAAGTAAGGCAGCAAGTAAACCTGTGATACAGTCGGCTAATGATGGGGTAAGTAAGGCAGCAAGTAAACCTGTGATACAGTCAGCTAATGATGGGGTAAGTAAGGCAGCAAGTAAGCCTGTGATACAGTCGGCTAATGATGGGGTAAGTAAGGCAGCAAGTAAGCCTGTGATACAGTCGGCTAATGATGGGGTAAGTAAGGCAGCAAGTAAGCCTGTGATACAGTCGGCTAATGCTTGGGTAAGTAAGCCAGCAAGTAAGCCTGTGATACAGTCGGCTAATGATGCGGTAAGTAAGGCAGCAAGTAAACCTGTGATACAGTCGGCTAATGATGGGGGTAAGTAAGGCAGCAAGTAAGCCTGTGATACAGTCGGCTAATGATGGGGTAAGTAAGGCAGCAAGTAAGCCTGTTATACAGTCGGCTAATGCTTGGGTAAGTAAGCCAGCAAGTAAGCCTGTGATACAGTCGGCTAATGATGCGGTAAGTAAGGCAGCAAGTAAACCTGTGATACAGTCGGCTAATGATGGGGGTAAGTAAGGCAGCAAGTAAGCCTGTGATACAGTCGGATAATGATGGGGTAAGTAAGGCAGCAAGTAAGCCTGTGATACAGTCGGCTAATGATGAGGTAAGTAAGGCAGTAAGTAAGCCTGTGATACAGTCGGATAATGATGGGGTAAGTAAGGCAGCAAGTAAGCCTGTGATACAGTCAGCTAATGATGAGGTAAGTAAGGCAGTAAGTAAGCCTGTGATACAGTCGGCTAATGATGCGGTAAGTAAGGCAGCAAGTAAACCTGTGATACAGTCGGCTAATGATGGGGTAAGTAAGGCAGCAAGTAAGCCTGTGATACAGTAGGCTAATGATGCGGTAAGTAAGGCAGCAAGTAAACCTGTGATACAGTCGGCTAATGATGGGGTAAGTAAGGCAGCAAGTAAACCTGTGATACAGTCGGCTAATGATGAGGTAAGTAAGGCAGTAAGTAAACCTGTGATACAGTCGGCTAATGATGAGGTAAGTAAGGCAGTAAGTAAGCCTGTGATACAGTCGGCTAATGATGAGGTAAGTAAGGCAGCAAGTAAGCCTGTGATACAGTCGGATAATGATGGGGTAAGTAAGGCAGCAAGTAAGCCTGTGATACAGTCAGCTAATGATGGGGTAAGTAAGGCAGTAAGTAAACCTGTGATACAGTCGGACAATAATGAGGTAAGTAAGGCAGCAAGTAAACCTGTGATACAGTCGGCTAATGATGGGGTATGTAAGGCAGCAATTAAACCTGTGATACAGTCAGCTAATGATGGGGTAAGTAAGACAGTAAGTAAGCCTGTGATACAGTTGGCTAATGATGAGGTAAGTAAGGCAGCAAGTAAGCCTGTGATACAGTTGGATAATGATTGGATAAGTAAGGCAAGAAGTAAACCTATGATACAGTCGGCTAATGATGTGGTAAGTAAGGCAGGAAGTAAACCTGTGATACAGTCGGCTAATGATGTGGTAAGTAAGGCAAGAAGTAAACCTGTGATACAGTCAGCTAATGATGTTGTAAGTAAGGCAGGAAGTAAACCTGTGATACAGTCAGCTAATGATGTTGTAAGTAAGGCAGTAAGTAAACCTATGATACAGTCGGCTAAAGATGTGGTAAGTAAGGCAGCAAGTAAACCTATGATACAGTCGGCTAATGATGTGGTAAGTAAGGCAGGACGTAAACCTATGATACAGTCGGCTAATGATGTGGTAAGTAAGGCAGGAAGTAAACCTGTGATACAGTCAGCTAATGATGGGGTAAGTAAGGCAGCAAGTAAACCTGTGATACAGTCGGCTAATGATGGGGTAAGTAAGGCAGCAAGTAAACCTGTGATGCAGTCGGCTAATGATGAGGTAAGTAAGGCAGCAAGTAAGCGTGTGATACAGTCGGCTAATGATGGGGTAAGTAAGGTAGCAAGTAAGCCTGTGATACAGTCGGCTAATGATGGGGTAAGTAAGGCAGCAAGTAAGCCTGTGATACAGTCGGATAATGATGGGGTAAGTAAGGCAGTAAGTAAGCCTGTGATACAGTCGGATAATGATGGGGTAAGTAAGGCAGCAAGTAAGCCTGTGATACAGTCAGCTAATGATGAGGTAAGTAAGGCAGTAAGTAAACCTGTGATACAGTCGGCTAATGAGGTAAGTAAGGCAGCAAGTAAGCTTGTGATACAGTCGGCTAATGATGGGGTAAGTAAGGCAGCAAGTAAGCCTGTGATACAGTCGGCTAATGATGAGGTAAGTAAGGCAGCAAGTAAGCCTGTGATACAGTCGGCTAATGATGGCGTAAGTAAGGCAGCAAGTAAGCCTGTGATACAGTCAGCTAATGATGGAGTAAGTAAGGCAGTAAGTAAACCTGTGATACAGTCGGACAATAATGAGGTAAGTAAGGCAGCAAGTAAACCTGTGATACAGTCGGCTAATGATGGGGTAAGTAAGGCAGCAAGTAAACCTGTGATACAGTCAGCTAATGATGGTGTAAGTAAGGCAGTAAGTAAGCCTGTGATACAGTTGGCTAATGATGAGGTAAGTAAGGCAGCAAGTAAGCCTGTGATACAGTTGGATAATGATTGGATAAGTAAGGCAGGAAGTAAACCTATGATACAGTCGGCTAATGATGTGGTAAGTAAGGCAGGAAGTAAACCTGTGATACAGTCGGCTAATGATGTGGTAAGTAAGGCAGGAAGTAAACCTGTGATACAGTCAGCTAATGATGTTGTAAGTAAGGCAGTAAGTAAACCTATGATACAGTCAGCTAATGATGTGGTAAGTAAGGCAGGAAGTAAACCTGTGATACAGTCGGCTAATGATGTGGTAAGTAAGGCAGGAAGTAAACATATGATACAGTCGGCTAATGATGTGGTAAGTAAGGCAGGAAGTAAACCTGTGATACAGTCAGCTAATGATGGGGTAAGTAAGGCAGTAAGTAAACCTGTGATACAGTCAGCTAATGATGGGGTAAGTAAGGCAGTAAGTAAACCTGTGATACAGTCGGCTAATGATGGGGTAAGTAAGGCAGTAAGTAAACCTGTGATACAGTCAGCTAATGATGAGGTAAGTAAGGCAGCAAGTAAACCTGTGATACAGTCGGCTAATGATGGGGTAAGTAAGGCTGCAAGTAAACCTGTGATACTGTCCGATAATGATTGGGTAAGTAAGGCAGTAAGTAAGCCTGTGATACAGTCGGCTAATGATGGGGGTAAGTAATGCAGCAAGTAAACCTGTGATACAGTCGGCTAATGATGGGGTAAGTAAGGCAGCAAGTAAACCTGTGATACTGTCGGATAATGATTGGGTAAGTAAGGCAGTAAGTAAGCCTGTGATACAGTCGGCTAATGATGGGGTAAGTAAGGCAGCAAGTAAACCTGTGATACAGTCGGCTAATGATGGGGTAAGTAAGGCAGCAAGTAAACCTGTGATACAGTCGGCTAATGATGGGGTAAGTAAGCCAGCAAGTAAACCTGTGATACAGTCAGCTAATGATGGGGTAAGTAAGGCAGCAAGTAAGCCTGTGATACAGTCGGCTAATGATGGGGTAAGTAAGGCAGCAAGTAAGCCTGTGATACAGTCGGCTAATGATGGGGTAAGTAAGGCAGCAAGTAAACCTGTGATACAGTCAGCTAATGATGGGGTAAGTAAGGCAGCAAGTAAACCTGTGATACAGTCAGCTAATGATGGGGTAAGTAAGGCAGCAAGTAAGCCTGTGATACAGTCGGCTAATGATGGGGTAAGTAAGGCAGCAAGTAACCCTGTGATACAGTCGGCTAATGATGAGGTAAGTAAGGCAGTAAGTAAGCCTGTGATACAGTCGGATAATGATGGGGTAAGTAAGGCAGCAAGTAAGCCTGTGATACAGTCAGCTAATGATGAGGTAAGTAAGGCAGTAAGTAAACCTGTGATACAGTCGGCTAATGAGGTAAGTAAGGCAGCAAGTAAGCCTGTGATACAGTCAGCTAATGATGAGGTAAGTAAGGCAGTAAGTAAACCTGTGATACAATCGGCTAATGAGGTAAGTAAGGCAGGAAGTAAACCTGTGATACAGTCAGCTAATGATGGGGTAAGTAAGGCAGTAAGTAAACCTGTGATACAGTCAGCTAATGATGGGGTAAGTAAGGCAGTAAGTAAACCTGTGATACAGTCGGCTAATGATGGGGTAAGTAAGGCAGTAAGTAAACCTGTGATACAGTCGCTAATGATGGGGTAAGTAAGGCAGCAAGTAACCTGTGATACAGTCGGCTAATGATGGGTAAGTAAGGCAGCAAGTAAACCTGTGATACAGTCAGCTAATGATGGGGTAAGTAAGGCAGCAAGTAAACCTGTGATACAGTCGGCTAATGATGGGGTAAGTAAGGCAGCAAGTAAACCTGTGATACAGTCGGCTAATGATGGGGTAAGTAAGGCAGCAAGTAAACCTGTGATACAGTCGGCTAATGATGGGGTAAGTAAGGCAGCAAGTAAACCTGTGATACAGTCAGCTAATGATGGGGTAAGTAAGGCAGCAAGTAAACCTGTGATACAGTCGGCTAATGATGGGTAAGTAAGGCAGCAAGTAAGCCTGTGATACAGTCGGCTAATGATGGGGTAAGTAAGGCAGCAAGTAACCTGTGATACAGTCGGCTAATGATGGTAAGTAAGCAGCAAGTAACCTGTGATACAGTCGGCTAATGATGGGTAAGTAAGGCAGCAAGTAAACCTGTGATACAGTCGGCTAATGATGGGGTAAGTAAGGCAGCAAGTAAGCCTGTGATACAGTCGGCTAATGATGGGGTAAGTAAGGCAGCAAGTAACCCTGTGATACAGTCGGCTAATGATGAGGTAAGTAAGGCAGTAAGTAAGCCTGTGATACAGTCGGATAATGATGGGGTAAGTAAGGCAGCAAGTAAGCCTGTGATACAGTCAGCTAATGATGAGGTAAGTAAGGCAGTAAGTAAACCTGTGATACAGTCGGCTAATGAGGTAAGTAAGGCAGCAAGTAAGCCTGTGATACAGTCAGCTAATGATGAGGTAAGTAAGGCAGTAAGTAAACCTGTGATACAGTCGGCTAATGAGGTAAGTAAGGCAGCAAGTAAGCCTGTGATACAGTCGGCTAATGATGGGGTAAGTAAGGCAGCAAGTAAGCCTGTGATACAGTCGGCTAATGATGAGGTAAGTAAGGCAGCAAGTAAGCCTGTGATACAGTCGGCTAATGATGGGGTAAGTAAGGCAGCAAGTAAGCCTGTGATACAGTCAGCTAATGATGGGGTAAGTAAGGCAGTAAGTAAACCTGTGATACAGTCGGCTAATGATGAGGTAAGTAAGGCAGCAAGTAAACCTGTGATACAGTCGGCTAATGATGGGGTAAGTAAGGCAGCAAGTAAACCTGTGATACAGTCAGCTAATGATGAGGTAAGTAAGGCAGTAAGTAAACCTGTGATACAGTCGGCTAATGAGGTAAGTAAGGCAGGAAGTAAACCTGTGATACAGTCAGCTAATGATGGGGTAAGTAAGGCAGTAAGTAAACCTGTGATACAGTCAGCTAATGATGGGGTAAGTAAGGCAGTAAGTAAACCTGTGATACAGTCGGCTAATGATGGGGTAAGTAAGGCAGTAAGTAAACCTGTGATACAGTCGCTAATGATGGGTAAGTAAGCAGAAGTAAACCTGTGATACAGTCGAGGTAAGTAAGGCAGAAGTAAACCTGTGATACAGTCAGCTAATGATGGGGTAAGTAAGGCAGTAAGTAAACCTGTGATACAGTCGGCTAATGATGGGGTAAGTAAGGCAGCAAGTAAACCTGTGATACAGTCGGCTAATGATGGGGTAAGTAAGGCAGCAAGTAAACCTGTGATACAGTCGGCTAATGATGGGGTAAGTAAGGCAGCAAGTAAACCTGTGATACAGTCGGATAATGATGGGGTAAGTAAGGCAGCAAGTAAACCTGTGATACAGTCGGCTAATGATGGGGTAAGTAAGGCAGCAAGTAAACCTGTGATACAGTCGGCTAATGATGGGGTAAGTAAGGCAGCAAGTAAACCTGTGATACAGTCGGCTAATGATGGGGTAAGTAAGGCAGCAAGTAAGCCTGTGATACAGTCGGCTAAGATGGGGTAAGTAAGGCAGCAAGTAAACCTGTGATACAGTCGGCTAATGATGGGGTAAGTAAGGCAGCAAGTAAACCTGTGATACAGTCAGCTAATGATGGGGTAAGTAAGGCAGCAAGTAAACCTGTGATACAGTCAGCTAATGATGGGGTAAGTAAGGCAGCAAGTAAGCCTGTGATACAGTCGGCTAATGATGGGGTAAGTAAGGCAGCAAGTAAGCCTGTGATACAGTCGGCTAATGATGGGGTAAGTAAGGCAGCAAGTAAGCCTGTGATACAGTCGGCTAATGATGGGGTAAGTAAGGCAGCAAGTAAGCCTGTGATACAGTCGGCTAATGCTTGGTAAGTAAGCCAGCAAGTAAGCCTGTGATACAGTCGGCTAATGATGCGGTAAGTAAGGCAGCAAGTAAACCTGTGATACAGTCGGCTAATGATGGGGGTAAGTAAGGCAGCAAGTAAGCCTGTGATACAGTCGGATAATGATGGGGTAAGTAAGGCAGCAAGTAACCCTGTGATACAGTCGGCTAATGATGAGGTAAGTAAGGCAGTAAGTAAGCCTGTGATACAGTCGGATAATGATGGGGTAAGTAAGGCAGCAAGTAAGCCTGTGATACAGTCAGCTAATGATGAGGTAAGTAAGGCAGTAAGTAAACCTGTGATACAGTCGGCTAATGAGGTAAGTAAGGCAGCAAGTAAGCCTGTGATACAGTCAGCTAATGATGAGGTAAGTAAGGCAGTAAGTAAACCTGTGATACAATCGGCTAATGAGGTAAGTAAGGCAGCAAGTAAGCTTGTGATACAGTCGGCTAATGATGGGGTAAGTAAGGCAGCAAGTAAGCCTGTGATACAGTCGGCTAATGATGAGGTAAGTAAGGCAGCAAGTAAGCCTGTGATACAGTCGGCTAATGATGGCGTAAGTAAGGCAGCAAGTAAGCCTGTGATACAGTCAGCTAATGATGGAGTAAGTAAGGCAGTAAGTAAACCTGTGATACAGTCGGACAATAATGAGGTAAGTAAGGCAGCAAGTAAACCTGTGATACAGTCGGCTAATGATGGGGTAAGTAAGGCAGCAAGTAAACCTGTGATACAGTCAGCTAATGATGGTGTAAGTAAGGCAGTAAGTAAGCCTGTGATACAGTTGGCTAATGATGAGGTAAGTAAGGCAGCAAGTAAGCCTGTGATACAGTTGGATAATGATTGGATAAGTAAGGCAGGAAGTAAACCTATGATACAGTCGGCTAATGATGTGGTAAGTAAGGCAGGAAGTAAACCTGTGATACAGTCGGCTAATGATGGGGTAAGTAAGGCAGGAAGTAAACCTGTGATACAGTCAGCTAATGATTGTAAGTAAGGCAGTAAGTAAACCTATGATACAGTCAGCTAATGATGTGGTAAGTAAGGCAGGAAGTAAACCTGTGATACAGTCGGCTAATGATGTGGTAAGTAAGGCAGGAAGTAAACCTATGATACAGTCGGCTAATGATGTGGTAAGTAAGGCAGGAAGTAAACCTGTGATACAGTCAGCTAATGATGGGGTAAGTAAGGCAGTAAGTAAACCTGTGATACAGTCAGCTAATGATGGGGTAAGTAAGGCAGTAAGTAAACCTGTGATACAGTCGGCTAATGATGGGGTAAGTAAGGCAGTAAGTAAACCTGTGATACAGTCAGCTAATGATGAGGTAAGTAAGGCAGCAAGTAAACCTGTGATACAGTCGGCTAATGATGGGGTAAGTAAGGCTGCAAGTAAACCTGTGATACTGTCCGATAATGATTGGGTAAGTAAGGCAGTAAGTAAGCCTGTGATACAGTCGGCTAATGATGGGGTAAGTAATGCAGCAAGTAAACCTGTGATACAGTCGGCTAATGATGGGGTAAGTAAGGCAGCAAGTAAACCTGTGATACAGTCGGATAATGATTGGGTAAGTAAGGCAGTAAGTAAGCCTGTGATACAGTCGGCTAATGATGGGGTAAGTAAGGCAGCAAGTAAACCTGTGATACAGTCGGCTAATGATGGGGTAAGTAAGGCAGCAAGTAAACCTGTGATACAGTCGGCTAATGATGGGGTAAGTAAGGCAGCAAGTAAACCTGTGATACAGTCGGCTAATGATGGGGTAAGTAAGGCAGCAAGTAACCTGTGATACAGTCGGCTAATGATGGGTAAGTAAGGCAGCAAGTAAACCTGTGATACAGTCGGCTAATGATGGGTAAGTAAGGCAGGAAGTAAACCTGTGATACAGTCGGCTAATGATGTGGTAAGTAAGGCAGGAAGTAAACCTGTGATACAGTCAGCTAATGATGGCGCAGAAGTAAACCTGTGATACAGTCGCTAATGAAAAACAAAACCAACCAAAAAAACACCAACACAAAAAAACAAAGTAACCTGTGATACAGTCGCTAATGATGGGTAAGTAAGGCAGAAGTAACCTGTGATACAGTCGGCTAATGATGGGTAAGTAAGGCAGAAGTAACCTTGATACAGTCGGCTAATGATGGGTAAGTAAGGCAGAAGTAACCTGTGATACAGTCGGCTAATGATGGGGTAAGTAAGGCAGTAAGTAAACCTGTGATACAGTCAGCTAATGATGGGGTAAGTAAGGCAGTAAGTAAACCTGTGATACAGTCGGCTAATGATGGGGTAAGTAAGGCAGTAAGTAAACCTGTGATACAGTCAGCTAATGATGCGGTAAGTAAGGCAGCAAGTAAACCTGTGATACAGTCACCTAATGATGAGGTAAGTAAGGCAGTAAGTAAACCTGTGATACAGTCAGCTAATGATGGGGTAAGTAAGGCAGTAAGTAAACCTGTGATACAGTCGGCTAATGATTGGGTAAGTAAGGCAGCAAGTAAACCTGTGATACAGTCGGCTAATGATGGGGTAAGTAAGGCAGCAAGTAAGCCTGTGATACAGTCGGGTAATGATGGGGTAAGTAAGGCAGCAAGTAAACCTGTGATACAGTCGGCTAATGATAGGGTAAGTAAGGCAGCAAGTAAGCCTGTGATACAGTCGGCTAATGATGGGGTAAGTAAGGCAGCAAGTAAACCTGTGATACAGTCGGCTAATGATGGGGTAAGTAAGGCAGCAAGTAAACCTGTGATACAGTCGGCTAATGATGAGGTAAGTAAGGCAGCAAGTAAGCGTGTGATACAGTCGGCTAATGATGGGGTAAGTAAGGTAGCAAGTAAGCCTGTGATACAGTCGGCTAATGATGGGGTAAGTAAGGCAGCAAGTAAGCCTGTGATACAGTCGGATAATGATGGGGTAAGTAAGGCAGTAAGTAAGCCTGTGATACAGTCGGATAATGATGGGGTAAGTAAGGCAGCAAGTAAGCCTGTGATACAGTCAGCTAATGATGAGGTAAGTAAGGCAGTAAGTAAACCTGTGATACAGTCGGCTAATGAGGTAAGTAAGGCAGCAAGTAAGCTTGTGATACAGTCGGCTAATGATGGGGTAAGTAAGGCAGCAAGTAAACCTGTGATACAGTCGGCTAATGATGGGGTAAGTAAGGCAGCAAGTAAACCTGTGATACAGTCGGCTAATGATGGGGTAAGTAAGGCAGCAAGTAAACCTGTGATACAGTCGGCTAATGATGAGGTAAGTAAGGCAGCAAGTAAGCCTGTGATACAGTCGGCTAATGATGGGGTAAGTAAGGCAGCAAGTAAGCCTGTGATACAGTCGGCTAATGAGGTAAGTAAGGCAGCAAGTAAACCTGTGATACAGTCGGCTAATGATGGGGTAAGTAAGGCAGCAAGTAAACCTGTGATACAATCGGATAATGATGGGGTATGTAAGGCAGCAAGTAAACCTGTGATACAGTCAGCTAATGATGGGGGTAAGTAAGGCAGTAAGTAAACCTGTGATACAGTTGGCTAATAATGGGGTAAGTAAGGCAGCAAGTAAACCTGTGAGACAGTCAACTAATGATGGGGTAAGTAAGGCAGCAAGTAAGCCTGTGATACAGTCGGCTAATGATGGGGTAAGTAAGGCAGCAAGTAAGCCTGTGATACAGTCGGCTAATGATGACGTAAGTAAGGCAGCAAGTAAGCCTGTGATACAGTCATCTAATGATGGGGTAAGTAAGGCAGCAAGTAAGCCTGTGATACAGTCGGCTAATGATGGGGTAAGTAAGGCAGTAAGTAAGCCTGTGATACAGTCGGCTAATGATGAGGTAAGTAAGGCAGCAAGTAAGCCTGTGATACAGTCGGCTAATGATGGGGTAAGTAAGGCAGCAAGTAAGCCTGTGATACAGTCGGCTAATGATGAGGTAAGTAAGGCAGCAAGTAAACCTGTGTTGGGATTCATGCGAGACCCTCTATGTCCACCTGTTGTACATGTATGGAGTGTTAGTGTTCATGTGATGCCCTCTATGTCCACCTGTTGTACATGCATGGAGTGTTAGGGTTCATGTGATGCCCTCTATGTCCCCATGTTGTACATGCATGGAGTGTTAGGGTTCATGTGATGCCCTCTATGTCCCCATGTTGTACATGCATGGAGTGTTAGGGTTCATGTGATGCCCTCTATGTCCCCATGGTGTACATGCATGGAGTGATAGGATTCATGCGAGACCCTCTATGTCCCCATGTTGTACATGCATGGAGTGATAGGGTTCATGTGAGGCCCTATATGTCCCCATGTTGTACATGCATGGAGTGTTAGGGTTCATGTGTGGTCCTCTATGTCCCCATGTTGTACATGCATGGAGTGTTAGGGTTCATGTGATGCCCTCTATGTCCCCATGTTGTACATGCAAGGAGTGTTAGGGTTCATGTGATGCCCTCTATGTCCACCTGTTGTACATGCATGGAGTGTTAGGGTTCATGTGGTGCCCTCTATGTCCCCATATTGTACATGCATGGAGTGTTAGGGTTCATGTGATGCCCTCTATGTCCTCCTGTTGTACATGCATGGAGTGTTAGGGTTCATGTGCGGTCCTTTATGTCCCCATGTTGTACATGCATGGAGTGTTAGGGTTCATGTGATGCCCTCTATGTCCCCATGTTGTACATGCATGGAGTGTTAGGGTTCATGTGCGGTCCTCTATGTCCCCATGTTGTACATGCATGGAGTGTTAGGGTTCATGTGATGCCCTCTATGTCCCCATGTTGTACATGTATGGAGTGTTAGTGTTCATGTGCGGTCCTCTATGTCCTCATGTTGTACATGCATGGAGTGTTAGGGTTCATTTGATGCCCTCTATGTCCTCATGTTGTACATGCATGGAGTGTTAGGGTTCATGTGAGGTCCTCTATGTCCCCATGTTGTACATGCATGGAGTGTTAGGGTTCATGTGAGGTCCTCTATGTCCCCATGTTGTACATGCAAGGAGTGTTAGGGTTCATGTACGGTCCTCTATGTCCCCATGTTGTACATGTATGGAGTGTTAGGGTTCATGTGATGCCCTCTATGTCCTCATGTTGTACATGCAAGGAGTGTTAGGGTTCATGTGCGGCCCTCTATGTCCTCATGTTGTACATGCATGGAGTGTTAAGGTTCATGTGCGGCCCTCTATGTCCTCATGTTGTACATGCATGGAGTGTTAGGGTTCATGTGCGGTCCTCTATATCCTCCTGTTGTAAATTCTTCAAATGAATTGTTTTATTTCACAGAACACGAATGAGCTATATGTTGATGTCATAGAAAAAATGGCCGTTGTTGTTGCAGCAGACGTAAGTTGTGTACTATGAAACCTCTGCTAAACATCAATATACATCATCTCTATCTAAATATCATACCTCAATAAACACCATCTCTATCTAAATATCATACCTCAATAAACACCATCTCTATCTAAACATCACCTCCCAATAAACACCATCTGTCTCTAAACATCACCTCCCAATAAACACCATCTCTCTCTAAACATCACATCCCAATAAACACCATCTCTCTCTAAACATCACATCCCAATAAACACCATCTCTCTCTAAACATCACCTCCCAATAAACACCATCTCTCTCTAAACATCACATCCCAATAAACACCATCTCTCTCTAAACATCACATCCCAATAAACACCATCTCTCTCTAAACATCACATCCCAATAAACACCATCTCTCTCTAAACATCACATCCCAATAAACACCATCTGTCTCTAAACATCACCTCCCAATAAACACCATCTCTCTCTAAACATCACCTCCCAATAAACACCATCTCTCTCTCTCTCTAAACATCACCTCCCAATAAACACCATCTCTCTCTAAACATCACATCCCAATAAACACCATCTGTCTCTAAAGGCCTTCATTTTATTCTCCCTTCTCGAGCCATTATTAATGCAATTGAGCATAGACATTTCAAGTTTTGACCCCAATACATTAGTGACAGATGATGTAACAGAACACCTGTCAACATCACATGTAAACCTGTTGTAACAGAGCACCTGTCAACATCACACGTAAACCTGTTGTAATAGAGCACCTGTCAACATCACATGTAAACCTGATGTAACAGAGCACCTGTAGTTTTAAAACAAATGAGCAAACTTCCAGAACACTCATATGTTTTTATAACCGTTATGACTCGAGTGAGTGATCCAGGGCCTTCGTGGCCATCTTATTATTTCATGTTGGTTTTTGTGGAAAGTGAGACTAAGCAGTCTTTTTTCTGGTGATGTCAACAATTGCATATCTCCAATATACTCTCAATGAGTACTCTTGTCTAGTGGTCCGAGTCCCCCTAAGAGTGACATTGAACTTCATTGATTTTCAGAAATATATTACTTTGATTTGAATTAACCAGTCCCCGCCTATCAATCAAACTAATCAATAATCCAACCAGCTATCATTATTTCACACACCCCAAGACCATGCGTATCTCTAAATATTATCCTCCGACAAACTAACATCAAATACGGCATTGCAGTAGCAGGAAACCTTGCGTATAAACTTAGAAAATAATGGTTAACCGTTAACCCCATATATTACATATAGAAAAACATTCCTTTGATCTTTACTGTGTTCTATCAATGCCCACAATACTAGTTCACAAGGTTTATTGCCATACTATCAATGCCCACACTACTAGTTCACAAGGTTTATTGCCATACTATCAATGCCCACAATACTAGTTCACAAGGTTTATTGCCATACTATCAATGCCCACACTACTAGTTCACAAGGTTTATTGCCATACTATCAATGCCCACAATACTAGTTCACAAGGTTTATTGCCATACTATCAATGCCCACACTACTAGTTCACAAGGTTTATTGCCATACTATCAATGCCCACAATACTAGTTCACAAGGTTTATTGCCATACTATCAATGCCCACAATACTAGTTCACAAGGTTTATTGCCATACTATCAATGCCCACACTACTAGTTCACAAGGTTTATTGCCATACTATTTTATATTTGGGAAATACATTGGACTATTGATTGCTTTAGACAGTACTCAAAATCACATCTGTGTTCTGGTTGCCGGGGATAGCATCCGAGAGTGTGCAGTCACTGGGTTTGATGCATCTGAACCATGACACCTGAACCATGACACATGAACATGACTCACTCCTCTTGCTTAAGTGTGTAAAGCCTGCTAATGAGTTACATGTCTAAGTCTACTCATAAATTAAATATAAGTTGTGTTTTGTTGCAGGGTAAAGTGTCACATATGGAGGTGAATGGTTCAATCAACATCAAGAACATCCTGGTTGGTGCTCCTCTAATCAAGATTGTACTAAATGAGGACCTTGTTGTCTCAGAAATAGCACTAAAAGGTCTGTTCACTGCGCAAAATGGGTCTATATACGATAGTGTACAGAGCCTATATACTAGGTGTACCTCCTTGGCAGCTGTGATGGTAGTTTTAAAAAGGCCCCTTTCAAACCTGGCTCAGAATAGAGTATTTATCATGTATCTTAGTATCTCCCCCCCCCCCCCAACC
>CM026404.1:40453178-40530067 GCA_014843695.1 Archivesica marissinica | reverse complement strand
TTGAGCATAGACATTTCAAGTTTTGACCCCAATACATTAGTGACAGATGATGTAACAGAACACCTGTCAACATCACATGTAAACCTGTTGTAACAGAGCACCTGTCAACATCACACGTAAACCTGTTGTAATAGAGCACCTGTCAACATCACATGTAAACCTGATGTAACAGAGCACCTGTAGTTTTAAAACAAATGAGCAAACTTCCAGAACACTCATATGTTTTTATAACCGTTATGACTCGAGTGAGTGATCCAGGGCCTTCGTGGCCATCTTATTATTTCATGTTGGTTTTTGTGGAAAGTGAGACTAAGCAGTCTTTTTTCTGGTGATGTCAACAATTGCATATCTCCAATATACTCTCAATGAGTACTCTTGTCTAGTGGTCCGAGTCCCCCTAAGAGTGACATTGAACTTCATTGATTTTCAGAAATATATTACTTTGATTTGAATTAACCAGTCCCCGCCTATCAATCAAACTAATCAATAATCCAACCAGCTATCATTATTTCACACACCCCAAGACCATGCGTATCTCTAAATATTATCCTCCGACAAACTAACATCAAATACGGCATTGCAGTAGCAGGAAACCTTGCGTATAAACTTAGAAAATAATGGTTAACCGTTAACCCCATATATTACATATAGAAAAACATTCCTTTGATCTTTACTGTGTTCTATCAATGCCCACAATACTAGTTCACAAGGTTTATTGCCATACTATCAATGCCCACACTACTAGTTCACAAGGTTTATTGCCATACTATCAATGCCCACAATACTAGTTCACAAGGTTTATTGCCATACTATCAATGCCCACACTACTAGTTCACAAGGTTTATTGCCATACTATCAATGCCCACAATACTAGTTCACAAGGTTTATTGCCATACTATCAATGCCCACACTACTAGTTCACAAGGTTTATTGCCATACTATCAATGCCCACAATACTAGTTCACAAGGTTTATTGCCATACTATCAATGCCCACAATACTAGTTCACAAGGTTTATTGCCATACTATCAATGCCCACACTACTAGTTCACAAGGTTTATTGCCATACTATTTTATATTTGGGAAATACATTGGACTATTGATTGCTTTAGACAGTACTCAAAATCACATCTGTGTTCTGGTTGCCGGGGATAGCATCCGAGAGTGTGCAGTCACTGGGTTTGATGCATCTGAACCATGACACCTGAACCATGACACATGAACATGACTCACTCCTCTTGCTTAAGTGTGTAAAGCCTGCTAATGAGTTACATGTCTAAGTCTACTCATAAATTAAATATAAGTTGTGTTTTGTTGCAGGGTAAAGTGTCACATATGGAGGTGAATGGTTCAATCAACATCAAGAACATCCTGGTTGGTGCTCCTCTAATCAAGATTGTACTAAATGAGGACCTTGTTGTCTCAGAAATAGCACTAAAAGGTCTGTTCACTGCGCAAAATGGGTCTATATACGATAGTGTACAGAGCCTATATACTAGGTGTACCTCCTTGGCAGCTGTGATGGTAGTTTTAAAAAGGCCCCTTTCAAACCTGGCTCAGAATAGAGTATTTATCATGTATCTTAGTATCTCCCCCCCCCCCCAACCATGTAAAAGTAGCATTAAACAAAATAGCTACAGATTATTAAAGGAATAACAAGATACATGTTAATCATGAAAAATAAAGCTCACTAAAACATGAAATGCAGTGAAATAATTTTGGAAAATCATGCTCCAAATAAAGAGGTTATGACAAGTCGATTATCTCAAATAGTAAATTATGGAGTCAGCCATCTTGGATTAATTTAGTCGCATGACCTTTTTAAACAATTATACTTATACAAATATTTTATTTAACATTTCTAATAAAGTGACACTATAATTATCTTATGGAATAAAAATATTATAAAGTTTGAAATTTTACATAGCAATGCTACTATATATTCTTTCATTATAATTTGAATGATTATTTTTAGTCAGTAAGCTGTGTGTTTTGCAATATAACAAAACTGAAAATGAACGTACGACTCCTGACGTTCACCACGACCTTCACGCATTGCTCTCTATCGACAATAAGACCAAACATCTAAGACAGCTGTTGTTGTGTTACGTATGCACATTAGGCATTGTTTACATACATTTGTTGATAAACAATTCATGTATATACGATTGTGCTATATTTTATCATGTGTGAATATTTTGATTTTTTTTAAAAACACAGTCATTGGAAATTATATACTTCTAGTTATATATACTGAGTACATCTCGTAGAGTATTGTTCTCTGAGTACATCTCGTAGAGTATTGTTCACTGAGTACATCTCATAGAGTATTGTTCACTGAGTACATCTCATAGAGTATTGTTCACTGAGTACATCTCATAGAGTATTGTTCACTGAGTACATCTCGTAGAGTATTGTTCACTGAGTACATCTCGTAGAGTATTGTTCACTGAGTACAACTCGTAGAGTATTGTTCACTGAGTACATCTCGTAGAGTATTGTTCACTGAGTACATCTCGTAGAGTATTGTTCACTGAGTACAACTCGTAGAGTATTGTTCACTGAGTACATCTCATAGAGTATTGTTCACTGAGTACATCTCATAGAGTATTGTTCACTGAGTACATCTCATAGAGTATTGTTCACTGAGTACATCTCGTAGAGTATTGTTCACTGAGTACATCTCGTAGAGTATTGTTCACTGAGTACAACTCGTAGAGTATTGTTCACTGAGTACATCTCGTAGAGTATTGTTCACTGAGTACATCTCGTAGAGTATTGTTCACTGAGTACATCTCATAGAGTATTGTTCACTGAGTACATCTCATAGAGTATTGTTCACTGAGTACATCTCATAGAGTATTGTTCACTGAGTACATCTCATAGAGTATTGTTCACTGAGTACATCTCGTAGAGTATTGTTCACTGAGTACATCTTATTTATACAAATTTATTTTAGCTTGATTGCGAAACAAGTTCTTACAACTTATGTTAATCACTCTCAAGACCTCATTCCTGATGGAATCCATCGCCACGAGGGAGAGAGAAGAGGCAACGTGGAATTTAAATGCCTTGCCTAAGGGCACAATCGTAACGGCTCCAGCGGGGCTCGAACTCCGGAACTTTCGCACCTAAAGCGAATGCGCAATTCACTGCGCTATCAAGGTTATTGTGGCATCATTTACACATAGTGTAAATATCTGTAAACGTGTCAGCTTTAACCTTGATATTAGTTTCAAGTATTTGTACTGCAGGATATGGAAGCAATGTTCAACTGGACAGATGTTCCTTCCATAGTTGTGTGAATGAAGAGGACTTTACATCTTCCAAGACTCTCATTGTGGCAGCACCTGTAGGAGAGGTAGTAACATGAAAATCAGTATCCAGCAGTTTCATTGTGTTCAACTCAAATTGTCTGAAACAGTGGTATAGTATCCCATGCACACATCTATACAAACAGTGGTATAGTATCCCCCACACACATCTATGCAAACAGTTGTATAGTATCCCACACACACATCTATACAAACAGTGGTATAGTATCCCCCACACACATCTATACAAACAGTGGTATAGTATCCCCCACACACATCTATACAAACAGTGGTATAGTATCCCCCCACACACATCTATGCAAACAGTGGTATAGTATCCCCCACACACATCTATGCAAACAGTGGTATAGTATCCCCACACACATCTATGCAAACAGTGGTATAGTATCCCCCCACACACATCTATACAAACAGTGGTATAGTATCCCACACACACATCTATACAAACAGTGGTATAGTATCCCACACACATCTATACAAACAGTGGTATAGTATCCCACACACATCTATACAAACAGTGGTATAGTATCCCCCCCACACATCTATGCAAACAGTGGTATAGTATCCCACACACACATCTATGCAAACAGTGGTATAGTATCCCACACACACATCTATGCAAACAGTGGTATAGTATCCCACACACACATCTATACAAACAGTGGTATAGTATCCCACACACACATCTATACAAACAGTGGTATAGTATCCCACACACACATCTATGCAAACAGTGGTATAGTATCCCACACACATATCTATACAAACAGTGGTATAGTATCCCACACACACATATATACAAACAGTGGTATAGTATCCCACACACACATCTATACAAACAGTGGTATAGTATCCCACACACACATCTATGCAAACAGTGGTATAGTATCCCACACACATCTATACAAACAGTGGTATAGTATCCCCCCACACACATCTATACAAACAGTGGTATAGTATCCCCCACACACATCTATGCAAACAGTGGTATAGTATCCCACACACACATCTATACAAACAGTGGTATAGTATCCCCCCACACACATCTATGCAAACAGTGGTATAGTATTCCCCCACACACATCTATACAAACAGTGGTATAGTATCCCACATACACATCTATGCAAACAGTGGTATAGTATCCCCCCACACACATCTATACAAACAGTGGTATAGTATCCCCCACACACATCTATACAAACAGTGGTATAGTATCCCACACACACATCTATACAAACAGTGATATAGTATCCCACACACACATCTATACAAACAGTGGTATAGTATCCCCCACACACACACATCTATGCAAACAGTGGTATAGTATCCCATACACACATCTATGCAAACAGTGGTATAGTGTCCCCCCACACACATCTATGCAAACAGTGGTATAGTATCCCCCCACACACATCTATGCAAACAGTGGTATAGTATCCCACACACACATCTATACAACAGTGGTATAGTATCCCCCACACACATCTATACAAACAGTGGTATAGTATCCCCCCACACACATCTATGCAAACAGTGGTATAGTATCCCCCACACACATCTATGCAAACAGTGGTATAGTATCCCCCCACACACATATATGCAAACAGTGGTATAGTATCCCACACACACATCTATACAACAGTGGTATAGTATCCCCACACACATCTATACAAACAGTGGTATAGTATCCCCCCACACACATCTATGCAAACAGTGGTATAGTATCCCACACACACACATCTATACAAACAGTGGTATAGTATCCCCCCACACACATCTATACAAACAGTGGTATAGTATCCCACACACACATCTATACAAACAGTGATATAGTATCCCCCCCACACATATATGCAAACAGTGGTATAGTATCCCACACACATCTATACAAACAGTGATATAGTATCCCCCCACACACATCTATGCAAACAGTGGTATAGTATCCCACACACACATCTATACAAACAGTGGTATAGTATCCCCCCACACACATCTATGCAAACAGTGGTATAGTATCCCCCACACACATATATGCAAACAGTGGTATAGTATCCCACACACACATCTATACAACAGTGGTATAGTATCCCCACACACATCTATACAAACAGTGGTATAGTATCCCCCCACACACATCTATGCAAACAGTGGTATAGTATCCCACACACACACATCTATACAAACAGTGGTATAGTATCCCACACACACACATCTATACAAACAGTGATATAGTATCCCCCCACACACATATATGCAAACAGTGGTATAGTATCCCACACACACATCTATGCAAACAGTGGTATAGTATCCCCCCACACACATCTATGCAAACAGTGGTATAGTATCCCCCCACACACATATATGCAAACAGTGGTATAGTATCCCCCACACACACACATCTATACAAACAGTGGTATAGTATCCCACACACACATCTATGCAAACAGTGGTATAGTATCCCCCACACATATCTATACAACAGTGGTATAGTATCTCCCACACACACATCTATACAAACAGTGGTATAGTATCCCATGCACACATCTATACAAACCATGCACACATCTATACAAACAGTGGTATAGTATCCCACACACACATCTATACAAACAGTGGTATAGTATCCCCCACACACATCTATACAACAGTGGTATAGTATCTCCCACACACACATCTATACAAACAGTGGTATAGTATTCCATGCACACATCTATACAAACAGTGGTATAGTATCCCACACACACATCTATACAAACAATGGTATAGTATCCCCACACTCATCTATACAAACAGTGGTATAGTATCCCACACACACATCTATACAACAGTGGTATAGTATCCCACACACACATCTATACAAACAGTGGTATAGTATCCCCACACTCATCTATACAAACAGTGGTATAGTATCCCACACACACATCTATACAACAGTGGTATAGTATCCCACACACACATCTATACAAACAGTGGTATAGTATCCCCACACTCATCTATACAAACAGTGGTATAGTATCCCACACACACATCTATACAACAGTGGTATAGTATCCCACACACACATCTATACAAACAGTGGTATAGTATCCCCACACTCATCTATACAAACAGTGGTATAGTATCCCACACACACATCTATACAACAGTGGTATAGTATCCCACACACACATCTATACAAACAGTGGTATAGTATCCCCACACTCATCTATACAAACAGTGGTATAGTATCCCACACACACATCTATACAACAGTGGTATAGTATCCCACACACACATCTATACAAACAGTGGTATAGTATCCCCACACTCATCTATACAAACAGTGGTATAGTATCCCACACACACATCTATACAACAGTGGTATAGTATCCCCCCACACACATCTATGCAAACAGTGGTATAGTATCCCCCCACACACATATATGCAAACAGTGGTATAGTATCCCACACACACATCTATACAAACAGTGATATAGTATCCCACACACACATATATACAAACCGTGGTATAGTATCCCACACACACATCTATACAAACAGTGATATAGTATCCCACACACACATCTATACAAACAGTGGTATAGTATCTCCCACACACACATCTATACAAACCGTGGTATAGTATCCCACACACACATCTATACAAACAGTGATATAGTATCCCACACACACATCTATACAACAGTGGTATAGTATCCCACACACACATCTATGCAAACAGTGGTATAGTATCCCCCCACACACATCTATACAAACAGTGGTATAGTATCCCACACACACATCTATACAAACAGTGGTATAGTATCTCCCACACACACATCTATGCAAACAGTGGTATAGTATCCCACACACACATCTATACAACAGTGGTATAGTATCCCACACACACATCTATACAACAGTGGTATAGTATCTCCCACACACACATCTATGCAAACAGTGGTATAGTATCCCACACACACATCTATACAACAGTGGTATAGTATCCCACACACACATCTATACAACAGTGGTATAGTATCCCACACACACATATATGCAAACAGTGGTATAGTATCCCCCACACACATCTATTCAAACAGTGGTATAGTATCCCACACACACATCTATACAAACAGTGGTATAGTATCCCATGCACACATCTATACAAACAGTGGTATAGTATCCCCCACACACATCTATACAAACAGTGGTATAGTATCCCACACACACATCTATACAACAGTGGTATAGTATCCCACACACACATATATACAAACAGTGGTATAGTATCCCACACACACATCTATACAAACAGTGGTATAGTATCCCACACACACACACACACATCTATACAAACAGTGGTATAGTATCCCACACACACATCTATACAACATTGGTATGGTATCCCACACACACATATATACAAACAGTGGTATAGTATCCCACACACACATCTATACAAACAGTGATATAGTATCCCACACACACATCTATGCAAACAGTGGTATAGTATTCCACACACACATCTATACAAACAGTGGTAGCATACCCCACACACACATCTATACAACAGTGGTATAGTATCCCACACACACATCTATACAAACAGTGGTATCATACCCCACACACACATCTATGCAAACAGTGGTATGGTATCCCCCTCCACATTACAATTTTAATACATACAGAATGTTATCTACATAATAGTTTTTTGAATTGTAGATATCTTGTATACAATATACTTAACCCGGTGCGATATAGCCTGAACTGTGCTTATGCGCCGTTAAACCAAATACTCACTCTCACTCACCCCCCTCCACACACATCTATGTAAACAGTCATATAGTATATCACCTCTACTCTTTGTCCTGAGTTATCACATCTACTATTTGTCCTGAGTTATCACCTCCTCGCATTGTCCTGAGTTATCATCTCTACTCTTTGTCCTGAGTTATCACCTCTACTCTTTGTCCTGAGTTATCATCTCTACTCTTTTTCCTGAGTTATCACCTCTACACTTTGTCCTGAGTTATCACCTCTTCGCATTGTGCTGAGTTATCATCTCTACTCTTTGTCCTGAGTTATCACCTCTACTCTTTGTCCTGAGTTATCACCTCTACTCTTTGTTCTGAGTTATCACCTCTACTCTTTGTCCTGAGTTATTATCTCTACTCTTTGTCCTGAGTTATCACCTCTACACTTTGTCCTGAGTTATCACCTCTTCACATTGTCCTGAGTTATCATCTCTACTCTTTGTCCTGAGTTATCACCTCTACTCTTTGTCCTGAGTTATCACCTCTACTCTTTGTCCTGAGTTATCACCTCTACTCTTTGTTCTGAGATATCACCTCTACTCTTTGTCCTGAGTTATCACCTCTACTCTTTGTCCTGAGTTATCACCTCTACTCTTTGTTCTGAGTTATCACCTCTACTCTTTGTCCTGAGTTATTATCTCTACTCTTTGTCCTGAGTTATCACCTCTACACTTTGTCCTGAGTTATCACCTCTTCACATTGTCCTGAGTTATCATCTCTACTCTTTGTCCTGAGTTATCACCTCTACTCTTTGTCCTGAGTTATCACCTCTACTCTTTGTTCTGAGATATCACCTCTACTCTTTGTCCTGAGTTATCACCTCTACTCTTTGTTCTGAGTTATCACCTCTACTCTTTGTTCTGAGATATCACCTCTACTCTTTGTCCTGAGTTATCACCTCTACTCTTTGTTCTGAGTTATCACCTCTACTCTTTGTTCTGAGTTATCACCTCTACTCTTTGTCCTGAGTTATCACCTCTACTCTTTGTCCTGAGTTATCACCTCTACTCTTTGTCCTGAGTTATCACCTCTACTCTTTGTCCTGAGTTATCACCTCTACTATTTGTTCTGAGTTATCACCTCTACTCTTTGTCCTGAGTTATCACCTCTACTCTTTGTCCTGAGTTATCACCTCTACTCTTTGTTCTGAGTTATCACCTCTACTCTTTGTCCTGAGTTATCACCTCTACTCTTTGTCCTGAGTTATCACCTCTACTCTTTGTTCTGAGTTATCACCTCTACTCTTTGTCCTGAGTTATCACCTCTACTCTTTGTTCTGAGTTATCACCTCTACTCTTTGTCCTGAGTTATCACCTCTACTCTTTATCCTGAGTTATCACTTATTATTTGATACAACTATCCTCTAAGTTTATGGAAATGTAAAACACAAAAATCCGTTACAGTAGTAACGAGTTACAGTAGTTTGTGTTTGGTTGGAAACATTTGGCTGTGAGCATGTGATTGATTGTATTGTGCTGAATTAGTGAAGAATTTATATGATGTATTGTGTTATGAGGATGAATGACATTGAGATATTGAGGTTCAACTATTTCAGATTTCTGCTATGACATACAGTGTAAGTGGAGAAATGTGTCTGAATCAGCCGTTCAGTTTGAAATCATTTATTGGAGATGCTGATGGAAGCAGGTATGGTGAACTTGTGATAGGCTGTGACTTTTGTTGATGACCGAATCGTACCGGGTTGATAACCGTATCATACCTTGATGACTGTATCATACCGTGATGACTGTATCATACCTTGATGTCTGTATCATACCTTGATGACTGTATCATACCTTGATGACTGTATCATACCTTGATGACTGTATCATACCTTGATGACTGTATCATACCTTGTTAATGACTGTCCATATGATACACTATTGATGTATGTATGGTGTATGTATGGTACACTACTGATGTATGTATGATGTATGTATGGTACACTACTGATGTATGTATGATGTATGTATGGTACACTACTGATGTATGTATGATGTATGTATGGTACACTACTGATGTATGTATGATGTATGTATGGTACACTACTGATGTATGTATGATGTATGTATGGTACACTACTGATGTATGTATGATGTATGTATGGTACACTACTGATGTATGTATGATATATGTATGGTACACTACTGATGTATGTATGGTACACTACTGATGTATGTATGATACACTACTGATGTATGTATGGTACACTACTGATGTATGTATGGTACACTACTGATGTATGTATGATGTATGTATGGTACACTACTGATGTATGTATGATGTATGTATGGTACACTACTGATGTATGTATGATGTATGTATGGTACACTACTGATGTATGTATGATGTATGTATGGTACACTACTGATGTATGTATGATGTATGTATGGTACACTACTGATGTATGTATGGTACACTACTGATGTATGTATGATGTATGTATGGTACACTACTGATGTATGTATGATGTATGTATGGTACACTACTGATGTATGTATGGTACACTACTGATGTATGTATGGTACACTACTGATGTATGTATGGTACACTACTGATGTATGTATGGTACACTACTGATGTATGTATGGTACACTACTGATGTATGTATGGTACACTACTGATGTATGTATGGTACACTACTGATGTATGTATGGTACACTACTGATGTATGTATGGTACACTACTGATGTATGTATGGTACACTACTGATGTATGTATGGTACTCTACTGATGTATGTATGGTACACTACTGATGTATGTATGGTACACTGTTGATGTATGTATGGTACACTACTGATGTATGTATGGTACACTACTGATGTATGTATGGTGCACTACTGATGTATGTATGATACACTACTGATGTATGTATGGTACACTACTGATGTATGTATGGTACACTACTGATGTATGTATGATGTATGTATGGTACACTACTGATGTATGTATGATATATGTATGGTACACTACTGATGTATGTATGGTACACTACTGATGTATGTATGATACACTACTGATGTATGTATGGTACACTACTGATGTATGTATGGTACACTACTGATGTATGTATGATGTATGTATGGTACACTACTGATGTATGTATGATGTATGTATGGTACACTACTGATGTATGTATGATGTATGTATGGTACACTACTGATGTATGTATGATGTATGTATGGTACACTACTGATGTATGTATGATGTATGTATGATACACTACTGATGTATGTATGATGTATGTATGGTACACTACTGATGTATGTATGGTACACTACTGATGTATGTATGGTACACTACTGATGTATGTATGGTACACTACTGATGTATGTATGATGTATGTATGGTACACTACTGATGTATGTATGATGTATGTATGGTACACTACTGATGTATGTATGGTACACTACTGATGTATGTATGGTACACTACTGATGTATGTATGGTACACTACTGATGTATGTATGGTACACTACTGATGTATGTATGGTACACTACTGATGTATGTATGGTACACTACTGATGTATGTATGGTACACTACTGATGTATGTATGGTACACTACTGATGTATGTATGGTACACTACTGATGTATGTATGGTACACTACTGATGTATGTATGGTACTCTACTGATGTATGTATGGTACACTACTGATGTATGTATGGTACACTGTTGATGTATGTATGGTACACTACTGATGTATGTATGGTACACTACTGATGTATGTATGGTGCACTATTGATGTATGTATGGTACACTACTGATGTATGTATGGTGCACTATTGATGTATGTATGGTACACTACTGATGTATGTATGGTACACTACTGATGTATGTATGATGTATGTATGGTACACTACTGATGTATGTATGGTACACTACTGATGTATGTATGGTACACTACTGATGTATGTATGGTACACTATTGATGTATGTATGGTACACTACTGATGTATGTATGGTACACTACTGATGTATGTATGGTACACTACTGATGCTGTATGGTACACTACTGATGTATGTATGGTACACTACTGATGTATGTATGGTACACTACTGATGTATGTATGGTACACTACTGGTGTATGTATGGTACACTACTGATGTATGTATGGTACACTACTGATGTATGTATGGTACACTACTGATGTATGTATGGTACACTACTGATGTATGTATGGTACACTACTGATGTATGTATGGTACACTACTGATGTATGTATGATGTATGTATGGTACACTACTGATGTATGTATGGTACACTACTGATGTATGTATGGTACACTACTGATGTATGTATGGTACACTACTGATGTATGTATGGTACACTACTGATGTATGTATGATGTATGTACGGTACACTACTGATGTATGTATGGTACACTACTGATGTATGTATGGTACACTACTGATGTATGTATGGTACACTACTGATGTATGTATGGTACACTATTGATGTATGTATGGTACACTACGGATGTATGTATGGTACACTACTGATGTATGTATGGTACACTACTGATGTATGTATGGTATACTATTGATGTATGTATGGTACACTATTGATGTATGTATGGTACACTATTGATGTATGTATGGTACACTATTGATGTATGTATGGTACACTACTGATGTATGTATGGTACACTACTGATGTATGTATGGTACACTATTGATGTATGTATGGTACACTACTGATGTATGTATGGTACACTACTGATGTATGTATGGTACACTATTGATGTATGTATGGTACACTATTGATGTATGTATGGTACACTACTGATGTATGTATGGTACACTACTGATATATGTATGGTACACTACTGATGTATGTATGGTACACTACTGATGTATGTATGGTACACTACTGATGGATGTATGGTACACTACTGATGTATGTATGGTACACTACTGATGTATGTATGGTACACTATTGATGGATGTATGGTACACTACTGATGTATGTATGGTACACTACTGATGTATGTATGGTACACTACTGATGTATGTATGGTACACTACTGATGTATGTGTTTTGGTGTTAACCATTGTTACGAACATAGTGAACAAGTGCAACACCCACATGCACTACCGAGTTATAAATATGTTTTAGCTTCATTTCTACCATTAACGCTTTTAAACAGTATTATAACTTTGATCTACGCATATATTGCCTGTATGCAGAAAGGGCTAACAGTCACTAATACCATACATCTTCAGTGCCACAGGAGGATAGATATAACAAATAGGTACAAAGTAGTATTTAATTACTTCATGTAATGCACATTGATCTAATATATTTTCAAGAGAGTAATATCCATTGCAAAACAGAAATATCGGACGACAATGATGCAGTAAAACCCCTCAAATCTGGACCATCTCTAATCCATGATCCCCTCTATTCCGGAAACCGCCCCGCTCAGACCATGTCTCATTTATATGAAAAAGTTGGCGGTTTCTTACGGAGGTTGGTGCATCCAAGTACTGGTTAACCGCTGGAGCCTGCCCAGGGAAGGTGTTGTTAGGTAAACTGCCCGCCGGCGATATAGCCCAAAATGGTGCTGATGCAGGCGTAAAACCCGAAATATAACCTAACATTCCGGAAACCTGATGAAATTTCGTAACATTTTGTATATTTTCAACGCAAAATTACACCTTTAAACCCAAGTGCCAATTATGAAAGGAACCCAGTCAAGGGATAAACCTGGTGTACTGTCATTAAAGTGAGAACAATCCATTGTTGACCAATTAACCCTGCCTGTGTTTTTCGCAAATTGTGAAAATCGCAATTTGTACTGTATAATAATTGGTGTGTAGATAACATTAGCAGATGTGTATATGATTGTATGCATTTGTCTAATGTTTGGAATAACATGGTGTATTCAATCTAACCTGAAAACAGTGTATTCAGAGTTAATTCAACTGTATTCAGTGTACCCAGATTGTGCTAGCTCTAAAGTGCATCAAAACTAGAGTACATAATTATACAGTTCCTGACTACATGTACATGTCTCATTGGTACTAGTGTATAATTATACTAGTGTATTACATCATAGTATGTTGTACATGTCTCATTGGTACTAGTGTATAATTATACTAGTGTATTACATCATAGTATGTTGTACATGTCTCATTGGTACTAGTGTATAATTATACTAGTGTATTACATCATAGTATGTTGTACATGTCTCATTGGTACTAGTGTATAATTATACTAGTGTATTACATCATAGTATGTTGTACATGTCTCATTGGTACTAGTGTATAATTATACTAGTGTATTACATCATAGTATGTTGTACATGTATTAAATATTTAAAAAATCGTCTAATCCGGAACCATACTTTTTGTCCAGTCAGATGAGAATTTATACTGCAAGAAATTATCTAATATCTACATAAACTTTACATGTATATAACATAATGGTCTACTGAGCATTGTGTGCCTGCTGCATTAATCAAACCCTGCATACCTGGATTTTTTAAACAAGTTAAACAACTCGTTAATTATGTTATTGATTCACTTGCAAGTTGATTATGCCAACATCATTGCATGTAAAAATATTTGTTAAACTCTCGTTCATCACGGTAACCGAGTACTCGATCCAATTCCTTTCCAATTACTACTCATTGACATCCCTAATATATAATTATGACGTCTAGTTGTGCCTATCATCAGAAATTTATGCTTGGAAAACTTTTTGTTTAGTCCATTAAATTTACTGATATTCGATTTGTTAACACCTCCTACAATATTCACTTGATTTCAACCAAACTTGCAGAAAAACATCCCACTGAATTCTTTATATTCACTTTCATAATGTTGTATTTCTAGTGACCTTCGAGTGACCTTGAGGCTACATAGTAATTTTCCATCAAAACTGGTAGCTGTGAATGTCATGGTCAGATTACCTGTTCCAAAATATGTATCAAGGTAAGGTTATACTTATCTTGGTCAGGGCTAAGATATGAGATAGAGGTTATTTGTTTTTATTAGTATTAAAATAGGATTTTATTTCATCGAGGGAGCACCGAAAATGTATTGCCACGAGTGCGTTAGCTACGAATGGAAATGCATATTTCATTTGATCACGCTTTGCAATATTATACAAACCATTGGCAATATTATACAAACCATTGGCAATATTATACAAATGTGATTAGGTAAATTAAATCTTCTTTTTCTTTTATGATTTCCAATGACTTTGGCTAATATAATATTTGTTTTGAAATTTTATTGATTTTAACTGCCCTGTCTGGAGCCTCATTGCGCTACTAATCTCTTCTGTTAGTGTGAACATCTATGATAAGAAATAGTTCCTGTATAATTTTCAAGTTAGTTTCTGTTTGCTGTCAAAATTAAAAACTACAGACAAAACAAATTCATTAGAATATATTACTTGGATATTCAGAAAATAGCTAAAATACAAAAGTACATCTAACCGCGCAGGAATACAAAAGCAACCGGTGGCAGAGAAAATGCCATCTTTCACTGTTTCAAAGCGGTATAAGATTTCTTCTTTCACTGAGAAAACTTTTCATTCATTGGAAAGCATAAAAGAAAATTCTGTCTTTCATGCAATGTCTGCTACTACTATATATGTACCATGGCACCAAATTTAAGAACTTGTGTGAAAATGACGACACTTGTGAAAGTCGTGCTTACTTTTAGTTTCAAGACCTATGTTTCTTTTCTGAGTGCTGCAATGACTGGAGATGATAATGCTACAGTATATTAATTTATTACACTACTTTGTCATGACATGTGTGAATTTATTACCTGGAATATCCTAGGCTAATCCAATAGTCATTCTTAGATAAAACACTATGGAACAGGGCAGGTAATTGCAACTATAATAGTTAATACAATTATGTTTCCAAGGTTCAAATTACACAGTGTTAAAATAATATTAATTTTTGTTTTTAATTTCCTACAGACCAAAATTGAAGTTCAAACCATTAAATTAATTGAGACTATTTGCACCAATAATATACTATACATGTCTAGATAAGTAAATCACAACATGCAAGGTCACATACACGATTCACAAGTAACCATGATACATGGTCAATGTATGTGGGAATAACAGCGACCTCGAGAGGTGTGTCAATGTATGTGGGAATAACAGCGACCTCGAGAGGTGTGTCAATGTATGTGGGAATAACAGCGACCTCGAGAGGTGTGTCAATGTATGTGGGAATAACAGCGACCTCCAGAGGTGTGTCAATGTATGTGGGAATAACAGCGACCTCAAGAGGTGTGTCAATGTATGTGGGAATAACAGCGACCTCAAGTGGTATGTCAATGTATGTGGGAATAACAGCGACCTCAAGAGGTGTGTCAATGTATGTGGGAATGGCAATGACATTTAGAGGTGTGTCAATATATGTGGGAATGGCAATGATGTTGAGTGGTGTGTGTCAATGTATGTGGGAATGACTTTGAGAGGTGTGTTAATGTATGTGGGGAATGGCAATGCCTTTGAGAGGTGTGTCAATGTATGTGGGAATGACAATGACATTGAGAGGTGTGTCAATGTATGAGGGAATGGCAATGACTTTGAGAGGTGTGTCAATATATGTGGGAATGGCAATGACTTTGAGAGGTGTGTCAATGTATGTGGGAATGACAATGACATTGAGAGGTGTGCCAATGTATGTGGGAATGAGTGGCATAGAGAGGTGTGTCAATGTATGTGGGAATGAGTGGCATAGAGAGGTGTGTCAATGTATGTGGGAATGACTTTGAGAGGTGTGTCAATGTATGTGGGGAATGGCAATGCCTTTGAGAGGTGTGTCAATGTATGTGGGAATGACAATGACATTGAGAGGTGTGTCAATGTATTTGGGGAAGGGCAATGACTTTGAGAGGTGTGTCAATGTATGTGGGAATGACAATGACATTGAGAGGTGTGTCAATGTATTTGGGGAAGGGCAATGACTTTGAGAGGTGTGTCAATGTATGTGGGAATGACAATGACATTGAGAGGTGTGTCAATGTATTTGGGGAAGGGCAATGACTTTGAGAGGTGTGTCAATGTATGTGGGAATGACAATGACATTGAGAGGTGTGTCAATGTATTTGGGGAAGGGCAATGACTTTGAGAGGTGTGTCAATGTATGTGGGAATGACAATGACATTGAGAGGTGTGTCAATGTATTTGGGGAAGGGCAATGACTTTGAGAGGTGTGTCAATGTATGTGGGAATGACAATGACATTGAGAGGTGTGTCAATGTATTTGGGGAAGGGCAATGACTTTGAGAGGTGTGTCAATGTATGTGGGAATGACAATGACATTGAGAGGTGTGTCAATGTATTTGGGGAAGGGCAATGACTTTGAGAGGTGTGTCAATGTATGTGGGAATGACAATGACATTGAGATGTGTGTAATGGGGGGGGGGGTAATGACATTGATTGGTGTGTCAATGTATGTGAGAATGGCATTGAGAGGTGTGTCAATGTATGTGGGAATGACAATGACATTGAGAGGTGTGTCAATGTATGTTAGAATGGCATTGAGAGGTGTGTCAATGTATGTGGGAATGACAATGACATTGAGAGGTGTGTCAATGTATGTGAGAATGGCATTGAGAGGTGTGTCAATGTATGTGGGAATGACAATGGCATTGAGAGTTGTGTAATGGGGAGGGTAATGACATTGATTGGTGTGTCAATGTATGTGGGAATGATAATGACTTTGAGAGGTGTGTCAATGTATGTGGGAATGACAATGACATTGAGAGGTGTGTCAATGTATGTGGGAATGGCAATGACTTTGAGAGGTGTGTCAATGTATGTGGGAATGATAATGACTTTGAGAGGTGTGTCAATGTATGTGGGAATGACAATGACATTGAGAGGTGTGTCAATGTATGTGGGAATGGCAATGACTTTGAGAGGTGTGTCAATGTATGTGGGAATGGCAATGACATTGAGAGGTGTATCAATGTATGTGGGAATGACAATGACATTGAGTGGTGTGTCAATGTATGTGGGAATGACAATGACATTGAGAGGTGTGTCAATGTATGTGGGAATGACATTGAGAGGTGTGTCAATGTATGTGGGAATGACAATGACATTGAGTGGTGTGTTCATGTATGTGGGAATGACAATGACATTGACAGGTGTGCCAATGTATGTGGGAATGACATTGAGTGGTGTGTCAGTGTGTGTGGGAATGGCAATGACGTTGAGTGGTGTGTCAATGTATTTGGGGAATGACATTGAGAGGTGTGTAAATGTATGTGGGAATGACATTGAGAGGTGTGTCAATGTATTTGGGGAATGACAATGACGTTGAGTGGTGTGTCAATGTATTTGGGGAATGACAATGACATTGAGAGGTGTGTCAATGTATGTGGGAATGGCAATGACATTGAGAGGTGTGTCAATGTATTTGGGGAATGACAATGACATTGAGAGGTGTGTCAATGTATGTGGGAATGGCAATGACATTGAGAGGTGTGTCAATGTATTTGGGGAATGACATTGAGTGGTGTGTCAATGTATGTGGGAATGAGTGGCATAGAGAGGTGTGTCAATGTATGTGGGAATGGCAATGACATTGAGAGGTGTGTCGATGTATTTGGGGAATGACAATGACGTTGAGTGGTGTGTCAATGTATTTGGGGAATGACATTGAGAGGTGTGTCAATGTATTTGGGGAATGACAATGATGTTGGGTGGTGTGTCAATGTATTTGTGGAATAACAATGACATTGAGTGGTGTGTCAATGTATTTGGGGAATGATAATGACGTTGAGAGGTGTGTCAATGTATGTGGGAATGGCAATGACATTGAGAGGTGTGTCAATGTATTTGGGGAATGACAATGACGTTGAGAGGTGTGTCAATGTATGTGGGAATGGCAATGCGATTGAGAGGTGTGTCAATGTATTTGGGGAATGACAATGACGTTGAGAGGTGTGTCAATGTATGTGGGAATGGCAATGACATTGAGAGGTGTGTCAATGTATGTGGGAATGGCAGTGACTTTGAGAGGTGTGTAATGGGGGAGTTACAATGATGTTGAGAGGTGTGTCAATGTATGTGGGAATGGCAATGACATTGAGAGGTGTGTCAATGTATGTGGGAATGGCAATGACTTTGAGAGGTGTGTAATGGGGGAGTTACAATGACGTTGAGTGGTGTGTCAATGTGTGTGGGAATGACAATGACATTGAGAGGTGTGTCAATGTATGTGGGAATGACAATGACATTGAGAGGTGTGTCAATGTGTGTGGGAATGACAATGACATTGAGAGGTGTGTCAATGTTTGTGGGAATGACTTTGAGTGTTGTGTCAATGTATGTGGGAATGGCAATGACTTTGAGAGGTATGTCAATGTATGTGGGAATGACAATGACATTGAGAGGTGTGTCAATGTATGAGGGAATGGCAATGACTTTGAGAGGTGTGTCAATGTTTGTGGGAATGACTTTGAGAGGTGTGTCAATGTATGTGGGAATGGCAATGACTTTGAGAGGTATGCCAATGTATGTGGGAATGACAATGACATTGAGAGGTGTGTCAATGTATGAGGGAATGGCAATGACATTGAGTGGTGTGTCAATGTATGTGGGAATGACAATGACATTGAGAGGTGTGCCAATGTATGTGGGAATGAGTGGCATAGAGAGGTGTGTCAATGTATGTGGGAATGAGTGGCATAGAGAGGTGTGTCAATGTATGTGGGAATGACAATGTCGTTAAGAGGTTTGTCAATGTATGTGGGAATGAGTGGCATAGAGAGGTGTGTCAATGTATGTGGGAATGGCAATGACTTTGAGAGGTATGTCAATGTATGTGGGAATGACAATGACACTGAGAGGTGTGTCAATGTATGTGGGAATGAGTGACATAGAGAGGTGTGTCAATGTATGTGGGAATGGCAATGACATTGAGAGGTGTGTCAATGTATGTGGGAATGACAATGACATAGAGAGGTGTGTCAATGTATGTGGGAATGACAATGACATTGAGAGGTGTGTCAATGTATGTGGGAATGACACTGACATTGAGAGGTCTGTAATGGGGGAGTGGCAATGACGTTGAGTGGTGTGTCAATGTATGTGGGAATGACACTGACATTGAGAGGTCTGTAATGGGGGAGTGGCAATGACGTTGAGTGGTGTGTAATAGGGGGGGGGGGTAATGACATTGATTGGTGTGTCAATGTATGTGGGAATGACAATGACATTGAGAGGTGTGTCAATGTTTGTGGGAATGGCAATGTCATTGAGAGGTGTATCAATGTATGTGGGAATGACAGTGACATTGAGAGGTGTATCAATGTATGTGGGAAGTAAACAAAATGGTATTTTAACAATTTTCAGATTATTGTATAATGACATTTTATAATCATTTATCTTTATAATAAATGTGATAGAAGCACGTATTTGTGTAATTTAAGTCATTAAAAACACATTTTAATAGCTTGGTGTTAATTGCCATTGTTATTAATCGCAGTGAAACAAAAGATCTAAGCCGGGTAGGTGGTGTTTTCCGATGGCCTTCAATGATACTGTCCCGCGGTTTGGCCCCATGTATTTGGTACCGAGATAAACTAGAGATGACGTATTTTCAGCTGATGCTATTCTTGAACTACGATCTTATCAACGATCTTATCAACGATCTTCCAACTTATCAACAACGGCTTTAAAGATTTCGATTTTTTTCAAAAATCTCTTCGGTTGCGACGTAAACGTGATTCCCACTCATCCATTGGCCGATAAACACCACGTGATCTGCAAGTGCGCACCTGTTCCTATGTTCACAGACGATTAGATAGAAACAAAACGATTGTATGTGTGATTTCATGATAATTATTCATTATAGCTTAATATTTAGATTTATTTCGATGCAAATCAGTCATATATAGGTAAATGGTAAACCTAGACTAGTGTATAACCTTTATCTGCTGATTTGTTGTTTGAAATTTTAACACACCGTTTATCGGTACCCGTGTTCCGTGTAGCCCAGTATTTCGGACGTACATGTATTTAATATAAATTCTAAAATAATACTTCACCTGAATTCAAAAGTTCATTCATTCTTTTATAACTGTGACAATTCAGTTTTTTACTTTTCACTGTGAACCAGCTTTTCATCTCTTTTCTAATTCAGAGCTGCACAATATACAAGGTTGCTTTACTTCCCACAAAAAGCCATAAATTACCCCCTAATCCTTTCCTAAAACAACACAACTGATAAGGGGAATTGTGCTAAAGTAAACATTTAAATAGATCAATGAAACACTGCTACTGTGTATTATGATCCAATAAACAATTTTATATAACACAAGGTGTCCACTTATGCCCTAGGCACTGTCAGATCAGACTAATCAAAAGGAGTCAATATACAGGGGCCATAAAACTAGAATATCTACAAAGACATGGTGATTGCTACATGTACTCTGAAAAGTCAGAATAATCCTTTCAGGATATATTGGTTTAAGTCAATAAAAAATATTTTAAAATTGTTTTTATTATTATTTTTTATTAATTATTATTATTGTATTTATACTAGAACAGCTGAACCACTATGGATACTACTAAGTTCAGCAAAGTGGCATTTTAAAGAATGGACATTTACCTTTAATTTGATACCAAACATGACTAGTTGTGTCATGTAGAACATATTGGTTGCTATGGTGTTTTGATTTCACTGTGTCTCCAAATTTTGTTAAAATAAGTTAGAATTTCTGCAAATCTTTGACAGCCGTTTTCTCGGAATATTAATTTCGTGAAGTCCATTATTCAAATGGTCATAACTTTGGACTGAAACGAGCTACACGAATGATACTGATATCACTAGAAAGCTTATATTTATACCTATATGATGGTATAGTTAACTCATTATTTATTTTTTCCGACTTAAGACTGATTTTGTCATGGTGGGTCACATATAAATGCCTGTGATAAGCCACTACTTTTCAGTTCGGAGTGACGTATGACTATGATATTCATCCATATACACAGGTAAATAATGCATCCATATTTTCCTAACGCCGATTTTCCGTTTTGCACGTGATCCACGAGGAACACGATTTGCTATACATGGATAGATCCACAAACCAGTTTGTTGTACTCATATTGTAATTACTTCGAGCAAAAACACCAAAACGGTCTGCATTTTCCTCAAAAGAAATGCCCAGACTCGACCAAAGTGCGAGAAAGCGAGCAATTGGGATGGTTGAAGCTGGTTTACGTCATAACGACGTCGCTAATCTCCTCGGTGTGTCCCGGGATCACGATCACACGTCTACTTGGACGGTACCGAACACGTGGATCAACTGAGGACCGCCCACGTACTGGTCAACCACGCGTGATGACGCCAGAACAGGACCGTCATATTCGGACGTCACATTTACGTAACCGCTTCCTGCCCGCTACTCGTACCGCCATCGTTACTCCTGGGAGGACCAACAATAGAATCAGTGCTCAAACAGTTCAGAACAGGCTCGCTGAACGTGGAATCCGTCTTTACAGACCGTACACCGAGCCCATGTTGACGCGACGTCACCGGAATGAACGTCGTGAGTACACGGGTGAACATGCACGTTGGACTCGCTTACAGTGGAATTCCGTTATGTTTAGTGACGAATCGCGTTTCTGTTTAAGGCGTGCGGATGGCAGGGCTCGAGTTTACCGTCGACAGGGAGAACGTTACGCCGATGCATGTGTACGTGAGGTGGGTCGGTTTGGAGGTGGTAGCGTTATGGTATGGGGCGGCATCACATTCGACGGCCACACACAACTGATTATTGTTGTCGGAAACCTAACCGCACAGCGGTACTGTGACGAAATTATTACGCCCGTTGTTTTGCCATTCTTTAACGTCAATCGACACGTCACACTGTTCCAACAGGACAACACCAGATGCCATACTGCACGCATTACCACTTAATTATTGGAGCAGGGAAACATTGAACGTTTACAGTGGCCAGCATTGTCACCAGACTTGTCTCCGATAGAACATTTATGGGATACCTTAGATCATCGTGTAAGACTCCGTCAGCCGGCGACGGATAGTTTGCGTAAGGATTGGAACAACATTGACCAGTATGAGATTCTGACACTTATTCGTTCCATGCGACGCAGCTGCATTGCAGTGAGAGATGCCAATGGAGGTCATATACGGTATTGACTATTGTGTGAATATTCCACTTGAGGCCACAACGTAACAGATAATGATGGTATGATCGAATTTTAAACTTGTAACATTGTCTCATATGTTTCAATCTCGGTACACGAAATTTCAGATGAATTGCTTATTTAGTAATTAAAATACATATATGTTTATACCATGTATCGTTTCTTATTTGACTCAGTATATGTGGGAATGACAATGACGTTGAGAGGTGTGTCAATGTATGTGGGAATGGCAATGACGTTGAGAGGTGTGTCAATGTATGTGGGAATGACAATGACATTGATAGGTGTGTCAATGGAGAAAATGTTAAGATTGCGTGAACTGTCTTAAGTAATTATTGCTTACTTTAATCTTTTGTCATTCTCTCTGCAGTGTTTCAACAAAGTTATCTAATAACGAGCAGACAACAATATTCAGTAAAGATGACAGACAGATGATATGGAGTATGAAAAAATTACCAGGAAAAACAGAATGTCTAGCAGAATTTAGAGTATGACCAGTATTATCATACACATTTTATTACCTCACATGAGTGTTTGTCATAGTCAGACATACAGTGAGATGTACAGTGAGACATACAGTGAGATGTACAGTGAGACATACAGTGGGATGTATAGTGAGACATACAGTGAGATGTACAGAGATACATACAGTGGGATGTATAGTCAGACATACAGTGAGATGTACAGTGAGACATACAGTGAGATGTACAGTATGATGTACAGAGATACATACAGTGGGATGTATAGTCAGACATACAGTGAGATGTACAGTGAGACATACAGTGAGATGTACAGTGAGACATACAGTGAGATGTACAGAGATACATACAGTGAGACATACAGTGAGACGTACAGTGAGATGTACAGTGAGACGTACAGTGAGATGTACAGAGATACATACAGTCAGACATACAGTGAGATGTACAGATAGATGTACAGTGAGACATACAGTGAGATGTACAGTGAGATGTACAGAGAGATGTACAGAGAGATGTACAGAGAGATGTACAGAGAGACGTACAGTGAGATGTACAGAGAGACATACAGTGATATGTACAGTGAGACATACAGTGTGATGTATAGTGAGATGTACAGTGAGATATACAGTGAGACATACAGTGATATGTACAGATAGACATACAGTGAGATATACAGTGAGAGATACAGAGATACATATGGTGAGATGTACAGTGAGATATACAGTGAGCCATACAGTGAGATGTACATTGAGACATACAGTGAAACATACAGTGAGGTATACAGTGAGATGTACAGAGAGACATACAGTGAGATGTACAGTGAAATGTACAGAGAAAACATACAGTAAGACATACAGTGAGATGTACAGAGAGATGTACAGTGAGATGGACAGAGAGACATACAGAGAGACATACAGTGAGATGTACAGTGAGATGTACAGAGAGACATACATTGAGATGTACAGAGAGATGTACATTGAGACATACAGAGAGACATACAGTGAGATGTACAGAGAGATGTACAGAGAGACATACAGTGTGATATACAGTGAGATGTACAGAGAGACATACAGTGAGATGTACAGAGAGACATACAGTGTGATGTATAGTGAGATGTACAGAGAGACATACAGTGTGATGTATAGTGAGATGTACAGAGAGACATACAGTTAGATGTACAGTGAGACATACAGTGAGATGTGCAGAGTGACATACAGTGATATGTACAGAGAGACATACAGTGAGATGTGCAGAGAGATGTACAGAGAGATGTACAGAGAGACTTACAGTGAGATGTACAGAGGGACATACAGTGGGATGTACAGTGAGACATACAGTGAGAAGTACAGTGAGATGTGCAGAGAGATGTACAGAGAGATGTACAGTGAGATGTACAGTGAGATGTACAGAGAGATGTACAGAGAGACATACAGTGAGATGTGCAGAAAGGTGTACAGAGAGACATACAGTGAGATGTACAGTGAGACATACAGTGAGATGTGCAGTGAGACATACAGTGAAATGTACAGAGAGACATACAGTGAGATGTACAGAGAGATGTACAGTGAGATGTACAGAGAGACATACAGTGAGATGTGCAGAGAGACATACAGTGAGATGTACAGAGAGATGTACAGTGAGATGTACAGTGAGATGTACAGAGAGACATACAGTGAGATGTGCAGAAAGGTGTACAGAGAGATGTACAGTGAGACATACAGTGAGGCATACAGTGAGATGTAAAGAGAGACATACAGTGTGATGTACAGAGAGGCATACAGTGAGATGTACAGAGAGACATACAGTGAGACAGACAGTGAGACATACAGTGAGATGTACAGTGAGATGTACAGTGTGATGTACAGAGAGGCATAAAGTGATATGTACAGAGAGACATATAGTGAGATGTACAGTGTGGCATATAGTGAGATGTACAGAGAGACATACAGTGAGATGTACAGAGAGATATACAGTGAGACATACAGTGAGATATATAGTGAGATATACAGTGTGATGTACAGAGAGACATACAGAGAGATGTACAGAGATATGTACAGTGAGATATACAGTGTGATGTACCGTGAGATATACAGAGTACATACAGTGATGTGTACAGTTAGATATACAGTGTGATGTACAGTGAGACATACAGTGAGATGTACAGTGAGACATACAGTGTGATGTGTAGTGAGATGCACAGTGAGACATACAGTGAGATGTACAGTGAGACATACAGTGAGATATACAGTGTTATGTACAGAGAGATGTACAGAGAGATGTTCCGTGAGATATACAGTGTGATGTACAGTGAGATATACAGAGAGACACACAGTGATATGTACAGTTAGATATACAGTGTGATGTACAGTGAGACATACAGTGAGATATACAGTGAGACATACAGTGAGATGTACAGTGAGACATACAGTGAGGTGCACAATGAGATATACAGTGAGATAATGTGAGCCACACAGTGAGATATACAGTGAGATGTACAGAGAGACATACAGTGAGATGTACAGAGAGACTTACAGTGAGATGTACAGTGAGACATACAGTGATATGTACAGATAGACATACAGTGAGATATACAGTGAGAGATACAGTGAGACATACAGTGAGATATACAGTGTTATGTACAGAGAGACATACAGAGAGATGTACAGAGAGATGTTCCGTGAGATATACAGTGTGATGTACAGTGAGATATACAGAGAGACACACAGTGATATGTACAGTTAGATATATAGTGTGATGTACAGTGAGACATACAGTGAGATATACAGTGAGACATACAGTGAGATGTACAGTGAGACATAGTGAGGTGCACAATGAGATATACAGTGAGATAATGTGAGCCACACAGTGAGATATACAGTGAGATGTACAGAGAGACATACAGTGAGATGTACAGAGGGACATACAGTGAGATGTACAGTGAGACATACAGTGATATGTACAGATAGACATACAGTGAGATATACAGTGAGAGATACAGTGAGACATACAGTGAGATATACAGTGAGAGATACAGTGAGACATACAGTGAGATATACAGAGATACATATGGTGAGATGTACAGTGAGATATACAGTGAGCCATACAGTGAGATGTACATTGAGACATACAGTGAAACATACAGTGAGGTATACAGTGAGATGTACAGAGAGACATACAGTGAGATGTACAGTGAGACATACAGTGATATGTACAGTGAGACATACAGTGAGATGTACAGTGAGACCTACTGTGAGATGTACAGAGAAAACATACAGTAAGACACACAGTGAGATGTACAGTGAGATGTACAGAGAGATGTACAGTGAGATGGACAGAGAGACATACAGAGAGACATACAGTGAGATGTACAGAGAGACATACATTGAGATGTACAGAGAGATGTACATTGAGACATACAGAGAGACATACAGTGAGATGTACAGAGAGATGTACAGAGAGACATACAGTGTGATATACAGTGAGATGTACAGAGAGACATACAGTGAGATGTACAGAGACATACAGTGTGATGTATAGTGAGATGTACAGAGAGACATACAGTGTGATGTATAGTGAGATGTGCAGAGAGATGTACAGTGAGATGTACAGAGAGATGTACAGTGAGATGTACAGTGAGATGTACAGAGAGATGTACAGAGAAATGTACAGTGAGATGTACAGAGAGATGTACAGTGAGATGTACAGAGAGATGTACAGTGAGACATACAGTAAGACGTACAGAGAGATGTACAGAGAGATATACAGAGAGACATACAGTGAGATGTTCAGTGAGACATACAGTGTGATGTATAGTGAGATGTACAGTGAGATACACAGTGAGACCTACAGTGAGATGTACAGTGAGACATACAGTGTGATGTATAGTGAGATGTACAGTGAGATACACAGTGAGACCAACAGTGAGATGTACAGTGAGACATACAGTGAGGCATACAGTGAGATGTAAAGAGAGACATACAGTGTGATGTACAGAGAGGCATACAGTGAGATGTACAGAGAGACATACAGTGAGACAGACAGTGAGACATACAGTGAGATGTACAGTGTGATGTACAGAGAGACATACAGATAGACATACAGTGAGATGTACAGTGTGATGTACAGAGAGGCATAAAGTGATATGTACAGAGAGACATATAGTGAGATGTACAGTGTTGCATACAGTGAGATGTACAGAGAGACATACAGTGAGACATACAGTGAGATATATAGTGAGATATACAGTGTGATGTACAGAGAGACATACAGAGAGATGTACAGTGATATATACAGTGTGATGTACAGTGAGATATACAGAGAGACATAGAGTGATATGTACAGTTAGATATACAGTGAGACATACAGTGAGATGTACAGTGAGACATACAGTGTGATGTGTAGTGAGACATACAGTGAGATGTACAGTGAGACATACAGTGAGGCATACAGTGAGATGTACAGAGAGACATACAGTGTGATGTACAGAGAGGCATACAGTGAGATGTACAGAGAGACATACAGTGAGACAGACAGTGAGACATACAGTGAGATGTACAATGTGATGTACAGAGAGACATACAGATAGACATACAGTGAGATGTACAGTGTGATGTACAGAGAGGTATAAAGTGATATGCACAGAGAGACATATAGTGAGATGAACAGTGAGATGTACAGTGTGGCATACAGTGAGATGTACAAAGAGACATACAGTGAGATGTACAGAGAGATATACAGTGAGACATACAGTGAGATATATAGTGAGATATACAGTGTGATGTACAGAGAGACATACAGAGAGATGTACAGAGAGATGTACCGTGAGATATACAGTGTGCTGTACAGTGAGATATACAGAGAGACACACAGTGATATGTACAGTTAGATATACAGTGTGATGTACAGTGAGACATACAGTGAGATATACAGTGAGACATACAGTGAGATGTACAGTGAGACATACAGTGAGGTGCACAATGAGATATACAGTGAGAGATAATGTGAGCCACACAGTGAGATATACAGTGAGATGTACAGTGAGATGTACAGAGAGACATACAGTGAGATGTACAGAGAGACTTACAGTGAGATGTACAGAGGGACATACAGTGAGATGTACAGTGAGACATACAGTGATATGTACAGATAGACATACAGTGAGATATACAGTGAGACATACAGTGAGATATACAGAGATACATATGGTGAGATGTACAGTGAGATATACAGTGAGCCATACAGTGAGATGTACATTGAGACATACAGTGAAACATACAGTGAGGTATACAGTGAGATGTACAGAGAGACATACAGTGAGATGTACAGTGAGACATACAGTGATATGTACAGTGAGACATACAGTGAGATGTACAGTGAGACCTACTGTGAGATGTACAGAGAAAACATACAGTAAGACATACAGTGAGATGTACAGTGAGATGTACAGTGAGAAGGACAGAGAGACATACAGAGAGTCATACAGTGAGATGTACAGTAAGACATACAGTGAGATATACAGTGAGACATACAGTGAGATATATAGTGAGATATACAGTGTGATGTACAGAGAGACATACAGAGAGATGTACAGAGATATGTACAGTGAGATATACAGTGTGATGTACCGTGAGATATACAGAGTACATACAGTGATGTGTACAGTTAGATATACAGTGTGATGTACAGTGAGACATACAGTGAGATGTACAGTGAGACATACAGTGTGATGTGTAGTGAGATGCACAGTGAGACATACAGTGAGATGTACAGTGAGACATACAGTGAGATATACAGTGTTATGTACAGAGAGATGTACAGAGAGATGTTCCGTGAGATATACAGTGTGATGTACAGTGAGATATACAGAGAGACACACAGTGATATGTACAGTTAGATATACAGTGTGATGTACAGTGAGACATACAGTGAGATATACAGTGAGACATACAGTGAGATGTACAGTGAGACATACAGTGAGGTGCACAATGAGATATACAGTGAGATAATGTGAGCCACACAGTGAGATATACAGTGAGATGTACAGAGAGACATACAGTGAGATGTACAGAGAGACTTACAGTGAGATGTACAGTGAGACATACAGTGATATGTACAGATAGACATACAGTGAGATATACAGTGAGAGATACAGTGAGACATACAGTGAGATATACAGTGTTATGTACAGAGAGACATACAGAGAGATGTACAGAGAGATGTACCGTGAGATATACAGTGTGATGTACAGTGAGATATACAGAGAGACACACAGTGATATGTACAGTTAGATATATAGTGTGATGTACAGTGAGACATACAGTGAGATATACAGTGAGACATACAGTGAGATGTACAGTGAGACATAGTGAGGTGCACAATGAGATATACAGTGAGATAATGTACAGTGAGATATACAGTGAGATGTACAGAGAGACATACAGTGAGATGTACAGAGGGACATACAGTGAGATGTACAGTGAGACATACAGTGATATGTACAGATAGACATACAGTGAGATATACAGTGAGAGATACAGTGAGACATACAGTGAGATATACAGTGAGAGATACAGTGAGACATACAGTGAGATATACAGAGATACATATGGTGAGATGTACAGTGAGATATACAGTGAGCCATACAGTGAGATGTACATTGAGACATACAGTGAAACATACAGTGAGGTATACAGTGAGATGTACAGAGAGACATACAGTGAGATGTACAGTGAGACATACAGTGATATGTACAGTGAGACATACAGTGAGATGTACAGTGAGACCTACTGTGAGATGTACAGAGAAAACATACAGTAAGACACACAGTGAGATGTACAGTGAGATGTACAGAGAGATGTACAGTGAGATGGACAGAGAGACATACAGAGAGACATACAGTGAGATGTACAGTAAGACATACAGTGAGATGTACAGAGAGACATACATTGAGATGTACAGAGAGATGTACATTGAGACATACAGAGAGACATACAGTGAGATGTACAGAGAGATGTACAGAGAGACATACAGTGTGATATACAGTGAGATGTACAGAGAGACATACAGTGAGATGTACAGAGACATACAGTGTGATGTATAGTGAGATGTACAGAGAGACATACAGTGTGATGTATAGTGAGATGTGCAGAGAGATGTACAGTGAGATGTACAGAGAGATGTACAGTGAGATGTACAGTGAGATGTACAGAGAGATGTACAGAGAAATGTACAGTGAGATGTACAGAGAGATGTACAGTGAGATGTACAGAGAGATGTACAGTGAGACATACAGTAAGACGTACAGAGAGATGTACAGAGAGATATACAGAGAGACATACAGTGAGATGTTCAGTGAGACATACAGTGTGATGTATAGTGAGATGTACAGTGAGATACACAGTGAGACCTACAGTGAGATGTACAGTGAGACATACAGTGTGATGTATAGTGAGATGTACAGTGAGATACACAGTGAGACCAACAGTGAGATGTACAGTGAGACATACAGTGAGGCATACAGTGAGATGTAAAGAGAGACATACAGTGTGATGTACAGAGAGGCATACAGTGAGATGTACAGAGAGACATACAGTGAGACAGACAGTGAGACATACAGTGAGATGTACAGTGTGATGTACAGAGAGACATACAGATAGACATACAGTGAGATGTACAGTGTGATGTACAGAGAGGCATAAAGTGATATGTACAGAGAGACATATAGTGAGATGTACAGTGTTGCATACAGTGAGATGTACAGAGAGACATACAGTGAGACATACAGTGAGATATATAGTGAGATATACAGTGTGATGTACAGAGAGACATACAGAGAGATGTACAGAGAGATGTACAGTGATATATACAGTGTGATGTACAGTGAGATATACAGAGAGACATAGAGTGATATGTACAGTTAGATATACAGTGAGACATACAGTGAGATGTACAGTGAGACATACAGTGTGATGTGTAGTGAGACATACAGTGAGACATACAGTGAGATGTACAGTGAGACATACAGTGAGGCATACAGTGAGATGTACAGAGAGACATACAGTGTGATGTACAGAGAGGCATACAGTGAGATGTACAGAGAGACATACAGTGAGACAGACAGTGAGACATACAGTGAGATGTACAATGTGATGTACAGAGAGACATACAGATAGACATACAGTGAGATGTACAGTGTGATGTACATAGAGGTATAAAGTGATATGCACAGAGAGACATATAGTGAGATGTACAGTGAGATGTACAGTGTGGCATACAGTGAGATGTACAAAGAGACATACAGTGAGATGTACAGAGAGATATACAGTGAGACATACAGTGAGATATATAGTGAGATATACAGTGTGATGTACAGAGAGACATACAGAGAGATGTACAGAGAGATGTACCGTGAGATATACAGTGTGCTGTACAGTGAGATATACAGAGAGACACACAGTGATATGTACAGTTAGATATACAGTGTGATGTACAGTGAGACATACAGTGAGATATACAGTGAGACATACAGTGAGATGTACAGTGAGACATACAGTGAGGTGCACAATGAGATATACAGTGAGAGATAATGTGAGCCACACAGTGAGATATACAGTGAGATGTACAGTGAGATGTACAGAGAGACATACAGTGAGATGTACAGAGAGACTTACAGTGAGATGTACAGAGGGACATACAGTGAGATGTACAGTGAGACATACAGTGATATGTACAGATAGACATACAGTGAGATATACAGTGAGACATACAGTGAGATATACAGAGATACATATGGTGAGATGTACAGTGAGATATACAGTGAGCCATACAGTGAGATGTACATTGAGACATACAGTGAAACATACAGTGAGGTATACAGTGAGATGTACAGAGAGACATACAGTGAGATGTACAGTGAGACATACAGTGATATGTACAGTGAGACATACAGTGAGATGTACAGTGAGACCTACTGTGAGATGTACAGAGAAAACATACAGTAAGACATACAGTGAGATGTACAGTGAGATGTACAGTGAGAAGGACAGAGAGACATACAGAGAGTCATACAGTGAGATGTACAGTAAGACATACAGTGAGATGTACAGTGAGACATACAGTGAGATGTACAGTAAGACATACAGAGAGATGTACAGAGAGACTTACAGTGAGATGTACAGTAAGACATACAGTGAGATGTACAGTAAAACATACAGTGAGATGTACAGTGAGATGTACAGTGAGAAGGACAGAGAGACATACAGAGAGTCATACAGTGAGATGTACAGTAAGACATACAGTGAGATGTACAGTAAGACATACAGTGAGATGTACAGTAAGACATACAGTGAGATGTACAGTAAGACATACAGAGAGATGTACAGAGAGACTTACAGTGAGATGTACAGTAAGACATACAGTGAGATGTACAGTAAGACATACAGTGAGATGTACAGTAAGACATACAGAGAGATGTACAGTAAGACATACAGTGAGATGTACAGTAAGACATACAGTGAGATGTACAGTGAGATGTACAGAGAGACATACATTGAGATGTACAGAGAGATGTACATTGAGACATACATAGAGACATACAGTGAGCTGTACAGAGAGATGTACAGAGAGACATACATTGAGATGTACAGAGAGATGTACATTGAGACATACAGAGAGACATACAGTGAGATGTACAGAGAGATGTACAGAGAGACATACAGTGTGATATACAGTGAAATGTACAGAGAGACATACAGTGAGATGTACAGAGAGACATACAGTGTGATGTATAGTGAGATGTACAGAGAGACATACAGTTAGATGTACAGTGAGACATACAGTGTGATGTATAGTGAGATGTACAGAGAGACATACAGTTAGATGTACAGTGAGACATACAGTGAGATGTGCAGAGTGACATACAGTGATATGTACAGAGAGACATACAGTGAGATGTGCAGAGTGACATACAGTGATATGTACAGAGAGACATACAGTGAGATGTGCAGAGAGATGTACAGAGAGACTTACAGTGAGATGTACAGAGGGACATACAGTGGGATGTACAGTGAGACATACAGTGAGAAGTACAGTGAGATGTGCAGAGAGATGTACAGAGAGATGTACAGTGAGATGTACAGAGAGATGTACAGAGAAACATACAGTGAGATGTGCAGAAAGGTGTACAGAGAGACGTACAGTGAGATGTACAGTGAGACATACAGTGAGATGTGCAGTGAGACATACAGTGAAATGTACAATGAGACATACAGTGAGATGTGCAGAGAGATGTACAAAGAGATGTACAGTGAGATGTACAGAGATATGTACAAAGAGATGTACAGTGAGATGTACAGAGAGACATACAGTGAGATGTGCAGAGAGACGTACAGTGAGATGTACAGAGAGATGTACAGTGAGATGTACAGTGAGATGTACAGTGAGACATACAGTGTGATGTATAGTGAGATGTACAGAGAGACATACAGTTAGATGTACAGTGAGACATACACTGAGATGTGCAGAGAGACATACAGTTAGATGTGCAGAGAGACATACAGTGAGATGTACAGAGAGACATATAGTTAGATGTGCAGAGTGACATACAGTGATATGTACAGAGAGACATACAGTGAGATGTGCAGAGAGATGTACAGAGAGACTTACAGTGAGATGTACAGAGGGACATACAGTGGGATGTACAGTGAGACATACAGTGAGAAGTACAGTGAGATGTGCAGAGAGATGTACAGAGAGATGTACAGAGAGATGTACAGTGAGATGTACAGTGAGATGTACAGAGAGATGTACAGAGAGACATACAGTGAGATGTGCAGAAAGGTGTACAGAGAGACGTACAGTGAGATGTACAGTGAGACATACAGTGAGATGTGCAGTGAGACATACAGTGAAATGTACAGAGAGACATACAGTGAGCTGTGCGGAGAGATGTACAGAGAGATGTACAGTGAGATGTATAGTGAGATGTACAGAGATGTACAGAGAGACATACAGTGAGACGTACAGAGAGATGTACAGTGAGATATACAGAGAGACATACAGTGAGATGTACAGTGAGACATACAGTGTAATGTATAGTGAGATGTACAGTGAGATACACAGTGAGATGTACAGTGAGACATACAGTGAGATGTACAGAGAGACATACAGTGTGATGTACAGATAGGCATACAGTGAGATGTACAGAGAGACATATAGTGAGATGTACAGTGTGGCATACAGTGAGATTTACAGAGAGACATACAGTGAGATGTACAGAGAGATATACAGTGAGACATACAGTGAGATATATAGTGAGATATACAGTGTGATGTACAGAGAGACATACAGAGAGATGTACAGAGAGATGTACAGAGAGATGTACAGTGAGATATACAGTGTGATGTACAGTGAGATATACAGAGAGACATACAGTGATATGTACAGTTAGATATACAGTGTGATGTACAGTGAGACATACAGTGAGATGTACAGTGAGACATACAGTGTGATGTGTAGTGAGATGTACATTGAGACATACAGTGAGACATACAGTGAGGCATACAGTGAGATGTACAGAGAGACATACAGTGTGATATACAGAGAGGCATACAGTGAGATGTAAAGAGAGACATACAGTGAGACAGACAGTGAGACATACAGTGAGATGTACAGTGTGATGTACAGAGAGACATACAGAGAGATGTACAGAGAGATGTACTGTGAGATATACAGTGTGCTGTACAGTGAGATATACAGAGAGACATACAGATAGACATACAGTGAGATGTACAGTGTGATGTACAGAGAGACATATAGTGAGATATACAGTGAGATGTACAGTGTGGCATACAGTGAGATGTACAAAGAGACATACAGTGAGATGTACAGAGAGATATACAGTGAGACATACAGTGAGATATATAGTGAGATATACAGTGTGATGTACAGAGAGACATACAGAGAGATGTACAGAGAGATGTACTGTGAGATATACAGTGTGCTGTACAGTGAGATATACAGAGAGACACACAGTGATATGTACAGTTAGATATACAGTGTGATGTACAGTGAGACATACAGTGTGATGTGTAGTGAGATGTACAGTGAGACATACAGTGAGACATACAGTGATGCATACAGTGAGATGTACAGAGAGGCATACAGTGATATGTACAGAGAGACATATAGTGAGATGTACAGCGAGACATACAGTGAGATGTACAGTGAGACATACAGTGAGACATACAGTGATATGTACAGTGTGATGTACAGAGAGGCATACAGTGTGATGTACAGAGAGACATACAGTGAGACATACAGAGAGACGTACAGTGAGATGTACAGAGAGATGTACAGTGAGATGTACAGTGAGATGTACAGAGAGATGTACAGAGAGATGTACAGTGAGATGTACAGAGAGATGTACAGTGAGATGTACAGAGAGATGTACAGTGAGACATACAGTGAGACGTACAGATAGGCATACAGTGAGATGTACAGAGAGACATATAGTGAGATGTACAGTGTGGCATACAGTGAGATTTACAGAGAGACATACAGTGAGATGTACAGAGAGATATACAGTGAGACATACAGTGAGATATATAGTGAGATATACAGTGTGATGTACAGAGAGACATACAGAGAGATGTACAGAGAGATGTACAGAGAGATGTACAGTGAGATATACAGTGTGATGTACAGTGAGATATACAGAGAGACATACAGTGATATGTACAGTTAGATATACAGTGTGATGTACAGTGAGACATACAGTGAGATGTACAGTGAGACATACAGTGTGATGTGTAGTGAGATGTACATTGAGACATACAGTGAGACATACAGTGAGGCATACAGTGAGATGTACAGAGAGACATACAGTGTGATATACAGAGAGGCATACAGTGAGATGTACAGAGAGACATACAGTGAGACAGACAGTGAGACATACAGTGAGATGTACATTGTGATGTACAGAGAGACATACAGATAGACATACAGTGAGATGTACAGTGTGATGTACAGAGAGACATATAGTGAGATATACAGTGAGATGTACAGTGTGGCATACAGTGAGATGTACAAAGAGACATACAGTGAGATGTACAGAGAGATATACAGTGAGACATACAGTGAGATATATAGTGAGATATACAGTGTGATGTACAGAGAGACATACAGAGAGATGTACAGAGAGATGTACTGTGAGATATACAGTGTGCTGTACAGTGAGATATACAGAGAGACACACAGTGATATGTACAGTTAGATATACAGTGTGATGTACAGTGAGACATACAGTGTGATGTGTAGTGAGATGTACAGTGAGACATACAGTGAGACATACAGTGATGCATACAGTGAGATGTACAGAGAGGCATACAGTGATATGTACAGAGAGACATATAGTGAGATGTACAGCGAGACATACAGTGAGATGTACAGTGAGACATACAGTGAGACATACAGTGATATGTACAGTGTGATGTACAGAGAGGCATACAGTGTGATGTACAGAGAGACATACAGTGAGACATACAGAGAGACGTACATTGAGATGTACAGAGAGATGTACAGTGAGATGTACAGTGAGATGTACAGAGAGATGTACAGAGAGATGTACAGAGAGATGTACAGTGAGATGTACAGAGAGATGTACAGAGAGATGTACAGAGAGATGTACAGTGAGATGTACAGAGAGATGTACAGTGAGATGTACAGAGAGATGTACAGTGAGACATACAGTGAGACGTACAGAGAGATATACAGAGAGATGTACAGTGAGATATACAGAGAGACTTACAGTGATATGTACAGAGAGACATATAGTGAGATGTACAGTGAGACATACAGTGAGATGTACAGTGCGGCATACAGTGTGATGTACAGAGAGACATACAGTGAGACATACAGTGAGATGTACAGTGTGATGTACAGAGAGGCATAAAGTGATATGTACAGAGAGACATATAGTGAGATGTACAGTGAGACATACAGTGAGATGTACAGAGAGACATATAGTGAGGTATACAGTGAGATATACAGAGAGATATACAGTGAGATGTACAGAGAGACATACATTGTGATGTACAGTGAGATGTACAGAGAGATGTACAGTGAGATGTACAGTGAGAAATACAGTGAGATATACAGAGATACATATTGTGAGATGTACAGTGAGATGTACAGTGAGACACACAGTGAGATATACAGAGATACATATGATGAGATGTACAGTGAGATGTACAGTGAGATATACAGAGATACATATGGCGAGATGTACAGTGAGATGTACAGTGAGACATACAGTGAGATATACAGAGATACATATGGTGAGATGTACAGTGAGATGTACAGTGAGACTTACATTGAGATGTACAGAGAGATGTACAGTGAGATGTACAGAGAGACATACAGAGACACATACAGTGAGATGTACAGTAAGACATACAGTGAGATGTACAGTGAGATGTACAGAGAGACATTCAGTGTGATGTATAATGAGATGTACAGAGAGACATACAGTGAGATGTACAAAGAGATGTTCAGAGAGATGTACAGAGAGATGTACAGAGAGATGTACAGTGAGATGTACAGAGAGATATACAGAGAGACATACATTGATATGTTCAGTGAGACATACAGTGTGATGTATAGTGAGATGTACAGTGAGATATACAGTGAGACCTACAGTGAGATGTACAGTGAGACATACAGTGTGATGTATAGTGAGATGTAAAGTGAGATACACAGTGAGACATACAGTGAGATGTACAGTGAGATATACAGAGAAACATACAGTGAGACATACAGTGTGATGTACATAGAGGCATACAGTGAGATGTACAGAGAGACATACAGTGAGACATGCAGTGAGACATACAGTGAGATGTACAGTGTGATGTACAGAGAGACATACAGATAGGCATACAGTGAGATGTACAGTGTGATGTACAGAGAGGCATAAAGTGATATGTACAGAGAGACATATAGTGAGATGTACATTGAGATATACAGTGAGATGTACAGTGCGGCATACAGTGAGATGTACAGAGAGACATACAGTGAGACATACAGTGATATGTACAGTGTGATGTACAGAGAGGCATACAGTGTGATGTACAGAGAGGCATACAGTGATATGTACGGAGAGACATATAGTGAGATGTACAGTGAGACATACAGTGAGATGTACAGTGAGACATACAGTGAGACATACAGTGATATGTACAGTGTGATGTACAGAGAGGCATACAGTGTGATGTACAGAGAGGCATACAGTGTGATGTACAGAGAGACATACAGTGAGACATACAGAGAGACGTACAGTGAGATGTACAGAGAGATGTACAGTGAGATGTACAGTGATATGTACAGAGAGATGTACAGAGAGACATACAGTGAGATGTACAGAGAGATGTACAGTGATATGTACAGAGAGATGTACAGTGAGACATACAGTGAGACGTACAGAGAGATATACAGAGAGATGTACAGTGAGATATACAGAGAGACTTACAGTGATATGTTCAGAGAGACATATAGTGAGATGTACAGTGAGACATACAGTGAGATGTACAGTGCGGCATACAGTGTGATGTACAGAGAGACATACAGTGAGACATACAGTGAGATGTACAGTGTGATTTACAGAGAGGCATAAAGTGATATGTACAGAGAGACATATAGTGAGATGTACAGTGAGACATACAGTGAGATGTACAGTGCGGCATACAGTGAGATGTACAGAGAGACATATAGTGAGATATACAGAGAGATATACAGTGAGATGTACAGAGAGACATACATTGTGATGTACAGTGAGATGTACAGAGAGATGTACAGTGAGATGTACAGTGAGAAATACAGAGATACATATTGTGAGATGTACAGTGAGATGTACAGTGAGACACACAGTGAGATATACAGAGATACATATGATGAGATGTACAGTGAGATATACAGAGATACATATGGCGAGATGTACAGTGAGATGTACAGTGAGATATACAGAGATACATATGGTGAGATGTACAGTGAGATGTACAGTGAGATTTACATTGAGATGTACAGAGAGATGTACAGTGAGATGTACAGAGAGACATACAGAGACACATACAGTGAGATGTACAGTGAGATGTACAGAGAGACATACAGAGAGACATACAGTGAGATGTACAGTGAGATGTACAGAGAGACATACAGAGAGACATACAGTGAGATGTACAGTAAGACATACAGTGAGATGTACAGTGAGATGTACAGAGAGACATTCAGTGTGATGTATTGTGAGATGTACAGAGAGACATACAGTGAGATGTACAAAGAGATGTTCAGAGAGATGTACAGAGAGATGTACAGAGAGATGTACAGTGAGATGTACAGTGAGATGTACAGAGAGATATACAGAGAGACATACATTGATATGTTCAGTGAGACATACAGTGTGATGTATAGTGAGATGTACAGTGAGATATACAGTGAGACCTACAGTGAGATGTACAGTGAGACATACAGTGTGATGTATAGTGAGATGTAAAGTGAGATACACAGTGAGACATACAGTGAGATGTACAGTGAGATATACAGAGAGACATACAGTGAGACATACAGTGAGATGTACAGTGTGATGTACATAGAGGCATACAGTGAGATGTACAGAGAGACATACAGTGAGACATGCAGTGAGACATACAGTGAGATGTACAGTGTGATGTACAGAGAGACATACAGATAGGCATACAGTGAGATGTACAGTGTGATGTACAGAGAGGCATAAAGTGATATGTACAGAGAGACATATAGTGAGATGTACAGTGAGATATACAGTGAGATGTACAGTGCGGCATACAGTGAGATGTACAGAGAGACATACAGTGCGATGTACAGTGTGATGTACAGAGAGGCATAAAGTGATATGTACAGAGAGACATATAGTGAGATGTACAGTGAGACATACAGTGAGATGTACAGTGTGGCATACAGTGAGATGTACAGAGAGACATACAGTGAGATGTACAGTGTGATGTACAGAGAGGCATAAAGTGATATGTACAGAGAGACATATAGTGAGATGTACAGTGAGACATACAGTGAGATATACAGTGCGGCATACAGTGTGATGTACAGAGAGACATACAGTGAGATGTACAGTGTGATGTACAGAGAGGCATAAAGTGATATGTACAGAGAGACATATAGTGAGATGTACAATGAGACATACAGTGAGATGTACAGTGCGGCATACAGTGAGATGTACAGAGAGACATACAGTGAGATATACAAAGAGATATGCAGTGAGATGTACAGAGAGACATACAGTGTGATGTACAGTGAGATGTACAGTGAGAAATACAGTGAGATATACAGAGATACATATGGTGAGATGTACAGTGAGACATACAGTGAGATATACAGAGATACATATGATGAGATGTACAGTGAGATGTACAGTGAGACATACTGTGAGATATACAGAGATACATATGGTGAGATGTACAGTGAGATGTACAGTGAGACATACAGTGTGATGTACAGTGAGATGTACAGTGAGACATACAGTGTGATGTACAGTGAGATGTACAGTGAGATATACAGAGATACATATGGTGAGATGTACAGTGAGATGTACAGTGAGATATACAGAGATACATATGACGAGATGTACAGTGAGACATACAGTGAGATATACAGAGATACATATGGTGAGATGTACAGTGAGATATACAGAGAGACATACAGTGAGATGTACAGAGAGACTTACAGTGAGATGTACAGTGAGATGTACAGTGAGATGTACAATGAGAAGTATAGTGAGACATACAGTGAGACATACAGTGAGACATAAGTGAGATGTACAGTGAGATGTACAGAGAGACATACAGTGAGATGTACAGAGAGACTTACAGTGAGATGTACAGAGGGACATACAGTGAGATGTACAGTGAGACATACAGTGATATGTACAGATAGACATACAGTGAGATATACAGTGAGAGATACAGTGAGCCATACTGTGAGGCATACAGTGAGATGTACATAGAGACATACAGAGATACATATGGTGAGATGTACAGTGAGATGTACATTGAGACATACAGTGAGATGTACAGTGATATGTACAGAGAGACATACAGTGAGACATACAGTGTGATGTATAGTGTGATGTATAGTGAGATGTACAGAGAGATGTACAGAGAGATGTACAGAGAGATGTACAATGAGATGTACATAGAGATGTATAGTGAGATGTACAGAGAGATATACAGTGAGATGTGCAGAAAGATGTACAGTGAGATGTACAGTGAGACATGCATTGAGATGTACAGAGAGACATACAGTGATATGTACAGATAGACATACAGTGAGCCATACAGTGAGGTATACAGTGAGATGTACATTGAGACATACAGTGAGACATACAGTGAGGCATACAGTGATATGTACAGAGATACATACAGTGAGATGTACAGTGAGACATACAGTGAGATGTACACTGAGATGTACAGAGAGACATACAATGAGATGTACAGTGAGATGTACAGAGAGATGTACACTGAGATGTACAGTGAGATGGACAGAGATACATACAGTGAGAGGTACATAGAGACATACAGTGATATGTACAGAGAGATGTACAGTGAGATGTACAGAGAGATGTACAGAGAGATGTACATAGAGATGTACAGAGAGATATACAGTGAGATGTACAGTGAGATGTACAGAGAGATGTACAGAGAGATGTACAGTGAGACATACAGTGTGATGTACAGTGAGATGTACAGTGAGATATACAGAGATACATATGGTGAGATGTACAGTGAGATGTACAGTGAGATATACAGAGATACATATGACGAGATGTACAGTGAGACATACAGTGAGATATACAGAGATACATATGGTGAGATGTACAGTGAGATATACAGAGAGACATACAGTGAGATGTACAGAGAGACTTACAGTGAGATGTACAGTGAGATGTACAGTGAGATGTACAATGAGAAGTATAGTGAGACATACAGTGAGACATACAGTGAGACATAAGTGAGATGTACAGTGAGATGTACAGAGAGACATACAGTGAGATGTACAGAGAGACTTACAGTGAGATGTACAGAGGGACATACAGTGAGATGTACAGTGAGACATACAGTGATATGTACAGATAGACATACAGTGAGATATACAGTGAGAGATACAGTGAGCCATACTGTGAGGCATACAGTGAGATGTACATAGAGACATACAGAGATACATATGGTGAGATGTACAGTGAGCCATACAGTGAGATGTACATTGAGACATACAGTGAGATGTTCAGTGAGATATACAGAGAGACATACAGTGAGACATACAGTGAGATGTACAGTGTGATGTACATAGAGGCATACAGTGAGATGTACAGAGAGACATACAGTGAGACATGCAGTGAGACATACAGTGAGATGTACAGTGTGATGTACAGAGAGACATACAGATAGGCATACAGTGATATGTACAGTGTGATGTACAGAGAGGCATAAAGTGATATGTACAGAGAGACATATAGTGAGATGTACAGTGAGATATACAGTGAGATGTACAGTGCGGCATACAGTGAGATGTACAGAGAGACATACAGTGCGATGTACAGTGTGATGTACAGAGAGGTATAAAGTGATATGTACAGAGAGACATATAGTGAGATGTACAGTGAGACATACAGTGAGATGTACAGTGTGGCATACAGTGAGATGTACAGAGAGACATACAGTGAGATGTACAGTGTGATGTACAGAGAGGCATAAAGTGATATGTACAGAGAGACATATAGTGAGATGTACAGTGAGACATACAGTGAGATATACAGTGCGGCATACAGTGTGATGTACAGAGAGACATACAGTGAGATGTACAGTGTGATGTACAGAGAGGCATAAAGTGATATGTACAGAGAGACATATAGTGAGATGTACAATGAGACATACAGTGAGATGTACAGTGCGGCATACAGTGAGATGTACAGAGAGACATACAGTGAGATATACAAAGAGATATGCAGTGAGATGTACAGAGAGACATACAGTGTGATGTACAGTGAGATGTACAGTGAGAAATACAGTGAGATATACAGAGATACATATGGTGAGATGTACAGTGAGACATACAGTGAGATATACAGAGATACATATGATGAGATGTACAGTGAGATGTACAGTGAGACATACTGTGAGATATACAGAGATACATATGGTGAGATGTACAGTGAGATGTACAGTGAGACATACAGTGTGATGTACAGTGAGATGTACAGTGAGACATACAGTGTGATGTACAGTGAGATGTACAGTGAGATATACAGAGATACATATGGTGAGATGTACAGTGAGATGTACAGTGAGATATACAGAGATACATATGGTGAGATGTACAGTGAGATATACAGAGAGACATACAGTGAGATGTACAGAGAGACTTACAGTGAGATGTACAGTGAGATGTACAGTGAGATGTACAATGAGAAGTATAGTGAGACATACAGTGAGACATACAGTGAGACATAAGTGAGATGTACAGTGAGATGTACAGAGAGACATACAGTGAGATGTACAGAGAGACTTACAGTGAGATGTACAGAGGGACATACAGTGAGATGTACAGTGAGACATACAGTGATATGTACAGATAGACATACAGTGAGATATACAGTGAGAGATACAGTGAGCCATACTGTGAGGCATACAGTGAGATGTACATAGAGACATACAGAGATACATATGGTGAGATGTACAGTGAGCCATACAGTGAGATGTACATTGAGACATATAGTGAGATGTACAGTGATATGTACAGAGAGACATACAGTGAGACATACAGTGTGATGTATAGTGTGATGTATAGTGAGATGTACAGAGAGATGTACAGAGAGGTGTACAGAGAGATGTACAATGAGATGTACATAGAGATGTATAGTGAGATGTACAGAGAGATATACAGTGAGATGTGCAGAAAGATGTACAGTGAGATGTACAGTGAGACATGCATTGAGATGTACAGAGAGACATACAGTGATATGTACAGATAGACATACAGTGAGCCATACAGTGAGGTATACAGTGAGATGTACATAGAGACATACAGTGAGATATACAGAGAGGCATACAGAGAGACATACAGTGAGATGTACAGTGAGACATACAGTGATATGTACAGTTTAACATACAGTGAGATGTACACTGAGATGTACAGAGAGACATACAGTGAGGTGTACAGTGAGATGTACAGTGAGATATACAGTGAGCCATACAGTGAGATGTACATTGAGACATACAGTGAGACATACAGTGAGGCATACAGTGATATGTACAGAGATACATACAGTGAGATGTACAGTGAGACATACAGTGAGATGTACACTGAGATGTACAGAGAGACATACAATGAGATGTACAGTGAGATGTACAGAGAGATGTACACTGAGATGTACAGTGAGATGGACAGAGAGACATACAGTGAGAGGTACATAGAGACATACAGTGATATGTACAGAGAGATGTACAGTGAGATGTACAGAGAGATGTACAGAGAGATGTACATAGAGATGTACAGAGAGATATACAGTGAGATGTACAGTGAGATGTACAGAGAGATGTACAGAGTGATGTACAGAGAGATGTACAGTGAGATGTACAGAGAGATGTACAGAGAGATGTACAGAGAGATGTACAGTGAGATGTACAGAGAGATGTACAGTGAGATGTACAGTGAGATGTACAGAGAGATGTACAGTGAGATGTACAGAGAGATGTACAGTGAGACATACAGTGATATGTACAGAGAGATGTACAGAGAGATGTACATTGAGATGTACAGAGAGATGTACAGAGAGATGTACAGTGAGATGTACAGAGAGACATACAGTGAGATGTACAGAGAGACATACATTGAGATGTACAGAGAGATGTACAGTGAGACGTACAGAGAGATGTACAGAGAGACATACAGTGAGATGTACAGAGAGATGTACAGAGAGACATACAGTGAGACATACAGAGAGATGTACAGTGAGATGTACAGAGAGACATACAGTGAGATGTACAGAGAGACATACAGTGAGATGTACAGAGAGATGTACAGAGAGATGTACAGTGAGATGTACAGAGAGATGTACAGTGAGACATACAGTGTGATGTATAGTGAGATGTACAGTGAGACATACAGTGATATGTACAGAGAGACATACTGTGAGATGTACAGTGAGATGTACAGTGAGATGTACAGAGAGATGTACAGTTAGATGTTCAGAGAGATGTACAGAGAGACATACAGTGTGATGTACAGTAAGACATACAGTGAGATGTGCAGAGAGACATACAGTGAGATGTGCAGAGAGATGTACAGAGAGACATACAGAGAGTTGTACAGAGAGACACACAGTGTGATGTACAGAAATACATGCAGATTTATGGCCCTTTGAACATTTAATTAATAACACAATGGTAGTCTGCTTCATCTCAAAAACTCCTTGTTTAAGAGTTGTCTATATACATGTAGTAGATTACTGTTGTATGCTGGTATCTCCTTAACAGTTGTCTATATACATGTAGTAGATTACTGTTGTACGATGGTATATCCTTAACAGTTGTCTATATACATGTAGTAGATTACTGTTGTATGCTGGTATGTCCTTAACAGTTTTCTATATACATGTAGTAGATTACTGTTGTACGCTGGTATATCCTTAACAGTTGTCTATATACATGTTGTATGCTGGTATATCCTTAACAGTTGTCTATGTACATGTTGTATGCTGGTATCTCCTTAACAGTTGTCTATGTACATGTTGTATGCTGGTATCTCCTTAACAGTTGTCTATGTACATGTTGTATGCTGGTATCTCCTTAACAGTTGTCTATGTACATGTTGTATGCTGGTATATCCTTAACAGTTTTCTATATAGATGTAGTAGATTACTGTTGTATGCTGGTATATCCTTAACAGTTGTCTATGTACATGTAGTAGATTACTGTTGTATGCTGGTATATCCTTAACAGTTGTCTATATACATGTAATAGATTTCTGTTGTATGCTGGTATGTCCTTAACAGTTGTCTATGTACATGTTGTATGCTGGTATATCCTTAACAGTTGTCTATATACATGTAGTAGATTACTGTTGTATGCTTGTATATCCTTAACAGTTGTCAATATACATGTAGTAGATTACTGTTGTATGCTGGTATATCCTTAACAGTTGTCTAAGGGGGTAACTGGAGCCGTTACGATTGTGCCCTTAGGCAAGGCATTTAAATTCCACGTTGCCTCTTCTCTCTCCCTCGTGGCGATGGATTCCATCAGGAATGAGGTCTCGAGAGTGATTTATATAAGTTGAAATAACTTGTTTCGCAATCGAGCTAAAATAAATTTGTATAAAATATATACATGTAGTAGATTACTGTTGTATGCTGGTATATCCTTAACAGTTGTCTATGTACATGTTGTATGCTGGTATATCCTTAACAGTTGTCTATGTACATGTAGTAGATTACTGTTGTATGCTGGTATATCCTTAACAGTTGTCTATATACATGTAGTAGATTACTGTTGTATGCTGGTATATCCTTAACAGTTGTCTATATACATGTAGTAGATTACTGTTGTATGCTGATATATCCTTAACAGTTGTCTATGTACATGTTGTATGCTGATGTATCCTTAACAGTTGTCTATGTACATGTAGTAGATTACTGTTGTATGCTGGTATATCCTTAACAGTTGTATATATACATGTAGTAGATTACTGTTGTATGCTGGTATATCCTTAACAGTTGTCTATGTACATGTTGTATGCTGGTATCTCCTTAACAGTTGTATATATACATGTAGTAGATTACTGTTGTATGCTGGTATATCCTTAACAGTTGTCTATGTACATGTTGTATGCTGATGTATCCTTAACAGTTGTCTATGTACATGTTGTATGCTGGTATATCCTTAACAGTTGTCTATGTACATGTAGTAGATTACTGTTGTATGCTGGTATGTCCTTAACAGTTGTCTATATACATGTTGTACGCTGGTATCTCCTTAACAGTTGTCTATGTACATGTTGCATGCTGGTATATCCTTAACAGTTGTATATATACATGTAGTAGATTACTGTTGTATGCTGGTATATCCTTAACAGTTGTATATGTACATGTTGTATGCTGGTATGTCCTTAACAGTTGTCTATGTACATGTTGTATGCTGGTATGTCCTTAACAGTTGTCTATATACATGTAGTAGAGTACTGTTGTATGCTGGTATATCCTTAACAGTTGTCTATATACATGTAGTATTTTACTGTTGTATGCTGGTATATCCTTAACAGTTGTATATGTACATGTTGTATGCTGGTGTATCCTTAACAGTTGTCTATGTACATGTTGTACGCTGGTATATCCTTAACAGTTGTCTATGTACATGTAGTAGATTACTGTTGTATGCTGGTATGTCCTTAACAGTTGTCTATATGCGTGCAGTAGATTACTGTTGTACGCTGGTATATCCTTAACAGTTGTCTATATACATGTAGTAGATTACTGTTGTATGCTGATATATCCTTAACAGTTGTCTATATACATGTAGTAGATTACTGTTGTATGCTGGTATCTCCTTAACAGTTGTCAATATACATGTAGTAGATTACTGTTGTATGCTGGTATGTCCTTAACAGTTGTCTATATACATGTAGTAGATTACTGTTGTATGCTGGTATTTCCTTAACAGTTGTCAATATACATGTAGTAGATTACTGTTGTACGCTGGTATCTCCTTAACAGTTGTCTATATACATGTAGTAGATTACTGTTGTATGCTGGTATATCCTTAACAGTTGTCTATGTACATGTTGTATGCTGGTATCTCCTTAACAGTTGTCTATATACATGTAGTAGATTACTGTTGTACGCTGGTATATCCTTAACAGTTGTCAATATACATGTAGTAGATTACTGTTGTACGCTGGTATATCCTTAACAGTTGTCTATATACATGTAGTAGATTACTGTTGTATGCTGGTATCTCCTTAACAGTTGTCAATATACATGTAGTAGATTACTGTTGTACGCTGGTATCTCCTTAACAGTTGTCTATATACATGTAGTAGATTACTGTTGTATGCTGGTATATCCTTAACAGTTGTCTATGTACATGTTGTATGCTGGTATCTCCTTAACAGTTGTCTATATACATGTAGTAGATTACTGTTGTACGCTGGTATATCCTTAACAGTTGTCAATATACATGTAGTAGATTACTGTTGTACGCTGGTATATCCTTAACAGTTGTCTATATACATGTAGTAGATTACTGTTGTATGCTGGTATATCCTTAACAGTTGTCAATATACATGTAGTAGATTACTGTTGTACGCTGGTATCTCCTTAACAGTTGTCTATGTACATGTTGCATGCTGGTATATCCTTAACAGTTGTATATATACATGTAGTAGATTACTGTTGTATGCTGGTATATCCTTAACAGTTGTCTATGTACATGTTGTATGCTGGTATGTCCTTAACAGTTGTCTATGTACATGTTGTATGCTGGTATGTCCTTAACAGTTGTCTATATACATGTAGTAGAGTACTGTTGTATGCTGGTATATCCTTAACAGTTGTCTATATACATGTAGTATTTTACTGTTGTATGCTGGTATATCCTTAACAGTTGTATATGTACATGTTGTATGCTGGTGTATCCTTAACAGTTGTCTATGTACATGTTGTACGCTGGTATATCCTTAACAGTTGTCTATGTACATGTAGTAGATTACTGTTGTATGCTGGTATGTCCTTAACAGTTGTCTATATGCGTGCAGTAGATTACTGTTGTACGCTGGTATATCCTTAACAGTTGTCTATATACATGTAGTAGATTACTGTTGTATGCTGATATATCCTTAACAGTTGTCTATATACATGTAGTAGATTACTGTTGTATGCTGGTATCTCCTTAACAGTTGTCAATATACATGTAGTAGATTACTGTTGTATGCTGGTATGTCCTTAACAGTTGTCTATATACATGTAGTAGATTACTGTTGTATGCTGGTATCTCCTTAACAGTTGTCAATATACATGTAGTAGATTACTGTTGTACGCTGGTATCTCCTTAACAGTTGTCTATATACATGTAGTAGATTACTGTTGTATGCTGGTATATCCTTAACAGTTGTCTATGTACATGTTGTATGCTGGTATCTCCTTAACAGTTGTCTATATACATGTAGTAGATTACTGTTGTACGCTGGTATATCCTTAACAGTTGTCAATATACATGTAGTAGATTACTGTTGTACGCTGGTATATCCTTAACAGTTGTCTATATACATGTAGTAGATTACTGTTGTATGCTGGTATCTCCTTAACAGTTGTCAATATACATGTAGTAGATTACTGTTGTACGCTGGTATCTCCTTAACAGTTGTCTATATACATGTAGTAGATTACTGTTGTATGCTGGTATATCCTTAACAGTTGTCTATGTACATGTTGTATGCTGGTATCTCCTTAACAGTTGTCTATATACATGTAGTAGATTACTGTTGTACGCTGGTATATCCTTAACAGTTGTCAATATACATGTAGTAGATTACTGTTGTACGCTGGTATATCCTTAACAGTTGTCTATATACATGTAGTAGATTACTGTTGTATGCTGGTATATCCTTAACAGTTGTCAATATACATGTAGTAGATTACTGTTGTATGCTGGTATCTCCTTAACAGTTGTCTATGTACATGTAGTAGATTACTGTTGTACGCTGGTATATCCTTAACAGTTGTCAATATACATGTAGTAGATTACTGTTGTACGCTGGTATCTCCTTAACAGTTGTCTATATACATGTAGTAGATTACTGTTGTATGCTGGTATGTCCTTAACAGTTGTCTATGTACATGTAGTAGATTACTGTTGTATGCTGGTATATCCTTAACAGTTGTATATGTACATGTTGTATGCTGGTGTATCCTTAACAGTTGTCTATGTACATGTTGTACGCTGGTATATCCTTAACAGTTGTCTATGTACATGTAGTAGATTACTGTTGTATGCTGGTATGTCCTTAACAGTTGTCTATATGCGTGAGTAGATTACTGTTGTGTGGTTTTTGTTGTTTATACATGTAGTAGATTACTGTTGTATGCTGATATATCCTTAACAGTTGTCTATATACATGTAGTAGATTACTGTTGTATGCTGGTATCTCCTTAACAGTTGTCAATATACATGTAGTAGATTACTGTTGTATGCTGGTATGTCCTTAACAGTTGTCTATATACATGTAGTAGATTACTGTTGTATGCTGGTATCTCCTTAACAGTTGTCAATATACATGTAGTAGATTACTGTTGTACGCTGGTATCTCCTTAACAGTTGTCTATATACATGTAGTAGATTACTGTTGTATGCTGGTATATCCCTAACAGTTGTCTATGTACATGTTGTATGCTGGTATCTCCTTAACAGTTGTCTATATACATGTAGTAGATTACTGTTGTACGCTGGTATATCCTTAACAGTTGTCTATATACATGTAGTAGATTACTGTTGTATGCTGATATATCCTTAACAGTTGTCTATATACATGTAGTAGATTACTGTTGTATGCTGGTATCTCCTTAACAGTTGTCAATATACATGTAGTAGATTACTGTTGTATGCTGGTATGTCCTTAACAGTTGTCTATATACATGTAGTAGATTACTGTTGTATGCTGGTATCTCCTTAACAGTTGTCAATATACATGTAGTAGATTACTGTTGTACGCTGGTATCTCCTTAACAGTTGTCTATATACATGTAGTAGATTACTGTTGTATGCTGGTATATCCTTAACAGTTGTCTATGTACATGTTGTATGCTGGTATCTCCTTAACAGTTGTCTATATACATGTAGTAGATTACTGTTGTACGCTGGTATATCCTTAACAGTTGTCAATATACATGTAGTAGATTACTGTTGTACGCTGGTATATCCTTAACAGTTGTCTATATACATGTAGTAGATTACTGTTGTATGCTGGTATATCCTTAACAGTTGTCAATATACATGTAGTAGATTACTGTTGTACGCTGGTATCTCCTTAACAGTTGTCTATGTACATGTAGTAGATTACTGTTGTACGCTGGTATATCCTTAACAGTTGTCAATATACATGTAGTAGATTACTGTTGTACACTGGTATCTCCTTAACAGTTGTCTATATACATGTAGTAGATTACTGTTGTATGCTGGTATGTCCTTAACAGTTGTCTATGTACATGTAGTAGATTACTGTTGTATGCTGGTATATCCTTAACAGTTGTCTATATACATGTAGTAGATTACTGTTGTATGCTGGTATGTCCTTAACAGTTTTCTATATACATGTAGTAGATTACTGTTGTACGCTGGTATATCCTTAACAGTTGTCAATATACAGGTAGTAGATTACTGTTGTACGCTGGTATCTCCTTAACAGTTGTCAATATACATGAGTAGATTACTGTTGTATGCTGATATATCCTTAACAGTTGTCTATATACATGTAGTAGATTACTGTTGTATGCTGGTATATCCTTAACAGTTGTCTATATACATGTAGTAGATTACTGTTGTACGCTGGTATATCCTTAACAGTTGTCTATGTACATGTTGTATGCTGATGTATCCTTAACAGTTGTCTATGTACATGTTGTATGCTGGTATATCCTTAACAGTTGTCTATATACATGTAGTAGATTACTGTTGTATGCTGATATATCCTTAACAGTTGTCTATATACATGTAGTAGATTACTGTTGTATGCTGATATATCCTTAACAGTTGTCTATATACATGTAGTAGATTACTGTTGTACGCTGGTATCTCCTTAACAGTTGTCTATATACATGTAGGAGATTACTGTTGTATGCTGGGTTATTCCTAACCTGGGTTCAGTCTGTCGATTTTTCACTTTTTAGCTTCTGGCAAAATGACACGTTGATGTTGATATGATCAGAAACTCAATACGGCCCAATTAATAGTATCTGTGTTAAAATATATTTATTTGACTGACCAGGAAAAAATATATGGACGCCTAGGCTAGGTATATCCTTCTCATGGTTTATATGACAGCGTTTGATATTATAATCTATAAGAATAGTGATGACAATATAATATAAGATTTATATTTATTTTGGTAAACATGTTATGCAATTCAATGACGAATGAATTCTTTAAGTTGCTCAGCATTGAGATCAGTAGGATTTGGTTCTGACGTGGTTAATCAAGACAAAATCAGTTGTTTATATTGAAATGCTGTAGTTAAGCATCTGTAACTCAATATATGTTTGTTTTGTACATAATTAAGTTTAATACCAGTGTAAAATATGGATAAAAAGCCGCCGTGAGTGAAAATCATTAACGATTGACAGTGGATGCGATGCGCCTTCGCTTCAGGTGCGAAAGGTCCGGAGTTCAAGCCCCGCTGAAGCCGTTACAATTGTACCCTTAGGCAAGGCATTTAAATTCCACGTTGCCTCTTCTCTCCCTCGTGGCGATGGATTCCATCAGGAATGAGGTCTCGAGAGTGATTAATATTAGTTATAAGAACTTGTTTCGCAATCGAGCTAAAATAAATTTGTATAAACTAATTTCACGATGTGTAAAAATACATGTACCGATGAAAAGAGATGTCGTTCACTTTTATACACATTTACTGTGACACGCGGCCCTGGGCACACAGTCGATTGTATTCGACTTAAAGGTGTTAATTGAAGTAGAACCAGTGATATTGTTAAAGAGTTCCTGTCATTCGTGTTTGAATGATCAAAGGTAGAACAATATGCATTATATAGAGATTATTGCCGGTGTCATATAGAATATTGACCCGCCAAAATAATGACCCGCGGGTCATTATTCTATAGGAAAAAGTGACCCGCGGGTCCATATTCTATTATAGAATAATGATCCCCCCATCCCCAAAGCCTACAAAAACAATGTTATCAATATATTTTATTAATAATTGCATAAGCTATATAAAATTAACAATTATCAATAAAATTATATTGAATTTATGTATGAAAAAAGACATACACTCAACTTAATTGGTATTTGAAACCATGCAGCTCAAAATAAATATCATAAAATAGCATAGTACTAACCATTCTTATCATGCATGTTCTTCATGCATGTTCTCTTAAAGCAGCATTACATCGTAATAAAGGATGTTTTGTGTAAAATATAAATACTAATGGGTGTGTTTACAAAAATCAAAATATTCGCTCAGAAACGATAAAATTCCAATAAATTTAAACCGTCGTATACGCGAATTGTTTACAAACACCGAAACGTAAACACGCATTGTTTATCAACAAACCAAAATGTAAACACGCACAACGCGCATGCGTGAAATAGTGGGTGTAGAAAAGCACGTTGAAAATGACAGAAGTTTATGTATGTCCCATTAATGTCAAACCTCTTGCGAGAACCTATACAACAGTTGTTATGAATCGACATATCAAGTAATTCAATTAAAACAGACAACGTGGGGCAAATGGGGAGGATTTAGAAAGACAAAGACATTGAAATTCACCAATTCCGTCGTGTATTATCTACTAAACTGCTAAACGCAAGGTTTGTTGCTATGTTTTATTTTGTAAGAATTATTTTAGTTTTGAGCACTAACGATGTATCTTATAACTACCAGTAATTGTTTAGTCATTGTAGCGCTTAAAATCAACACACTATGGTATATGCCAGTGGACAAACTGGGCATACCTTTTGTCAAACAATCGTTATAATTTATGGGGCCCCCCACGGGGTATAAAACCAAGACATATTTGAGACAGTTACTTCATCGCCTATATATGTTCGTAAATACCAAATTGGTTGTGCTTAGAATACATTTGATATTCAAAGTAACAATGAATGTATTTGCTTTTACTGTTAATATGCTATTAATTCTAAATGTAATATATACATGCAGGAGACAAGTGGAAAATGGTGTTTAGCAATATCAAAGACTGTGCCATAACAAAGATTGATACATAATTATTACGAATCATTATATACATTTCTATTACTGATTCTCATGCATTAAAGGCTATTCGGAAAAATAGCCCCCCCCCTCCCTGGACGTTCTTTTGTCAAAACCAGTTTGCATTTTGGGTGGGGTTTTTTCTGGCAACACATCTACATTTTACTCCACTTATCATACACCTTTCTAAAATGACGAGGGTGGGGGGGGGGGGGCAGGGTTGACAACCTGCTTCAACAGGGGGGGGTCTTTGTTTAGGGACAGCTGCAAATTACATATTTGTACCTTAACAGATCTGCTAGGCATCTGTTGTTCATTTTTCCAGGAATCTAATTAACACCCATTTCATTTTGTGAGTTTGCATACCCACATACTTTACATGTAATTTGAAAGGTTTTAATAATATACCATAATGGTGTGAGCTTGCGCCCCACCAGAACCATAGTGATGATGTATGTAGTTAAGCCGTTTAAATCTCAACATTGCCTCTTGCTCGTGACAATGTGTTCCATTAAGGGGAGGCAGCGAGATCAATTAAACTAATGATGAAATAACTTGTTTCGCAATCAAGCAATTTGAATAAACTAGATCAGATATTCACCCAGCTACAATTAAGAATTGTTATGGGTATGTGTCATTCTTGTTGCAGAATTAGATCAGAACTGTGTATTATTGAAGACATGTCAGGCATCATGGTACTGTCAGTGTCCACAAGATGAACGAGGACGCAAACACCACAATATTGAATAACAGAGAGATCATTCATAAGGTAACTTCATTAATACATTGAATCTACACTAAAGCAGCTGTGTCGCATATTAATTATTTTATTTTAATAGACCAGATTCTCACACCTTATTTAATTTATTATTATTATATAAACAGGTATAAATTTATAATGCCTGAATGACCATGTAATAGTTTATTCTATTGACTGTATACCGATACTTTGGACACTATATAACCCTCCTCAAAGGGTCATGAATATGCCACCACCTAAAGAAATGGTCATATTACTTGGAGAATGTAATTTGTTTTTTCCATCAATCAATAATTAACCATGTAATAGGAATGGGTGCTAACTCTTTCAACACCAAGTAACTGACATGGACTGGTCCATGATATTCTTAGACCAATAAATGAATAAGAAAATTACATTCGGACCAGTTCATTTATCAAGATCGGTAATTTTGTCTAATATTAGTAATACTACTTGCAAAAAGTGTAGATCCTGATGAGACGGCTCATCATGAGCCGGCTCATCTGGATCTACACTTTTTGTAAGCCTATAAATAGAGGTCTGTGGTGTTGAAAGGGCTAATGTTTATAGCTACGTCTGTCTGGGGACAGGGTATCTCAAAAATATGTTGATAGACTTTGTGGATGTTTGCTTGTGTAGAAGAAAGTGGTTTGATTGTGTGTGAATTCGGTCAAATGTCTTGTGTGATCAGCGACGAATCCACTCAATTGATTTCTATAGTAGGAAACCTCGTATGAACTGTCAAATAAACAATACCATGCGTTTGACCTTTCAATGTCGAATCGGGGTCATGCTAATCTTTTGTCAAATACCAGCAATCCAAGTGCTATTCCCTAGTTTTAGATCTAGATGTTATGGTCATTCTGAAATTTGTATATTACCGACAGCATAACAGCTTATGTATACAGGTGCCCTCTGAGCAGTATTGTATGCACCTGGTAAAACCACCAACCTGATATAATTGGACACCACCAGTGGAGTTGAGAAGCAGGTGACTTGGATACTCATCCACAGAGATATAGTGGCTGTTGCAGACAGATAGTGGATGTAGCATTCTGTCAATAGCTTCATATAAACTTACGAGTTAAAATGGGATCATTGTGTAAAACTAGGCCAGCTTACAATACTGAATTGTGTGATAACTCATTTACACAACATTTGCTTCGTACAAAGCCAGATCAGTAGTTTGACGATAATTTTAACCATTGTCTGGTTTGTCAGGGTAAACTGGTTCTAGTTTGGTTTAGTACCAGTATTATTGATATTGTATTTTATTTACAGGCTATGAAGAATATAGCAACAACTGGACATATTATGTTGTGAAAGAACCAAAGTAGTATGGATATATATGCGATAATGCCAATCATATCCAGACACTATGCAGTGAAGAAAAACGGACAGAACAAACTGTGCCGACTCAACATGATTCGAGGATTACTGACTGTAACTTATCTCCCCCTCAAACTAAAACTTTATTTGAAACAAAGAAATAAAAGAGAACAATTGTCATTTAATGCATTTTTATTCCAGATGATTAAACAGCAATTCATTTCATTAAGATCCATAATATCAAATTTATTTGGTTATTAGTTTGTTCCATTGCGTCGCAACATTTCCATGTATATTCCATTGCGTCCCAACATTTCCATGTAGTGACCGAAGACACTGTCAGAACCTGTCCGTCTAGGACCAACAGTTCAATCTGAAACAAGAGTAAATTATCATAAAAGTCTGAATGTATTAGTGACATTTGAGGTTAGTAATATCTAGGATGCAAGTTAATTTAAACAAGAGCACCATGAACTTTTGAAGGCCTCAGTATGCTCACCAGAGTTCAAAGGGTTATACAAACACAGTATCTGGAACGTTTGCATATTCTCCGTGGGCTAGTGGTTAAGGTGTCCGTCCACATAAGTAGCGGGAGGTCGAAAATTCGAACCTCGCCAGAAATGGCTGGCCCTTTCAATAGGGGTGACATTAAAATAAACAATACGTTACACTATACACTATTTTTATTCTATTTAAAGCTAGTTTAACAGGTCGCCCAATGAATGCTTATAGTTGCAACACAGCTAGTACACATATCCACTAGCCACATTATCTGAGAATTATGGTTTCTGATATTAAAGATGATTTTTAAAATGTTGAAGTTTCGTCAATTAACATTATGACATAAGGGAGGGGGGATGTGGTATATCAATGTTGTCCAATGGAATCGCTCACCTGTGACAACTGTGTGAGGTTAAGTTTAAACTTTATTTATTTAACAATGACTGGGAAATAAGCTGTAACATCTTATATTAATCACTCTTGTTGGAGCGGATGACATAGTATTTGTGGTAATTCGTGTCGGAGGAAACCGGAGTACCCGGAGAAAACCCACTTGTCTGATCTGTTGACCACCGTACCATCTTACATACTTCCAAGTGTGAGGATGATCGAACACGGGTTGCATTTGTGAGAAGCGAGCGCATTAACCACTGCGCCAATCGGACAGCCAACTATATACGTGAGGTTACTTATAAACAAATGAATAATAATTTGTGATCAGAATCAACTTCAATTATGTAGCGGTCCAGTGGTTAACACGCAGGTTAAACTCACCACTATACCATACTAAAATGATTCACATCATAGTCTTTCGGATAACACTCTAAACCGTGTACGTAAACGAGGCAGAGGACACTGGAATGCGTCTCTGTATGTATCATTGCACAATCCACTAAAATCACTAATGTCTTCAAGAGGTGTAGCTCATATGGGCAACCGGTAGCGATGTTAAATATCCATAAAACACACACACAATCAACTTCCATTTGTAACACTTTAAGTGATGCAAATATCATCCAAACATTTATGACTTGCATTGGCACAGTCATATTTGACTGATAATCTATATATGACTGGAATATATTCTTACCTTGCGCATTGAAATGCAGTTGCTGGGCAGACATCCACACTATTTGTTCAAGTCTGCCCCCATCTCATTGCAATGTCCACACCTGCACCAATATTGTGTACTAACAGCTGGTTATAGAGGTCCTGGTTATGGTGGTGGAGATTGAGTACCAGATTCTGCAACTTCTCAACACCCATGTGCTCAATGACAAGCTGTAAATGTAATGAATTTTCTATGAGGTACATATATAAACAGACAGAATCCCATTAAGAAAAAAATACAGTATCTTATTAAAACATTTTAAACAAATACATCCTTCTCTTTTTTCCAATGTGACTTCATTGTGATGGTACTGTATGTGTGACGTGACCCTGTGTGACATCCATGATTCAGTGATGAACACTTTTTATACCATTGATACGCATCCGAATGAGCAAATGTACCTCTAAAAGGACTACATCTTGCGCACAATACTGTATTATAAGAGCCATGTATGTCTGCAAATCAAACATCATCAAAGATATTGCAAAAACAACAAAAAGCTATGTTGCTACTGATGTTTTGATGGTTTAGATTTCAAGATATGTTAGTTATAAGACATAAAGCTGGAATGTGTATTTAATTGTGTGACACCCATGGTAGAGCGCCAGATTTAGAATAGATTGCCTGAAGGGTACCAGGTTCGCTACTCGGTCACGGAACAAATGTAGTGTCATTGAGCAAGGCTCCCTCATACACAGTGCTTAGTACTGGTTAATCGCTTATGTTGATCAAGCTTGCCCAGAAAAACATGTCTAGGTCCGGCAAGGTTTTTCTTCGAAATAAATGGAACATTCATAATTACCTCTTCCTATACTTCTACTCCTAGAACTTCCTCTCTGCCACCCCTACCACAACCCCTCTGCAATTTTACCTCCCTGCCAGGCTCTTCTCCGTCTTTTCACTATAATGGCTGTGAACTTGTTTCGCAATTGAGCTAAAATAAAAAACAGGATATGTAAGCAAACCCTCCGCCCCCCCCCCCCACGAAGCTATTAATTAATAAAGATAATACTTGATGCTCACATTCTGCAAAACAATCGTGAGAAAGCCCCGCCCCAATGACAATTTCTGAAATGGTTTCACATTAATTTAATACTTATTCGGCATATGAAACATTTTGCACGGTTTCCAATTAAAACCCAATCACATTTACATCATTTGAGATACATTGTAATAATAACTGAGGCCGTTTCAACTTACTTTAATCGTTCATACTTCAATCTGACGGCAAAACTCGACATTTTTTTTATCATTGCCGAAGGCGGACGATTCATCCCGAATGTACATCTGGTTCCGATTGTAAACAAATGCGCGTGACCTGATTGACTCGGAAAGTCCTACTTTCAGTTTCGAGTTTGTTTTATTGCAAAAAAATAATGTTTACTAATTGAACAAAATTATACAAATTATAATATAAGAATGTGTTGCAGCATTGCTACCCATACGTAAAATTTGAATTTTTCAAATATATTTGATGTCATACGATGTAATGCTGCTTTAAACTTTCCAGAAAATATGTACAACTATATAATATGCTGTTATAAACCATTATAATTCTGACTGGTGTGGCTAACTAACTTTGCCACAGGTGTGAAAATCCCCATAATAAAGCTATAAAACCTTATTGTTGGAGCACTGCAATCAACTGTGACACTTCCTGTGTTACATGTTTTATATCATTCATAATACATAATATTTTATTATTGTATGAGCAAGGACAGATAACATTATGTTTTATAACGTGTGCCTCCCAGTGCAAGAAACTGTTCCATGCATAGAATATGACCCCTTAGTGTAGATTATCTGATTGAGGGTAGGTCACTTTTCCATGCCATAGAATAATGACCCCTGTATATTAACTATATGAGTGAAGGGGGGTCACTTTTCCAGGCCATAGAATAATGGAATGTAGGACGTTTCGGCCTAGGATGTTTCGGCCTAGGACGTTTCGGCCGGCCCTTTTTTCAGGATAGGACGTTTCGGCCAAATCAGTTTTTTTTTTTAATTTTATGCAAATTTATTTTAGCTCGATTGCGAAACAAGTTCTTTCAACTTGTATTAATCACTCTCGAGACCTCATTCCTGATGGAATCCATCGCCACGAAGGAGAGAGAAGAGGCAACGTGGAATTTAAATGCCTTGCCTAAGGGCACAATCGTAACGGCTCCAGCGGGGCTCGAACTCCAGACCTTTCGCACCTGAAGCGAACGCGCATCCACTGCGCTATCACGACTTCCATCAGTTTATATGGGTTATACATTAATATTTTGGAAGTTTGATGGGTTTAATCTGAAAATGACCTATACCATTAAATTGAATATGGTTTTATTGATTATATTTTATGTCTTTTGGGAGACTTAATTTTTTTTTAAACTATGGACCACAATGACGTTATACCATGGAATTGAATATAACACGCAACAATCATCAGGTGTATAACATGGTTTTATTGAATTCATTTTGTGCCTCATATAATAATTATGTTTAATTGATATACTATACGAGTGAAGGGGGGTCACTTTTCCATGCCATAGAATAATGACCCCCCTGTATATTAACTATACGAGTGAAGGGGGTCACTTTTCCATGCCATAGAATAATGACCCCCCTGTATATTAACTATATGAGTGAAGGGGGTCACTTTTCCATGCCATAGAATAATGACCCCCCTGTATATTAACTATATGATTCACGAAGTGGGTCACTTTTCCATGCCATAGAATAATGACCCCCCTGTATATTAACTATACAAGTGAAGGGGGTCACTTTTCCATGCCATAGAATAATGACCCCTCTGTATGTAAACTATACAAGTGAAGGGGGTCACTTTTCCATGCCATAGAATAATGACCCCTCTGTATGTAAACTATACAAGTGAAGGGTGTCATTTTTCATTGGAAGCTTGACCTGCCTTCACTCGGATAATCTACATATAGGGGGGTCATTATTCTATGGCATGGAAAAGTGACCTACCCTCAATCAGATAATCTACATTATGGGGGTCACATTCTACATGTATGCATGGAACAGTTTCTTGCACTGAATAGATAGGGAGGCACACGTTATAAAGTATAATGTTTTCTGTCCTTGCTCATACAATATTAAAATATTACTTATTATGAATGATATAAAACATGTAACCAGTGTATTGGGAACACAGGAAGTGTCACTGTTGGTTGCAGTTCCCTAAAAATAAGGTTTTATTGCTGTTCACACCTGTGGCAAAGAAGATAAGGCTTAATATGATCCACAATAGTCAGAATTACAATTGTTAACAACATATTACATAATTGTGCACATTTTCTGGAAAGATTAGGAGAATATGAATAATCATGATAAGAATAGTTTGCTATAATAAGTGGATAACATATTAATTAAATTTGTTAAAGAAATATACATCAATTTCTGCTGTAGACGAGCATCCATAGTGTGAGTGTGTTTTACATTTTTTATCGTCACTACTGGTTGCCCATATGAGCGACGCCTCCTGAAGAGATTAAGTCATTTTAGATTTTTGGAGGATAGTGCAATGATACAAACAGAGACCCATTCCAGGGGGTCATTATTCCATGGCATCGAAAAGTGACCCTCTCTCTCATAATTGTAGTCTATTCATATGGGGTGGGGGTCATTGTTCTTATTTGTTTTATGTTTGTCTTTGTTTTATGTTTGTTTGTGTAAGTATTATGCATTATGTGAACTTCCTACCTAGTTATACAGCACCCATCACCTCATGATCATCTTTAAAAATTGATAAGAGACAAATTATCTGCATACTTCTTTTTCAGATTCAATATATTTATGTTATTCTGTACATCGTTAAATCAAAATATATGTTGTTAGGCCGTAAACAGTGCTAACTAACATTTAGTTATAATAAATTCAATATTTTCGCACTATATATTGCTATTTGCAAGGGGGTCATTTTTCCGCAAGGGGGGTCAATATTCTATGGCTGAATAATGACCCGCAGGTCATTATTTTGAGGGGGGTCAATATTCTATATGACACCGGGACCAGACGACGGAGGTGTTCTTGCTCTTGATGCAACAATGTTCGACTGTACTTAATACTACATGTTACTGCAGTTATTTAACATCCATGCTTTTAATACTCCACTGAAGCAACATTTAGTGGGGAGACGTTCGCTTTTTCAAAAATAAATTCTAATTATTCTATTTTCAGTTGATCAATGAGGGGAGTGGAAGTTTACGTTGGCAGGAGATAGATCGAGTGCTGCTGGAATTTGAGATCTCGGGGTACACTAGTTCTGGTATCATGGTTCGGGGATTGAAGGTACAGGGGCCAGATCAGGCTCAACAACGTAAGCAGTTTGTACGCCTTATAACAGCCAGCGATTCTTACGTGTTTAGGACTTTCTGATGTCTTTGTGGATGTTTGTTCCGCCTATAGCCGAATATCCTGCTGACAGTCGAATGTCCTACCTACAACAGTGTGCCCCGCCTACAGCCAAATGTTCTGCCGACAGCCGAATGACCTGCAAACAGCCGAATGTCCTGACTACAGCCAAGTGTCTTGCCTATAGCCGAATGTCCTGACTACAACAGAGTGCCCCGCCTACAGCCAAATGTTCTGCCTCCAACCGAATTACCTGCAAACAGCCGAATGTCCTGACCACAGCCAAGTGTCTTGCCTACAACCGAATGTCCTGCCTACAGCCGAATGTCCTGCCTACAACCGAATGTCCTGCCTACAGCCGAATGTCCTGCCTACAGCCGAATGTCCTGCCTACAGCCGAATGTCCTGACAACAGCCAATTGTCTTGCCTACAACCAAATGTCCTGCCTACAGCCAAGTGTCTTGCCTACAACCGAATGTCCCGACTACAGCCAAGTGTCCTGCCTACAACAGAGTGCTCCGCCTACAGCCAAATGTTCTGCCGACAGCTGAAACTTTTAAATGTTGATTGTGCTTTTAATAATGTGTTGGTATATGTAGACTAGCTACATTAATGTTGTAGGCAAGACACTTGGCTGTAGGCAGGACATTTGGCTGTAGGCAGGACATTTGGTTGTAGGCAAGACACTTGGCTGTAGGCAGGACATTTGGCTGTAGGCAGGACATTTGGTTGTAGGCAAGACACTTGGCTGTAGGCAGGACATTCGGCTGTAGGCAGGACATTCGGTTGTAGCATTGTATTTAGTTTAATAATATTTTATTTGCTCTATACAGTATAAATATTTATCACATAACTTTGCTTATATTCAGTTTCATACAGCCATCACATATTTTCTCATATGTACACATGTGTAATAACACCTGGAAGGATTCTGATTGGTTGAGAGAATAATCCTTATAAATTGTAAATTAACCTTCAGTATGCATTATAAATTGTAAATTAACCTTAAGTATGCATATTTCTATTTGAATTGATACATAACGTTAATGGTTAGACAAACTACATTTTAAAAGAGGTATTGATGCAGTTATAACACTGTTTAACACATAAATATAACGCTGTGATGTCATGACAATTTATTGACGTCATAGCAATTTGCGCTGACACTTGGCCCTGACACGTGGAGCCTAAATGAAAGTAGCAGCGTTATTTATTATAATAAACGATTTGAGGTGATTTAAAGTGATGTGTTCGATGTAATATACAATATCTTTAATCTTTAATCAACAAAGTGCCAACTTTCATTAGATTTTCACCAATAATTCATTAGTAATGGAAGCACATTGAAGGTACTCCCCAATATCGCATCTGTTACAGCCCTGATTCTCCTGTACATGGAGTTCATCAGTACACCTGTCACAGCCCTGATTCTCCTGTACATGGAGTTCAGTTCATCAGTACACCTGTCACAGCCCTGATTCTCCTGTGCATGGAGTTCATCAGGACACCTGTCACAGCCCTGATTCTCCTGTGCATGGAGTTCAGTTCATCAGTACACCTGTCACAGCCCTGATTCTCCTGTGCATGGAGTTCAGTTCATCAGTACACCTGTCACAGCCCTGATTCTCCTGTACATGGAGTTCATCAGTACACCTGTCACATCAGTACACCTGTAACAGCCCTGATTCTCCTGTGCATGGAGTTCAGTTCATCAGTACACCTGTCACAACCCTGATTCTCCTGTGCATGGAGTTTGGTTCATCAGTACACCTGTCACAGCCCTGATTCTCATGTGTATGGAGTTCGGTTCATCAGTACACCTGTCACAGCCCTGATTCTCCTGTACATGGAGTTCAGTTCATCAGTACACCTGTCACAGCCCTGATTCTCATGTGTATGGAGTTCAGTTCATCAGTACACCTGTCACAACCCTGATTCTCCTGTACATGGAGTTCAGTTCATCAGTACACCTGTCACAGCCCTGATTCTCATGTGTATGGAGTTTGGTTCATCAGTACACCTGTCACAGCCCTGATTCTCCTGTGCATGGAGTTCAGTTCATCAGTACACCTGTCACAGCCCTGATTCTCCTGTACATGGAGTTCATCAGTACACCTGTCACATCAGTACACCTGTAACAGCCCTGATTCTCCTGTGCATGGAGTTCAGTTCATCAGTACACCTGTCACAACCCTGATTCTCCTGTGCATGGAGTTTGGTTCATCAGTACACCTGTCACAGCCCTGATTCTCATGTGTATGGAGTTCGGTTCATCAGTACACCTGTCACAGCCCTGATTCTCCTGTACATGGAGTTCAGTTCATCAGTACACCTGTCACAGCCCTGATTCTCATGTGTATGGAGTTCAGTTCATCAGTACACCTGTCACAACCCTGATTCTCCTGTACATGGAGTTCAGTTCATCAGTACACCTGTCACAGCCCTGATTCTCATGTGTATGGAGTTTGGTTCATCAGTACACCTGTCACAGCCCTGATTCTCCTGTGCATGGAGTTCAGTTCATCAGTACACCTGTCACAACCCTGATTCTCCTGTGCATGGAGTTCAGTTCATCGGTACACCTGTCACAGCCCTGATTCTCCTGTGTATGGAGTTCATCAGTACACCTGTCACAACCCTGATTCTCCTGTGTATGGAGTTCATTAGTACATCTGTCACAACCCTGATTCTCCTGTGCATGGAGTTCATTAGTACATCTGTCACAACCCTGATTCTACTGTGCATGGAGTTCAGTTCATCAGTACACCTGTAACAACCCTGATTCTCCTGTGCATGGAGTTCATCAGTACACCTGTCACAGCCCTGATTCTCCTGTGCATGGAGTTCATCAGTACACCTGTCACAACCCTGATTCTCCTGTGCATGGAGTTCATCAGTACACCTGTCACAGCCCTGATTCTCCTGTACATGGAGTTCATTAGTACACCTGTCACAGCGTGATTAATATAAGTTGTTAAGACTTGCTTCGCAATCGTTGTAAAATAAATAATAGTATATATAAATGAAGGGGATCCATGTGTCTACACCCGTCAGCATACACATGTACATAATGTGGTTGTTAATGAAGAGGTTCTGTAAGCATACACATAATGTGGTTGTTAATGAAGAGGTTCTGTAAGCATACACATACACATAATGTGGTTGTTAATGAAGAGGTTCTGTAAGCATACACATGTACATAATGTGGTTGTTAATGAAGAGGTTCTGTAAGCATACACATACACATAATGTGGTTGTTAATGAAGAGGTTCTGTAAGCATACACATATACATAATGTGGTTGTTAATGAAGAGGTTCTGTAAGCATACACATGTACATAATGTGGTTGTTAATGAAGAGGTTCTGTAAGCATACACATACACATAATGTGGTTGTTAATGAAGAGGTTCTGTAAGCATACACATATACATAATGTGGTTGTTAATGAAGAGGTTCTGTAAGCATACACATGTACATAATGTGGTTGTTAATGAAGAGGTTCTGTAAGCATACACATACACATAATGTGGTTGTTAATGAAGAGGTTCTGTAAGCATACACATATACATAATGTGGTTGTTAATGAAGAGGTTCTGTAAGCATACACATATACATACTGTGGTTGTTAATGAAGAGGTTCTGTAAGCATACACTGTACATAATGTGGTTGTTAATGAGGTTTCTGTAAGCATACACATACACATAATGTGGTTGTTAATGAAGAGGTTCTGTAAGCATACACATATACATAATGTGGTTGTTAATGAAGAGGTTCTGTAAGCATACACATATACATAATGTGGTTGTTAATGAAGAGGTTCTGTAAGCATACACATAATGTGGTTATTAATGAAGAGGTTCTGTAAGCATACACATACACATAATGTGGTTATTAATGAAGAGGTTCTGTAAGCATACACATACACATAATGTGGTTGTTAATGAAGAGGTTCTGTAAGCATACACATACACATAATGTGGTTATTAATGAAGAGGTTCTGTAAGCATACACATACACATACACTAATGTGGTTATTAATGAAGAGGTTCTGTAAGCATACACATACACAAATGTGGTTGTTAATGAAGAGGTTCTGTAAGCATACACATACACATAATGTGGTTGTTAATGAAGAGGTTCTGTAAGCATACACATACACATAATGTGGTTGTTAATGAAGAGGTTCTGTAAGCATACACATACACATAATGTGGTTATTAATGAAGAGGTTCTGTAAGCATACACATACACATAATGGGGTTGTTAATGAAGAGGTTATGTAAGCATACACATATACATAATGTGGTTATTAATGAACCGGTTCTGTAAGCATACACATACTGTGGTTGTTAATGAAGAGGTTCTGTAAGCATACACATACACATACTGTGGTTGTTAATGAAGAGGTTCTGTAAGCATACACATATACATAATGTGGTTATTAATGAACCGGTTCTGTAAGCATACACATACTGTGGTTGTTAATGAAGAGGTTCTGTAAGCATACACATACACATAATGTGGTTATTAATGAAGAGGTTCTGTAAGCATACACATATACATAATGTGGTTGACCCGCCGGCGATATAGCCTAACATGGTGCTGATGCAGGCGTAAAACCCGAAATATAACATAACATAATGTGGTTGTTAATGAAGAGGTTCTGTAAGCATACACATACACATAATGGGGTTGTTAATGAAGAGGTTATGTAAGCATATACATAATGTGGTTGTTAATGAAGAGGTTCTGTAAGCATATACATAATGAGGTTGTTAATGAAGAGGTTCTGTAGGCATACACATACACATAATGGGGTTGTTAATGAGGAGGTTCTGTAAGCATACACATAATGTGGTTGTTAATGAAGAGGTTCTATAAGCATACACATAATGTGGTTGTTAATGAAGAGGTTCTGTAAGCATGCACATAATGTGGTTGTTAATGAAGAGGTTCTGTAAGCATACACATAATGTGGTTGTTAATGAAGAGGTTCTGTAAGCATACACATATACATAATGTGGTTGTTAATGAAGAGGTTCAGTAAGCATACACATATACATAATGTGGTTGTTAATGAAGAGGTTCTGTAAGCATACACATAATGTGGTTGTTAATGAAGAGGTTCTGTAAGCATACACATAATGTGGTTATTAATGAAGAGGTTCTGTAAGCATACACATACACATAATGTGGTTATTAATGAAGAGGTTCTGTAAGCATACACATACACATAATGTGGTTGTTAATGAAGAGGTTCTGTAAGCATACACATACACATAATGTGGTTATTAATGAAGAGGTTCTGTAAGCATACACATACACATACTAATGTGGTTGTTAATGAAGAGGTTCTGTAAGCATACACATACACATAATGTGGTTGTTAATGAAGAGGTTCTGTAAGCATACACATACACATAATGTGGTTGTTAATGAAGAGGTTCTGTAAGCATACACATACACATAATGTGGTTGTTAATGAAGAGGTTCTGTAAGCATACACATACACATAATGTGGTTGTTAATGAAGAGGTTCTGTAAGCATACACATACACATAATGTGGTTGTTAATGAAGAGGTTCTGTAAGCATACACATATACATAATGTGGTTATTAATGAAGAGGTTCTGTAAGCATACACATACTGTGGTTGTTAATGAAGAGGTTCTGTAAGCATACACATACACATACTGTGGTTGTTAATGAAGAGGTTCTGTAAGCATACACATATACATAATGTGGTTGTTAATGAAGAGGTTCTGTAAGCATACACATACTGTGGTTGTTAATGAAGAGGTTCTGTAAGCATACACATACACATAATGTGGTTGTTAATGAAGAGGTTCTGTAAGCATACACATATACATAATGTGGTTGTGGTTTATGTGGTTGTTAATGAAGAGGTTCTGTAAGCATACACATACACATAATGGGTTGTTAATGAAGAGGTTCTGTAAGCATAACATATACATAATGTGTTTGTTAATGAAGAGGTTCTGTAAGCATACACATATACATAATGTGTTTGTTAATGAAGAGGTTCCATCAGCCTACACATATACATACTGTGTTTGGTAATGAAGAGGTTCCGTCATCCTACACATATACATACTGTGTTTGTTAATGAAGAGGTTCCATCAGCCTACACATATACATACTGTGTTTGGTAATGAAGAGGTTCCATCAGCCTACACATATACATACTGTGTTTGGTAATGAAGCGGTTCCGTCAGCCTACACATACTGTGTTTGGTAATGAGGAGGTTCCATCAGCCTACACATACTGTGTTTGGTAATGAAGAGGTTCCGTCAGCCTACACATATACATACTGTGTTTGGTAATGAAGAGGTTCCATCAGCCTACACATATACATACTGTGTTTGGTAATGAAGAGGTTCCATCAGCCTACACATATACATACTGTGTTTGGTAATGAAGAGGTTCCATCAGCCTACACATATACATACTGTGTTTGGTAATGAAGCGGTTCCGTCAGCCTACACATACTGTGTTTGGTAATGAAGAGGTTCCGTCAGCCTACACATACTGTGTTTGGTAATGAAGAGGTTCCATCAGCCTACACATATACATACTGTGTTTGGTAATGAAGAGGTTCTATCAGCCTACACATATACATACTGTGTTTGGTAAAGAAGCGGTTCCGTCAGCCAACACATATACATACTGTATTTGGTAATGAAGAGGTTCCATCAGCCTACACATATACATACTGTATTTGGTAATGAAGCGGTTCCGTCAGCCTACACATACTGTGTTTGGTAATGAAGAGGTTCCGTCAGCCTACACATACTGTGTTTGGTAATGAAGAGGTTCCGTCAGCCTACACATACTGTGTTTGGTAATGAAGAGGTTCCATCAGCCTAAACATATACATACTGTGTTTGGTAATGAAGAAGTTCCGTCAGCCTACACATACTGTGTTTGGTAATGAAGAGGTTCCGTCAGCCTACACATACTGTGTTTGGTAATGAAGAGGTTCCGTCAGCCTACACATACTGTATTTAGTAATGAAGAGGTTCCATCAGCCTACACATACTGTGTTTGGTAATGAAGAGATTCCATCAGCCTACACATATACATACTGTGTTTGGTAATGAAGAGGTTCCGTCAGCCTACACATACTGTGTTTGGTAATGAAGAGGTTCCGTCAGCCTACACATACTGTATTTAGTAATGAAGAGGTTCCGTCAGCCTACACATACTGTGTTTGGTAATGAAGAGATTCCATCAGCCTACACATATACATACTGTGTTTGGTAATGAAGAGGTTCCGTCAGCCTACACATATACATACTGTGTTTGGTAATGAAGAGGTTCCGTCAGCCTACACATACTGTGTTTGGTAATGAAGAGGTTCTGTCAGCCTACACATACTGTGTTTGGTAATGAAGAGGTTCCGTCAGCCTACACATACTGTGTTTGGTAATGAAGAGGTTCCATCAGCCTAAACATATACATACTGTGTTTGGTAATGAAGAAGTTCCGTCAGCCTACACATACTATGTTTGGTAATGAAGAGGTTCCGTCAGCCTACACATACTGTGTTTGGTAATGAAGAGGTTCCGTCAGCCTACACATACTGTATTTAGTAATGAAGAGGTTCCGTCAGCCTACACATACTGTGTTTGGTAATGAAGAGATTCCATCAGCCTACACATATACATACTGTGTATGGTAATGAAGAGGTTCCGTCAGCCTACACATACTGTATTTAGTAATGAAGAGGTTCCATCAGCCTACACATACTGTGTTTGGTAATGAAGAGATTCCATCAGCCTACACATAAACATACTGTGTTTGGTAATGAAGAGGTTCTGTCAGCCTACACAAACTGTGTTTGGTAATGAAGAGGTTCCATCAGCCTACACATACTGTGTTTCGTAATGAAGAGATTCCACCAGCCTACACATATACATACTGTGTTTGGTAATGAAGAAGTTCCGTCAGCCTACACATATACATACTGTGATTGGTAATGATTAATGAAGAGGTTCCATCAGCCTACACAAATACATACTGTGTTTGGTAATGAAGAGGTTCCATCAGCCTACACATATACATTCTGTGTTTGGTAATGAAGAGGTTCCATCAGCCTACACATATACATACTGTGTTTGGTAATGACGAGGTTCCATCAGCATACACATATACATACTGTGTTTGGTAATGATAGGTTCCATCAGCCTACACATATACATACTGTATTTGGTAATGAAGAGGTTCCATCAGCCTACACATATACATACTGTGTTTGGTAATGAAGAGGTTCCATCAGCCTACACATATACATACTGTGTTTGGTAATGAAGAGGTTCCGTCAGTCTACACATATACATACTGTGTTTAGTAATGAAGAGGTTCTGTCCGCCTACACATATACATACTGTGTTTGGTAATGAAGAGGTTCCATCAGCCTAAACATATACATACTGTGTTTGGTAATGAAGAGGTTCCATCAGTCTACACATATACATACTGTATTTGGTAATGAAGAGGTTCCGTCAGCCTACACATATACATACTGTGTATGGTAATGAAGAGGTTCCATCAGCCTACACATATACATACTGTGTTTGGTAATGAAGAGGTTCCATCAGCCTACACATATACATACTGTGTTTGGTAATGAAGAGGTTCCGTCAGCCTACACATACTGTGTTTGGTAATGAAGAGGTTCCATCAGCCTACACATACTGTGTTTGGTAATGAAGAGATTCCATCAGCCTACACATATACATACTGTGTTTGGTAATGAAGAGGTTCCGTCAGCCTACACATATACATACTGTGGTTGGTAATGATTAATGAAGAGGTTCCATCAGCCTACACATATACATACTGTGTTTGGTAATGAAGAGGTTCCATCAGCCTACACATATACATTCTGTGTTTGGTAATGAAGAGGTTCCATCAGCCTACACATATACATACTGTGTTTGGTAATGAAGAGGTTCCATCAGCATACACATATACATACTGTGTTTGGTAATGAATATGTTCCATCAGCCTACACATATACATACTGTATTTGGTGATGAAGAGGTTCCATCAGCCTACACATATACATACTGTGTTTGGTAATGAAGAGGTTCCATCAGCCTAAACATATACATACTGTGTTTGGTAATGAAGAAGTTCCGTCAGCCTACACATACTATGTTTGGTAATGAAGAGGTTCCGTCAGCCTACACATACTGTGTTTGGTAATGAAGAGGTTCCGTCAGCCTACACATACTGTATTTAGTAATGAAGAGGTTCCGTCAGCCTACACATACTGTGTTTGGTAATGAAGAGATTCCATCAGCCTACACATATACATACTGTGTATGGTAATGAAGAGGTTCCGTCAGCCTACACATACTGTATTTAGTAATGAAGAGGTTCCATCAGCCTACACATACTGTGTTTGGTAATGAAGAGATTCCATCAGCCTACACATAAACATACTGTGTTTGGTAATGAAGAGGTTCTGTCAGCCTACACAAACTGTGTTTGGTAATGAAGAGGTTCCATCAGCCTACACATACTGTGTTTGGTAATGAAGAGATTCCATCAGCCTACACATATACATACTGTGTTTGGTAATGAAGAGGTTCCGTCAGCCTACACATATACATACTGTGATTGGTAATGATTAATGAAGAGGTTCCATCAGCCTACACATATACATACTGTGTTTGGTAATGAAGAGGTTCCATCAGCCTACACATATACATTCTGTGTTTGGTAATGAAGAGGTTCCATCAGCCTACACATATACATACTGTGTTTGGTAATGACGAGGTTCCATCAGCCTACACATATACATACTGTGTTTGGTAATGAAGAGGTTCCATCAGCCTACACATATACATACTGTATTTGGTAATGAAGAGGTTCCATCAGCCTACACATATACATACTGTGTTTGGTAATGAAGAGGTTCCATCAGCCTACACATATACATACTGTGTTTGGTAATGAAGAGGTTCCATCAGTCTACACATATACATACTGTGTTTAGTAATGAAGAGGTTCTGTCCGCCTACACATATACATACTGTGTTTGGTAATGAAGAGGTTCCATCAGCCTAAACATATACATACTGTGTTTGGTAATGAAGAGGTTCCATCAGTCTACACATATACATACTGTATTTGGTAATGAAGAGGTTCCGTCAGCCTACACATATACATACTGTGTTTGGTAATGAAGAGGTTCCATCAGCCTACACATATACATACTGTGTTTGGTAATGAAGAGGTTCCATCAGCCTACACATATACATACTGTGTTTGGTAATGAAGAGGTTCCGTCAGCCTACACATACTGTGTTTGGTAATGAAGAGGTTCCATCAGCCTACACATACTGTCTTTGGTAATGAAGAGATTCCACCAGCCTACGCATATACATACTGTGTTTGGTAATGAATAGGTTCCGTCAGCCTACACATATACATACTGTGATTGGTAATGATTAATGAAGAGGTTCCATCAGCCTACACATATACATACTGTGTTTGGTAATGAAGAGGTTCCATCAGCCTACACATATACATTCTGTGTTTGGTAATGAAGAGGTTCCATCAGCCTACACATATACATTCTGTGTTTGGTAATGAATATGTTCCATCAGCCTACACATATACATACTGTATTTGGTGATGAAGAGGTTCCATCAGCCTACACATATACATACTGTGTTTGGTAATGAAGAGGTTCCATCAGCCTACACATATACATACTGTGTTTGGTAATGAAGAGATTCCATCAGCCTATACATATACATACTGTGTTTGGTAATGAAGAGGTTCCACCAGCCTACAAATATACATACTGTTTTTGGTAATGAAGAGGTTCCATCAGCCTACACATACATACTGTGTTTGGTAATGAAGAGGTTCCATCAGCCTACACATATACATACTGTGTTTGGTAATGAAGAGGTTCCATCAGTCTACACATATACATACTGTGTTTGGTAATGAAGAGGTTCCATCAGCCTACACATATACATACTGTGTTTGGTAATGAAGAGGTTCCATCAGTCTACACATATACATACTGTGTTTGGTAATAAAGAGGTTCTGTCCGCCTACACATATACATACTGTGTTTGGTAATGAAGAGGTTCCATCAGCCTAAACATATACATACTGTGTTTGGTAATGAAGAGGTTCCATCAGTCTACACATATACATACTGTGTTTGGTAATGAAGAGGTTCCGTCAGCCTACACATATACATACTGTGTATGGTAATGAAGAGGTTCCATCAGCCTACACATATACATACTGTGTTTGGTAATGAAGAGGTTCCATCAGCCTACACATACACATACTGTGTTTGGTAATGAAGAGGTTCCATCAGCCTATACATATACATACTGTGTTTGGTAATGAAGAGGTTCCGTCAGCCTACACATATACATACTGTGTTTGGTAATGAAGAGGTTCCATCAGCCTACACATACTGTGTTTGGTAATGAAGAGGTTCCATCAGCCTACACATATACATACTGTGTTTGGTAATGAAGAGGTTCCATCAGCCTACATGTGTTTGGTAATGAAGCGGTTCCGTCAGCCTACACATAATGTGTTTGGTAATGAAGAGGTTCCGTCAGCCTACACATATACATACTGTGATTGGTAATGATTAATGAAGAGGTTCCATCAGCCTACACATATACATACTGTGTTTGGTAATGAAGAGGTTCCATCAGCCTACACATATACATTCTGTGTTTGGTAATGAAGAGGTTCCATCAGCCTACACATATACATACTGTGTTTGGTAATGACGAGGTTCCATCTGCATACACATATACATACTGTGTTTGGTAATGAATATGTTCCATCAGCCTACACATATACATACTGTATTTGGTGATGAAGAGGTTCCATCAGCCTACACAAATACATACTGTGTTTGGTAATGAAGAGGTTCCATCAGCCTATACATACTGTGTTTGGTAATGAAGAGATTCCATCAGCCTACACATATACATACTGTGTTTGGTAATGAAGAGGTTCTATCAGCCTACAAATATACATACTGTTTTTGGTAATGAAGAGGTTCCATCAGCCTACACATATACATACTGTGTTTGGTAATGAAGAGGTTCCATCAGCCTACACATATACATACTGTGTTTGGTAATGAAGAGGTTCCATCAGTCTACACATATACATACTGTGTTTGGTAATGAAGAGGTTCTGTCCGCCTACACATATACATACTGTGTTTGGTAATGAAGAGGATCCATCAGCCTAAACATATACATACTGTGTTTGGTAATGAAGAGGTTCCATCAGTCTACACATATACATACTGTGTTTGGTAATGAAGAGGTTCCGTCAGCCTACACATAAACATACTGTGTATGGTAATGAAGAGGTTCCATCAGCCTACACATATACATACTGTGTTTGGTAATGAAGAGGTTCCATCAGCCTACTTATACACATACTGTGTTTGGTAATGAAGAGGTTCCATCAGCCTATACATATACATACTGTGTTTGGTAATGAAGAGGTTCCGTCAGCCTACACATATACATACTGTGTTTGGTAATGAAGAGGTTCCATCAGCCTACACATACACATACTGTGTTTGGTAATGAAGAGGTTCCATCAGCCTACACATATACATACTGTGTTTGGTAATGAAGAGGTTCCATCAGCCTACACATACACATACTGTGTTTGGTAATGAAGATGTTGCGTCAGCCTACACACATACATACTGTGTTTGGTAATGAAGAGGTTCCACCAGCCTACACATATACATACTGTGTTTGGTAATGAAGAGGTTCCATCAGCCTACACATATACGTACTGTTTCTTACGGAGGTTGGTGCACCCAAGTACTGGTTAACCGCTGGAGCCTGCCCAGGAAAGGTGTTGTTAAGTAAACTGCCCGCCGGCGATATAGCCCAAAATGGTGCTGATGCAGGCGTAAAACCCGAAATATAACATAACATATACATACTGTGTTTGGTAATGAAGAGATTCCATCAGCCTACACATATACATACTGTGTTTAGTAATGAAGAGGTTCCATCAGCCTACACATATACATACCATGTTTGGTAATGAAGAGGTTCTATCAGCCTACACATATACATACTGTGTTTGGTAAAGAAGCGGTTCCGTCAGCCAACACATATACATACTGTGTTTGGTAATGAAGAGGTTCCATCAGCCTACACATATACATACTGTGTTTGGTAATGAAGCGGTTCCGTCAGCCTACACATACTGTGTTTGGTAATGAAGAGGTTCTGTCAGCCTATACATACTGTGTTTGGTAATGAAGAGGTTCCGTCAGCCTACACATACTGTGTTTGGTAATGAAGAGGTTCCGTCAGCCTACACATACTGTATTTAGTAATGAAGAGGTTCCGTCAGCCTACACATACTGTGTTTGGTAATGAAGAGATTCCATCAGCCTACACATATACATACTGTGTTTGGTAATGAAGAGGTTCCATCAGCCTACACATATACATACTGTATTTGGTGATGAAGAGGTTCCATCAGCCTACACAAATACATACTGTGTTTGGTAATGAAGAGGTTCCATCAGCCTATACATACTGTGTTTGGTAATGAAGAGATTCCATCAGCCTACACATATACATACTGTGTTTGGTAATGAAGAGGTTCCATCAGCCTACAAATATACATACTGTTTTTGGTAATGAAGAGGTTCCATCAGCCTACACATATACATACTGTGTTTGGTAATGAAGAGGTTCCATCAGCCTACACATATACATACTGTGTTTGGTAATGAAGAGGTTCCATCAGTCTACACATATACATACTGTGTTTGGTAATGAAGAGGTTCTGTCCGCCTACACATATACATACTGTGTTTGGTAATGACGAGGTTCCATCAGCCTACACATATACATACTGTTTTTGGTAATGAAGAGGTTCCATCAGTCTACACATATACATTCTGTGTTTGGTAATGAAGAGGTTCCATCAGCCTACACATATACATACTGTGT
>CM026404.1:40427329-40452178 GCA_014843695.1 Archivesica marissinica | reverse complement strand
GGTTCCATCAGCCTACACATATACATACTGTGTTTGGTAATGAAGAGGTTCCATCAGCATACACATATACATACTGTGTTTGGTAATGAAGAGGTTCCATCAGTCTACACATATACATACTATGTATGGTAATGAAGAGGTTCTGTCCGCCTACACATATACATACTGTGTTTGGTAATGACGAGGTTCCATCAGCCTACACATATACATACTGTTTTTGGTAATGAAGAGGTTCCATCAGTCTACACATATACATTCTGTGTTTGGTAATGAAGAGGTTCCATCAGCCTAAACATATACATACTGTGTTTGGTAATGAAGAGGTTCCATCAGTCTACACATATACATACTGTGTTTGGTAATGAAGAGGTTCCATCAGCCTACACATATACATACTGTGTTTGGTAATGAAGAGGTTCCATCAGCCTACACATATACATACTGTGTTTGGTAATGAAGAGGTTCCATCAGCCTACACATATACATACTGTGTTTGGTAATGAAGCGGTTCCGTCAGCCTACACATACTGTGTTTGGTAATGAAGAGGTTCCGTCAGCCTACACATACTGTGTTTGGTAATGAAAGATGATTCCACCAGGCTAGCATTATTACATAATGTGTTGGTATGAATAGGTTCGTCAGCCTACAACATAACATTACCGGATGGAATGGATTTACTGAAGAGGTTCCATCCAGGCCTACACATCTACATACTGTGTGGTATGAGAGGTCGCCATAAGCCTACACATATACTTCTGTGTTGGTAATGAAGACGGTTCATCAGCTTTACCACTATAATTCACTGTGTTGTATATGACAGAGGTTCCTCGCTCAACAAGAGACATACTGTGTTTGGATAATGAATATGTTCCAATCAGCCTTACACATCTATCAACTGTCTTTGGTGATGAAGAGGTTCCTCAGCATACACATTATACATACTGTGTTTGAAGAAGAGGTTCCATCAGCCTAAACATATACATACTGTGTTCTGAATGAAGAAGTCAGTCAGCCTACACATAATATGTTTGTAATGAAGAGGTCCGTCAGCCTACACATACTGTGTTTGGTAATGAAGAGGTTCCGTCAGCCTACACATACTGTATTTAGTAATGAAGAGGTTCCGTCAGCCTACACATACTGTGTTTGGTAATGAAGAGATTCCATCAGCCTACACATATACATACTGTGTATGGTAATGAAGAGGTTCCGTCAGCCTACACATAATGTATTTAGTAATGAAGAGGTTCCATCAGCCTACACATACTGTGTTTGGTAATGAAGAGATTCCATCAGCCTACACATAAACAACTGTGTTTCGTAATGAAGATTCCACCAGCCTACACAAACTGTGTTTGGTAATGAAGAAGTTCCATCACCTACACATACTGTGTTTCGTAATGAAGAGATTCCACCAGCCTACACAAATACATACTGTGTTTGGTAAAAGAAGTTCCATCATCCTACACATATACATACTGTGATTAGTAATGATTAATGAAGAGGTTCAATCAGCCTACACAAATACATACTGTGTTTGGTAATGAAGAGGTTCCATCAGCCTACACATATACATCCTGTGTTTGGTAATGAATAGGTTCCATCAGCCTACACATATACATACTGTATTTGGTAATGACGAGGTTCCATCAGCCTACACATATACATACTGTATTTGGTAATGAAGAGGTTCCATCAGCCTACACATATACATACTGTGTTTGGTAATGAAGAGGTTCCATCAGCCTACACATATACATACTGTGTTTGGTAATGAAGAGGTTCCATCAGTCTACACATATACATACTGTGTTTGGTAATAAAGAGGTTCTGTCCGCCTACACATATACATACTGTGTTTGGTAATGAAGAGGTTCCATCAGCCTAAACATATACATACTGTGTTTGGTAATGAATAATTTCCATCAGCCTACACAAACATACTGTATTTGGTAATGAAGAGGTTCCGTCAGCCTACACATATACATACTGTGTTTGGTAATGAAGAAGTTCCGTCAGCCTACACCATACATACTGTGTTTGGTAATGAAGAGGTTCCGTCAGCCTACACACATACATACTGTGTTTGGTAATGAAGAGGTTCCGTCAGCCTACACATACTGTGTTTGGTAATGAAGAGGTTCCGTCAGCCTACACATACTGTGTTTGGTAATGAAGAGATTCCATAAGCATATACATACTGTGTTGTAATGAAGAGGTTCCGTAAGCATACACATAATGTATTTAATGAAGAGGTTCCGTAAGACATAATGTTTGTAATGAAGAGATTCCATAAGCATACACATACACATAATGTGTTGTAATGAAGAGGTTCCATAAGCATACACATACACATAATGTGTTGTAATGAAGAGGTTATGTAAACATATACATAATGTGTTGTAATGAAGAGGTTCCGTCAGCCTACACATACACATACTGTGTTTGGTAATGAAGAGGTTCCATCAGCCTACACATATACATACTGTGTTTGGTAATGAAGAGGTTCCATCAGCCTACACATATACATACTGTGTTTGGTAATGAAGAGGTTCCATCAGCACACACATATACATACTGTATTTGGTAATGAAGAGGTTCCATCAGCCTACAAACATACTGTGTTTGGTAATGAAGAGGTTCCATCAGCCACAAAAACATACTGTTTTTGGTAATGAAGAGGTTCCATCAGCCTACACATAACATACTGTGTTTGGTAATGAAGAGGTTCCATCAGCCTACACATATACATACTGTTGGTAATGAAACCACACCACACAAACAACAAAAACCACACACACAAACAACGTAAAAAGAAGTTCCGTCAGCCTACACAAACATACTGTGTTTGGTAATGAAGAGGTTCCATCAGCCTACACATATACATACTGTGTTTGGTAATGAAGAGGTTCCGTCAGCCTACACATACTGTTTGGTAATGAAGAGGTTCCATCAGCCTAAACATATACATACTGTGTTTGGTAATGAAGAGGTTCCATCAGCCTACACATATACATACTGTGTTTGGTAATGAAGAGGTTCCATCAGCCTACACATATACATACTGTGTTTGGTAATGAAGAGGTTCCATCAGCCTACACATATACATACTGTGTTTGGTAATGAAGAGGTTCCGTCAGCCTACACATACTGTGTTTGGTAATGAAGAGGTTCCATCAGCCTACACATATACATACTGTGTTTGGTAATGAAGAGGTTCCATCAGCCTACATGTGTTTGGTAATGAAGAGGTTCCGTCAGCCTACACATACTGTGTTTGGTAATGAAGAGGTTCTGTCAGCCTATACATACTGTGTTTGGTAATGAAGAGGTTCCGTCAGCCTACACATACTGTGTTTGGTAATGAAGAGGTTCCGTCAGCCTACACATACTGTATTTAGTAATGAAGAGGTTCCGTCAGCCTACACATACTGTGTTTGGTAATGAAGAGATTCCATCAGCCTACACATATACATACTGTGTTTGGTAATGAAGAGGTTCCATCAGCCTACACATATACATACTGTATTTGGTGATGAAGAGGTTCCATCAGCCTACACAAATACATACTGTGTTTGGTAATGAAGAGGTTCCATCAGCCTATACATACTGTGTTTGGTAATGAAGAGATTCCATCAGCCTACACATATACATACTGTGTTTGGTAATGAAGAGGTTCTATCAGCCTACAAATATACATACTGTTTTTGGTAATGAAGAGGTTCCATCAGCCTACACATATACATACTGTGTTTGGTAATGAAGAGGTTCCATCAGCCTACACATATACATACTGTGTTTGGTAATGAAGAGGTTCCATCAGTCTACACATATACATACTGTGTTTGGTAATGAAGAGGTTCTGTCCGCCTACACATATACATACTGTGTTTGGTAATGAAGAGGATCCATCAGCCTAAACATATACATACTGTGTTTGGTAATGAAGAGGTTCCATCAGTCTACACATATACATACTGTGTTTGGTAATGAAGAGGTTCCGTCAGCCTACACATAAACATACTGTGTATGGTAATGAAGAGGTTCCATCAGCCTACACATATACATACTGTGTTTGGTAATGAAGAGGTTCCATCAGCCTACTTATACACATACTGTGTTTGGTAATGAAGAGGTTCCATCAGCCTATACATATACATACTGTGTTTGGTAATGAAGAGGTTCCGTCAGCCTACACATATACATACTGTGTTTGGTAATGAAGAGGTTCCATCAGCCTACACATACACATACTGTGTTTGGTAATGAAGAGGTTCCATCAGCCTACACATATACATACTGTGTTTGGTAATGAAGAGGTTCCATCAGCCTACACATACACATACTGTGTTTGGTAATGAAGATGTTGCGTCAGCCTACACACATACATACTGTGTTTGGTAATGAAGAGGTTCCACCAGCCTACACATATACATACTGTGTTTGGTAATGAAGAGGTTCCATCAGCCTACACATATACGTACTGTTTCTTACGGAGGTTGGTGCACCCAAGTACTGGTTAACCGCTGGAGCCTGCCCAGGAAAGGTGTTGTTAAGTAAACTGCCCGCCGGCGATATAGCCCAAAATGGTGCTGATGCAGGCGTAAAACCCGAAATATAACATAACATATACATACTGTGTTTGGTAATGAAGAGATTCCATCAGCCTACACATATACATACTGTGTTTAGTAATGAAGAGGTTCCATCAGCCTACACATATACATACCATGTTTGGTAATGAAGAGGTTCTATCAGCCTACACATATACATACTGTGTTTGGTAAAGAAGCGGTTCCGTCAGCCAACACATATACATACTGTGTTTGGTAATGAAGAGGTTCCATCAGCCTACACATATACATACTGTGTTTGGTAATGAAGCGGTTCCGTCAGCCTACACATACTGTGTTTGGTAATGAAGAGGTTCTGTCAGCCTATACATACTGTGTTTGGTAATGAAGAGGTTCCGTCAGCCTACACATACTGTGTTTGGTAATGAAGAGGTTCCGTCAGCCTACACATACTGTATTTAGTAATGAAGAGGTTCCGTCAGCCTACACATACTGTGTTTGGTAATGAAGAGATTCCATCAGCCTACACATATACATACTGTGTTTGGTAATGAAGAGGTTCCATCAGCCTAAACATATACATACTGTGTTTGGTAATGAAGAGGTTCCATCAGTCTACACATATACATACCTTGTTTGGTAATGAAGAGGTTCCGTCAGCCTACACATATACATACTGTGTATGGTAATGAAGAGGTTCCATCAGCCTACACATATACATACAGTGTTTGGTAATGAAGAGGTTCCATCAGCCTACACATACACATACTGTGTTTGGTAATGAAGAGGTTCCATCAGCCTATACATACTGTGTTTGGTAATGAAGAGGTTCCGTCAGCCTACACATATACATACTGTGTTTGGTAATGAAGAGGTTCCATCAGCCTACACATACACATACTGTGTTTGGTAATGAAGAGGTGCCATCAGCCTACACATATACATATTGTGTTTGGTAATGAAGAGGTTCCGTCAGCCTACACATATACATACTGTGTTTGGTAATGAAGAGGTTCCATCAGCCTACACATATACATACTGTGTATGGTAATGAAGAGGTTCCATCAGCCTACACATATACATACGGTGTTTGGTAATGAAGAGGTTCCATCAGCCTACACATACTGTGTTTGGTAATGAAGAGGTGCCATCAGCCTACACATATACATATTGTGTTTGGTAATGAAGAGGTTCCATCAGCCTATACATACTGTGTTTGGTAATGAAGAGGTTCCGTCAGCCTACACATATACATACTGTGTTTGGTAATGAAGAGTTTCCATCAGCCTACACATACACATACTGTGTTTGGTAATGAAGAGGTGCCATCAGCCTACACATATACATATTGTGTTTGGTAATGAAGAGGTTCCGTCAGCCTACACATATACATACTGTGTTTGGTAATGAAGAGGTTCCATCAGCCTACACATATACATACTGTTTTTGGTAATGAAGAGGTTCTATCAGCCTACACATATACATACTGTGTTTGGTAATGAAGAGGTTCCATCAGCATACACATACTGTGTTTGGTAATGAAGAGGTTCCATCAGCCTACACATAATGTGTTTTGTAATGAAGAGGTTCCGTCAGCCTACACATACTGTATTTAGTAATGAAGAGGTTCCATCAGCCTACACATATACATACGGTGTTTGGTAATGAAGAGGTTCCATCAGCCTACACATACACATACTGTGTTTGGTAATGAAGAGGTTCCATCAGCCTATACATACTGTGTTTGGTAATGAAGAGGTTCCGTCAGCCTACACATATACATACTGTGTTTGGTAATGAAGAGGTTCCATCAGCCTACACATACACATACTGTGTTTGGTAATGAAGAGGTGCCATCAGCCTACACATATACATATTGTGTTTGGTAATGAAGAGGTTCCGTCAGCCTACACATATACATACTGTGTTTGGTAATGAAGAGGTTCCATCAGCCTACACATAACATACTGTGTTTGGTAAAGAAGCGGTTCCGTCAGCCTACACATACTGTGTTTGGTAATGAAGAGGTTCCGTCAGCCTACACATACTGTATTTAGTAATGAAGAGGTTCCGTCAGCCTACACATACTGTGTTTGGTAATGAAGAGATTCCATCAGCCTACACATATACATACTGTGTTTGGTAATGAAGAGGTTCCATCAGCCTAAACATATACATACTGTGTTTGGTAATGAAGAGGTTCCATCAGTCTACACATATACATACTGTGTTTGGTAATGAAGAGGTTCCGTCAGCCTACACATATACATACTGTGTATGGTAATGAAGAGGTTCCATCAGCCTACACATATACATACGGTGTTTGGTAATGAAGAGGTTCCATCAGCCTACACATACACATAATGTGTTTGGTAATGAAGAGGTGCCATCAGCCTACACATATACATATTGTGTTTGGTAATGAAGAGGTTCCATCAGCCTATACATACTGTGTTTGGTAATGAAGAGGTTCCGTCAGCCTACACATATACATACTGTGTTTGGTAATGAAGAGGTTCCATCAGCCTACACATACACATACTGTGTTTGGTAATGAAGAGGTGCCATCAGCCTACACATATACATATTGTGTTTGGTAATGAAGAGGTTCCGTCAGCCTACACATATACATACTGTGTTTGGTAATGAAGAGGTTCCATCAGCCTACACATATACATACTGTTTTTGGTAATGAAGAGGTTCTATCAGCCTACACATATACATACTGTGTTTGGTAATGAAGAGGTTCCATCAGCATACACATACTGTGTTTGGTAATGAAGAGGTTCCATCAGCCTACACATAATGTGTTTGGTAATGAAGAGGTTCCGTCAGCCTACACATACTGTATTTAGTAATGAAGAGGTTCCATCAGCCTACACATATACATACTGTGTTTGGTAATGAAGAGGTTCCATCAGCCTATACATACTGTGTTTGGTAATGAAGAGGTTCCGTCAGCCTACACATACTGTTTGGTAATGAAGAGGTTCCATCAGCCTAAACATATACATACTGTGTTTGGTAATGAAGAAGTTACATCAGCCTACACATACTGTGTTTGGTAATGAAGAGGTTCGGTCAGCTTACACATACTGTGTTTGGTAATGAAGAGGTTCCGTCAGCCTACACATACTGTATTTAGTAATGAAGAGGTTCCGTCAGCCTACACATACTGTGTTTGGTAATGAAGAAATTCCATCAGCCTATACATACTGTGTTTGGTAATGAAGAGGTTCCGTCAGCCTACACATACTATGTTTGGTAATGAAGAGGTTCCGTCAGCCTACACATACTGTATTTAGTAATGAAGAGGTTCCGTCAGCCTACACATACTGTGTTTGGTAATGAAGAGATTCCATCAGCCTACACATATACTTACTGTGTTTGGTAATGAAGAGGTTCCGTCAGCCTACACATATACATACTGTGTTTGGTAAGGAAGAGGTTCCGTCAGCCTACACATACTGTGTTTGGTAATGAAGAGGTTCCGTCAGCCTACACATACTGTGTTTGGTAATGAAGAGGTTCCATCAGCCTAAACATATACATACTGTGTTTGGTAATGAAGAGGTTCCGTCAGCCTACATATACTGTATTTAGTAATGAAGAGGTTCCGTCAGCCTACACATACTGTGTTTGGTAATGAAGAGTTACCATCAGCCTACACATATACATACTGTGTTTGGTAATGAAGAGGTTCCGTCAGCCTACACATAATGTGTTTGGTAATGAAGAGGTTCCGTCAGCCTACACATACTGTATTTAGTAATGAAGAGGTTCCGTCAGCCTACACATACTGTGTTTGGTAATGAAGAGATTCCATCAGCCTACACATATACATACTGTTTTTGGTAATGAAGAGGTTCCGTCAGCCTACACATACTGTGTTTCGTAATGAAGAGGTTCCATCAGCCTACACATACTGTGTTTGGTAATGAAGAGATTCCACAGCCTACACATATACATACTGTGTTTGGTAATGAACAGGTTCCGTCAGCCTACACATATACATACTGTGTTTGGTAATGAAGAGGTTCCATCAGCCTATACATACTGTGTTTGGTAATGAAGAGGTTCCGTCAGCCTACACATACTGTTTGGTAATGAAGAGGTTCCAACAGCCTAAACATATACATACTGTGTTTGGTAATGAAGAAGTTCCGTCAGCCTACACATACTGTGTTTGGTAATGAAGAGGTTCCGTCAGCCTACACATACTGTGTTTGGTAATGAAGAGGTTCCGTCAGCCTACACATACTGTATTTAGTAATGAAGAGGTTCCATCAGCCAACACATACTGTGTTTGGTAATGAAGAGGTTCCATCAGCCTACACATATACATACTGTGTTTGGTAATGAATAGGTTCCATCAGCCTACACATATACATACTGTATTTGGTAATAAAGAGATTCCATCAGCCTACACATATACATACTGTGTTTGGTAATGAAGAGGTTCATACTGTGTTTGGTAATGAAGAGGTTCCGTCAGCCTACACATATACATACTGTGTTTGGTAATGAAGAGGTTCCGTCAGCATACACATATACATACTGTGTTTGGTAATGAAGAGGTTCCGTCAGCCTACACATATACATACTGTGTTTGGTAATGAAGAGGTTCCATCAGCATACACATATACATACTGTTTTTGGTAATGAAGAGGTTCTATCAGCCTACACATATACATACTGTGTTTGGTAAAGAAGCGGTTCCGTCAGCCAACACATATACATACTGTGTTTGGTAATGAAGAGGTTCCATCAGCCTACACATATACATACTGTGTTTGGTAATGAAGCGGTTCCGTCAGCCTACACATACTGTGTTTGGTAATGAAGAGGTTCCGTCAGCCTACACATACTGTGTTTGGTAATGAAGAGGTTCCGTCAGCCTACACATACTGTATTTAGTAATGAAGAGGTTCCGTCAGCCTACACATACTGTGTTTGGTAATGAAGAGATTCCATCAGCCTACACATATACATACTGTGTTTGGTAATGAAAAGGTTCCATCAGCCTAAACATATACATACTGTGTTTGGTAATGAAGAGGTTCCATCAGTCTACACATATACATACTGTGTTTGGTAATGAAGAGGTTCCGTCAGCCTACACATATACATACTGTGTATGGTAATGAAGAGGTTACATCAGCCTACACATATACATACGGTGTTTGGTAATGAAGAGGTTCCATCAGCCTACACATACACATACTGTGTTTGGTAATGAAGAGGTGCCATCAGCCTACACATATACATATTGTGTTTGGTAATGAAGAGGTTCCATCAGCCTATACATACTGTGTTTGGTAATGAAGAGGTTCCGTCAGCCTACACATATACATACTGTGTTTGGTAATGAAGAGGTTCCATCAGCCTACACATACACATACTGTGTTTGGTAATGAAGAGGTGCCATCAGCCTACACATATACATATTCAGCCTACACATATACATACTGTGTTTGGTAATGAAGAGGTTCCATCAGCCTACACATATACATACTGTTTTTGGTAATGAAGAGGTTCTATCAGCCTACACATATACATACTGTGTTTGGTAATGAAGAGGTTCCATCAGCATACACATACTGTGTTTGGTAATGAAGAGGTTCCATCAGCCTACACATAATGTGTTTGGTAATGAAGAGGTTCCGTCAGCCTACACATACTGTATTTAGTAATGAAGAGGTTCCATCAGCCTACACATATACATACTGTGTTTGGTAATGAAGAGGTTCCATCAGCCTATACATACTGTGTTTGGTAATGAAGAGGTTCCGTCAGCCTACACATACTGTTTGGTAATGAAGAGGTTCCATCAGCCTAAACATATACATACTGTGTTTGGTAATGAAGAAGTTCCATCAGCCTACACATACTGTGTTTGGTAATGAAGAGGTTCGGTCAGCTTACACATACTGTGTTTGGTAATGAAGAGGTTCCGTCAGCCTACACATACTGTATTTAGTAATGAAGAGGTTCCGTCAGCCTACACATACTGTGTTTGGTAATGAAGAAATTCCATCAGCCTATACATACTGTGTTTGGTAATGAAGAGGTTCCGTCAGCCTACACATACTATGTTTGGTAATGAAGAGGTTCCGTCAGCCTACACATACTGTATTTAGTAATGAAGAGGTTCCGTCAGCCTACACATACTGTGTTTGGTAATGAAGAGATTCCATCAGCCTACACATATACATACTGTGTTTGGTAATGAAGAGGTTCCGTCAGCCTACACATATACATACTGTGTTTGGTAAGGAAGAGGTTCCGTCAGCCTACACATACTGTGTTTGGTAATGAAGATGTTCCGTCAGCCTACACATACTGTGTTTGGTAATGAAGAGGTTCCGTCAGCCTACACATACTATGTTTGGTAATGAAGAGGTTCCATCAGCCTAAACATATACATACTGTGTTTGGTAATGAAGAGGTTCCGTCAGCCTACACATACTGTATTTAGTAATGAAGAGGTTCCGTCAGCCTACACATACTGTGTTTGGTAATGAAGAGTTACCATCAGCCTACACATATACATACTGTGTTTGGTAATGAAGAGGTTCCGTCAGCCTACACATTATATATACATACTGTGTTTGGTAATGAAGAGGTTCCGTCAGCCTACACATAATGTGTTTGTTAATGAAGAGGTTCCGTCAGCCTACACATACTGTATTTAGTAATGAAGAGGTTCCGTCAGCCTACACATACTGTGTTTGGTAATGAAGAGATTCCATCAGCCTACACATATACATACTGTTTTTGGTAATGAAGAGGTTCCGTCAGCCTACACATACTGTGTTTCGAAATAAAGAGGTTCCATCAGCCTACACATACTGTGTTTGGTAATGAAGAGATTCCACAGCCTACACATATACATACTGTGTTTCGTAATGAACAGGTTCCGTCAGCCTACACATATACATACTGTGTTTGGTAATGAAGAGGTTCCATCAGCCTACAAATATACATACTGTTTTTGGTAATGAAGAGGTTCCATCAGCCTACACATATACATACTGTGTTTGGTAATGAAGAGGTTCCATCAGCCTATACATACTGTGTTTGGTAATGAAGAGGTTCCGTCAGCCTACACATACTGTTTGGTAATGAAGAGGTTCCAACAGCCTAAACATATACATACTGTGTTTGGTAATGAAGAAGTTCCGTCAGCCTACACATACTGTGTTTGGTAATGAAGAGGTTCCGTCAGCCTACACATACTGTGTTTGTTAATGAAGAGGTTCCGTCAGCCTACACATACTGTATTTAGTAATGAAGAGGTTCCGTTAGCCTACACATACTGTGTTTGGTAATGAAGAGATTCCATCAGCCTACACATATACATTCTGTGTTTGATAATGAAGAGGTTCCATCAGCCTACACATATACATACTGTGTTTGGTAATGAATAGGTTCCATCAGCCTACACATATACATACTGTATTTGGTAATAAAGAGATTCCATCAGCCTACACATATACATACTGTGTTTGGTAATGAAGAGGTTCATACTGTGTTTGGTAATGAAGAGGTTCCGTCAGCCTACACATATACATACTGTGTTTGGTAATGAAGAGGTTCCGTCAGCATACACATATACATACTGTGTTTGGTAATGAAGAGGTTCCGTCAGCCTACACATATACATACTGTGTTTGGTAACGAAGAGGTTCCATCAGCATACACATATACATACTGTGTTTGGTAATGAATAGGTTACATCAGCCTACACATATACATACTGTATTTGGTAATAAAGAGGTTCCATCAGCCTACACATATACATACTGTGTTTGTTAATGAAGAGGTTCCATCAGCCTACACATATACATACTGTATTTGGTAATGAAGAGGTTCCATCAGCCTACACATATACATACTGTGTTTTGTAATGAAGAGGTTCCATCAGCCTACACATATACATACTGTGTTTGGTAATGAAGAGGTTCCATCAGCCTATACATACTGTGTTTGGTAATGAAGAGATTCCATCAGCCTACACATATACATACTGTGTTTTGTAATGAAGAGGTTCCATCAGCCTACAAATATACATACTGTTTTTGGTAGTGAAGAGGTTCCATCAGCCTACACATATACATACTGTGTTTGGTAATGAAGAGGTTCCATCAGCCTACACATATACATACTGTGTTTGGTAATGAAGAGGTTCCATCAGCCTATACATACTGTGTTTGGTAATGAAGAGGTTCTCTCAGCCTACACATACTGTTTGGTAATGAAGAGGTTCCATCAGCCTAAACATATTCATACTGTGTTTGGTAATGAAGAAGTTCCGTCAGCCTACACATACTGTGTTTGGTAACGAAGAGGTTCCGTCAGCCTACACATACTGTGTTTGGTAATGAAGAGGTTCCGTCAGCCTACACATACTGTATTTAGTAATGAAGAGGTTCCGTCAGACTACACATACTGTGTTTGGTAATGAAGAGATTCCATCAGCCTATACATACTGTGTTTGGTAATGAAGAGGTTCCGTCAGCCTACACATACTGTATTTAGTAATGAAGAGGTTCCGTCAGCCTACACATACTGTGTTTGGTAATGAAGAGATTCCATCAGCCTACACATATACATACTGTGTTTGGTAATGAAGAGGTTCCGTCAGCCTACACATATACATACTGTGTTTGGTAATGAAGAGGTTCCGTCAGCCTACACATACTGTGTTTGGTAATGAAGAGGTTCCATCAGCCTATACATACTGTGTTTGGTAATGAAGAGATTCCATCAGCCTACACATATACATACTGTGTTTGGTAATGAAGAGGTTCCGTCAGCCTACACATATACATACTGTGTTTGGTAATGAAGAGGTTCCATCAGCCTACAAATATACATACTGTTTTTGGTAATGAAGAGGTTCCATCAGCCTACACATATACATACTGTGTTTGGTAATGAAGAGGTTCCATCAGCCTACACATATACATACTGTGTTTGGTAATGAAGAGGTTCCGTCAGCCTACACATACTGTTTGGTAATGAAGAGGTTCCATCAGCCTAAACATATACATACTGTGTTTGGTAATGAAGAAGTTCCGTCAGCCTACACATACTGTGTTTGGTAATGAAGAGGATCCGTCAGCCTACACATACTGTGTTTGGTAATGAAGAGGTTCCGTCAGCCTACACATACTGTATTTAGTAATGAAGAGGTTCCGTCAGCCTACACATACTGTGTTTGGTAATGAAGAGATTCCATCAGCCTATGCATACTGTGTTTGGTAATGAAGAGGTTCCGTCAGCCTACACATACTATGTTTGGTAATGAAGAGGTTCCGTCAGCCTACACATACTGTATTTAGTAATGAAGAGGTTCCGTCAGCCTACACATACTGTGTTTGGTAATGAAGAGATTCCATCAGCCTACACATATACATACTGTGTTTGGTAATGAAGAGGTTCCGTCAGCCTACACATATACATACTGTGTTTGGTAATGAAGAGGTTCCGTCAGCCTACACATACTGTGTTTGGTAATGAAGAGGTTCTGTCAGCCTACACATACTGTGTTTGGTAATGAAGAGGTTCCGTCAGCCTACACATACTGTGTTTGGTAATGAAGAGGTTCCATCAGCCTAAACATATACATACTGTGTTTGGTAATGAAGAAGTTCCGTCAGCCTACACATACTGTGTTTGGTAATGAAGAGGTTCCGTCAGCCTACACATACTGTGTTTGGTAATGAAGAGGTTCCGTCAGCCTACACATACTGTATTTAGTAATGAAGAGGTTCCGTCAGCCTACACATACTGTGTTTGGTAATGAAGAGTTTCCATCAGCCTACACATATACATACTGTGTTTGGTAATGAAGAGGTTCCGTCAGCCTACACATAATGTGTTTGGTAATGAAGAGGTTCCGTCAGCCTACACATACTGTGTTTGGTAATGAAGAGATTCCATCAGCCTACACATATACATACTGTGTTTGGTAATGAAGAGGTTCCGTCAGCCTACACATACTGTGTTTCGTAATGAAGAGGTTCCATCAGCCTACACATACTGTGTTTGGTAATGAAGAGATTCCACCAGCCTACACATATACATACTGTGTTTGGTAATGAAGAGGTTCCGTCAGCCTACACATATACATACTGTGTTTGGTAATGAAGAGGTTCCATCAGCCTACACATATACATACTGGTTTGGTAATGAAGAGGTTCCATCAGCCTACACATATACATACTGAGTTTGGTAATAAGAGGTTCCATCAGCCTACACATATACATACTGTGTTTGGTAATGAAGAGGTTCCATCAGCCTAAACATATTCATACTGTGTTTGGTAATGAAGAAGTTCCGTCAGCCTACACATACTGTGTTTGGTAACGAAGAGGTTCCGTCAGCCTACACATACTGTGTTTGGTAATGAAGAGGTTCCGTCAGCCTACACATACTGTATTTAGTAATGAAGAGGTTCCGTCAGACTACACATACTGTGTTTGGTAATGAAGAGATTCCATCAGCCTATACATACTGTGTTTGGTAATGAAGAGGTTCCTCAGCCTACTATACATACTGTGTTTGGTAATGAAGAGGTTCCGTCAGCCTACTATACATACTGTGTTTGGTAATGAAGAGGTTCCGTCAGCCTACACAACATACTGTGTTTGGTAATGAAGAGGTTCCATCAGCCTACACATATACATACTGTGTTTGGTAATGAAGAGGTTCCATCAGCCTACACATATACATACTGTGTTTGGTAATGAAGAGGTTCCATCAGCCTACACATATACATATGTGTTTGGTAATGAAGAGGTTCCATCAGCCTATACATACTGTGTTTGGTAATGAAGAGGTTCCGTCAGCCTACACATATACATACTGTGTTTGGTAATGAAGAGGTTCCATCAGCCTACACATACACATACTGTGTTTGGTAATGAAGAGGTTCCATCAGCCTACACATATACATACTGTGTTTGGTAATGAAGAGGTTCCATCAGCCTACACATATACATACTGTGTTTGGTAATGAAGAGGTTCCATCAGCCTACACATATACATACTGTGTTTGGTAATGAAGAGGTTCCATCAGCCTACACATACTGTGTTTGAAAAACCACACCACACAACATACTGTATTTAGTAATGAAGAGGTTCCATCAGCCTACACATATACATACTGTGTTTGGTAATGAAGAGGTTCCATCAGCCTATACATACTGTGTTTGGTAATGAAGAGGTTCCGTCAGCCTACACATACTGTTTGGTAATGAAGAGGTTCCATCAGCCTAAACATATACATACTGTGTTTGGTAATGAAGAAGTTCCGTCAGCCTACACATACTGTGTTTGGTAATGAAGAGTCGTCAGCCTACACATACTGTGTTGGTAATGAAGAGGTTCCTCAGCCTACACAACATACTGTGTTTGGTAAGAAGATCCATCAGCCTATACATACTGTGTTTGGTAATGAAGAGGTTCCATCAGCCTACACATACTATGTTTGGTAATGAAGAGGTTCCATCAGCCTACACATACTGTTTTGTAATGAAGAGGTTCCTCAGCCTACACATACTGTGTTTGGTAATGAAGAGGTTCCATCAGCCTACACTATACATACTGTTTTGGTAATGAAGAGGTTCCATCAGCCTACACATATACATACTGTGTTTGGTAATGAAGAGGTTCCGTCAGCCTACACATACTGTGTTTGGAATGAAGAGGTTCCTCAGCCTACACATACTGTTTTGAATGAAGAGGTTCCTCACCTACACATACTGTGTTTGGTAATGAAGAGGTTCCATCAGCCTACACATATACATACTGTGTTTGGTAATGAAGAGGTTCCGTCAGCCTACACATACTGTGTTTGGTAATGAAGAGGTTCCGTCAGCCTACACATACTGTGTTTGGTAATGAAGAGATTCCATCAGCCTACACATATACATACTGTGTTTGGTAATGAAGAGGTTCCATCAGCCTACACATATACATACTGTGTTTGGTAATGAAGAGGTTCCATCAGCCTACACATAATAAAACCCACCACACATACTGTGTTTGGTAATGAAGAGGTTCCGTCAGCCTACACATACTGTGTTTGGTAATGAAGAGGTTCCATCAGCCTACACATATACATACTGTGTTTGGTAATGAAGAGGTTCCATCAGCCTACACATATGTGTTGTAATGAAAGTTCCCAGCCTACACATATACATACTGTGTTTGGTAATGAAGAGGTTCCATCAGCCTACACATATACATACTGTGTTTGGTAATGAAGAGGTTCCATCAGCCTACACATATACATACTGTGTTTGGTAATGAAGAGGTTCCATCAGCCTACACATATACATACTGTGTTTGGTAATGAAGAGGTTCCATCAGCCTAACATATACAACAAAAACCCACACATATACATACTGTGTTTGGTAATGAAGAGGTTCCGTCAGCCTACACATACTGTGTTTGGTAATGAAGAGGTTCCGTCAGCCTACACATACTGTGTTTGTAATGAAGAGGTTCCTCAGCCTACACATATGTAATGAAGAGTTCCTAGCCTACACATACTGTGTTTGGTAATGAAGAGGTTCCATCAGCCTACACATATACATACTGTGTTTGGTAATGAAGAGGTTCCATCAGCCTACACATATACATACTGTGTTTGGTAATGAATAGGTTCCATCAGCCTACACATATACATACTGTATTTGGTAATAAAGAGATTCCATCAGCCTACACATATACATACTGTGTTTGGTAATGAAGAGGTTCCATCAGCCTACACATATACATACTGTGTTTGGTAATGAAGAGGTTCCGTCAGCCTACCTATACATACTGTGTTTGGTAATGAAGAGGTTCCGTCAGCCTACACATATACATACTGTGTTTGGTAATGAAGAGGTTCCATCAGCCTACACATATACATACTGTGTTTGGTAATGAAGAGGTTCCATCAGCCTACACATATACATACTGTGTTTGGTAATGAAGAGGTTCCATCAGCCTACACATATACATACTGTGTTTGGTAATGAAGAGGTTCCATCAGCCTACACATATACATACTGTGTTTGGTAATGAAGAGGTTCCATCAGCCTACACATATACATACTGTGTTTGGTAATGAAGAGGTTCCATCAGCCTACACATATACATACTGTGTTTGGTAATGAAGAGGTTCCATCAGCCTATACATACTGTGTTTGGTAATGAAGAGGTTCCATCAGCCTACAATACTGTGTTTGGTAATGAAGAGGTTCCATCAGCCTAAACATATACATACTGTGTTTGGTAATGAAGAGGTTCCGTCAGCCTACACATACTGTTTGGTAATGAAGAGGTTCCATCAGCCTACACATATACATACTGTGTTTGGTAATGAAGAGGTTCCGTCAGCCTACACATACTGTGTTTGGTAATGAAGAGGTTCCGTCAGCCTACACATACTGTGTTTGGTAATGAAGAGGTTCCATCAGCCTACACATATACATACTGTGTTTGGTAATGAAGAGGTTCCGTCAGCCTACACATATACATACTGTGTTTGGTAATGAAGAGGTTCCGTCAGCCTACACATACTGTGTTTGGTAATGAAGAGGTTCCGTCAGCCTACACATACTGTGTTTGGTAATGAAGAGGTTCCATCAGCCTACACATATACATACTGTGTTTGGTAATGAAGAGGTTCCATCAGCCTATACATACTGTGTTTGGTAATGAAGAGGTTCCATCAGCCTACACATATACATACTGTGTTTGGTAATGAAGAGGTTCCATCAGCCTACACATATACATACTGTGTTTGGTAATGAAGAGGTTCCATCAGCCTACACATATACATACTGTGTTTGGTAATGAAGAGGTTCCATCAGCCTACACATATACATACTGTGTTTGGTAATGAAGAGGTTCCATCAGTCTACACATATACATACTGTGTTTGGTAATGAAGAGGTTCTGTCCGCCTACACATATACATACTGTGTTTGGTAATGAAGAGGTTCCATCAGCCTACACATATACATACTGTGTTTGGTAATGAAGAGGTTCCATCAGCCTACACATATACATACTGTGTTTGGTAATGAAGAGGTTCCATCAGCCTACACATATACATACTGTGTTTGGTAATGAAGAGGTTCCATCAGCCTACACATATACATACTGTGTTTGGTAATGAAGAGGTTCCATCAGCCTACACATATACATACTGTGTTTGGTAATGAAGAGGTTCCATCAGCCTACACATATACATACTGTGTTTGGTAATGAAGAGGTTCCATCAGCCTACACATATACATACTGTGTTTGGTAATGAAGAGGTTCCATCAGCCTACACATACTGTGTTTGGTAATGAAGAGGTTCCATCAGCCTACACATATACATACTGTGTTTGGTAATGAAGATGTTCCATCAGCCTATACATACTGTGTTTGGTAATGAAGAGGTTCTGTCAGCCTACACATACTGTGTTTGGTAATGAAGAGATTCCATCAGCCTACACATATACATACTGTGTTTGGTAATGAAGAGGTTCCGTCAGCCTACACATATACATACTGTGTTTGGTAATGAAGAGGTTCCGTCAGCCTACACATACTGTGTTTGGTAATGAAGAGGTTCTGTCAGCCTACACATACTGTGTTTGGTAATGAAGAGGTTCCGTCAGCCTACACATACTGTGTTTGGTAATGAAGAGGTTCCATCAGCCTAAACATATACATACTGTGTTTGGTAATGAAGAAGTTCCGTCAGCCTACACATACTGTGTTTGGTAATGAAGAGGTTCCGTCAGCCTACACATACTGTGTTTGGTAATGAAGAGGTTCCGTCAGCCTACACATACTGTATTTAGTAATGAAGAGGTTCCGTCAGCCTACACATACTGTGTTTGGTAATGAAGAGTTTCCATCAGCCTACACATATACATACTGTGTTTGGTAATGAAGAGGTTCCGTCAGCCTACACATAATGTGTTTGGTAATGAAGAGGTTCCGTCAGCCTACACATACTGTGTTTGGTAATGAAGAGATTCCATCAGCCTACACATATACATACTGTGTTTGGTAATGAAGAGGTTCCGTCAGCCTACACATACTGTGTTTCGTAATGAAGAGGTTCCATCAGCCTACACATACTGTGTTTGGTAATGAAGAGATTCCACCAGCCTACACATATACATACTGTGTTTGGTAATGAAGAGGTTCCGTCAGCCTACACATATACATACTGTGTTTGGTAATGATTAATGCAGAGGTTCCATCAGCCTACACATATACATACTGAGTTTGGTAATTAAGAGGTTCCATCAGCCTACACATATACATTCTGTGTTTGGTAATGAAGAGGTTCCATCAGCCTAAACATATTCATACTGTGTTTGGTAATGAAGAAGTTCCGTCAGCCTACACATACTGTGTTTGGTAACGAAGAGGTTCCGTCAGCCTACACATACTGTGTTTGGTAATGAAGAGGTTCCGTCAGCCTACACATACTGTATTTAGTAATGAAGAGGTTCCGTCAGACTACACATACTGTGTTTGGTAATGAAGAGATTCCATCAGCCTATACATACTGTGTTTGGTAATGAAGAGGTTCCGTCAGCCTACACATACTGTATTTAGTAATGAAGAGGTTCCGTCAGCCTACACATACTGTGTTTGGTAATGAAGAGATTCCATCAGCCTACACATATACATACTGTGTTTGGTAATGAAGAGGTTCCGTCAGCCTACACATATACATACTGTGTTTGGTAATGAAGAGGTTCCGTCAGCCTACACATACTGTGTTTGGTAATGAAGAGGTTCCATCAGCCTATACATACTGTGTTTGGTAATGAAGAGATTCCATCAGCCTACACATATACATACTGTGTTTGGTAATGAAGAGGTTCCGTCAGCCTACACATATACATACTGTGTTTGGTAATGAAGAGGTTCCATCAGCCTACAAATATACATACTGTTTTTGGTAATGAAGAGGTTCCATCAGCCTACACATATACATACTGTGTTTGGTAATGAAGAGGTTCCATCAGCCTACACATATACATACTGTGTTTGGTAATGAAGAGGTTCCGTCAGCCTACACATACTGTTTGGTAATGAAGAGGTTCCATCAGCCTAAACATATACATACTGTGTTTGGTAATGAAGAAGTTCCGTCAGCCTACACATACTGTGTTTGGTAATGAAGAGGATCCGTCAGCCTACACATACTGTGTTTGGTAATGAAGAGGTTCCGTCAGCCTACACATACTGTATTTAGTAATGAAGAGGTTCCGTCAGCCTACACATACTGTGTTTGGTAATGAAGAGATTCCATCAGCCTATGCATACTGTGTTTGGTAATGAAGAGGTTCCGTCAGCCTACACATACTATGTTTGGTAATGAAGAGGTTCCGTCAGCCTACACATACTGTATTTAGTAATGAAGAGGTTCCGTCAGCCTACACATACTGTGTTTGGTAATGAAGAGATTCCATCAGCCTACACATATACATACTGTGTTTGGTAATGAAGAGGTTCCGTCAGCCTACACATATACATACTGTGTTTGGTAATGAAGAGGTTCCGTCAGCCTACACATACTGTGTTTGGTAATGAAGAGGTTCTGTCAGCCTACACATACTGTGTTTGGTAATGAAGAGGTTCCGTCAGCCTACACATACTGTGTTTGGTAATGAAGAGGTTCCATCAGCCTAAACATATACATACTGTGTTTGGTAATGAAGAAGTTCCGTCAGCCTACACATACTGTGTTTGGTAATGAAGAGGTTCCGTCAGCCTACACATACTGTGTTTGGTAATGAAGAGGTTCCGTCAGCCTACACATACTGTATTTAGTAATGAAGAGGTTCCGTCAGCCTACACATACTGTGTTTGGTAATGAAGAGTTTCCATCAGCCTACACATATACATACTGTGTTTGGTAATGAAGAGGTTCCGTCAGCCTACACATAATGTGTTTGGTAATGAAGAGGTTCCGTCAGCCTACACATACTGTGTTTGGTAATGAAGAGATTCCATCAGCCTACACATATACATACTGTGTTTGGTAATGAAGAGGTTCCGTCAGCCTACACATACTGTGTTTCGTAATGAAGAGGTTCCATCAGCCTACACATACTGTGTTTGGTAATGAAGAGATTCCACCAGCCTACACATATACATACTGTGTTTGGTAATGAAGAGGTTCCGTCAGCCTACACATATACATACTGTGTTTGGTAATGATTAATGCAGAGGTTCCATCAGCCTACACATATACATACTGAGTTTGGTAATTAAGAGGTTCCATCAGCCTACACATATACATTCTGTGTTTGGTAATGAAGAGGTTCCATCAGCCTACACATATACATACTGTGTTTGGTAATGAAGAGGTTCCATCAGCATACACATATACATACTGTGTTTGGTAATGAATAGGTTCCATCAGCCTACACATATACATACTGTATTTGGTAATGAAGAGGTTCCATCAGCCTACACATATACATACTGTGTTTGGTAATGAAGAGGTTCCATCAGCCTACACATATACATACTGTGTTTGGTAATGAAGAGGTTCCATCAGCCTATACATACTGTGTTTGGTAATGAAGAGATTCCATCAGCCTACACATATACATACTGTCTTTGGTAATGAAGAGGTTCCATCAGCCTACAAATATACATACTGTTTTTGGTAATGAAGATGTTCCATCAGCCTACACATATACATACTGTGTTTGGTAATAAAGAGGTTCCATCACCCTACACATATACATACTGTGTTTGGTAATGAAGAGGTTCCATCAGTCTACACATATACATACTGTGTTTGGTAATGAAGAGGTTCTGTCCGCCTACACATATACATACTGTGTTTGGCAATGAAGAGGTTCCATCAGCCTACACATATACATACTGTGTTTGGTAATGAAGAGGTTCCATCAGCCTAAATATATACATACTGTGTTTGGTAACGAAGAGGTTCCATCAGTCTACACATATACATACTGTGTTTGGTAATGAAGAGGTTCCGTCAGCCTATACATACTGTGTATGGTAATGAAGAGGTTCCATCAGCCTACACATATACATACTGTGTTTGGTAATGAAGAGGTTCCATCAGCCTATACATACTGTGTTTGGTAATGAAGAGATTCCATCAGCCTACACATATACATACTGTTTTTGGTAATGAAGAGGTTCCATCAGCCTACACATATACATACTGTGTTTGGTAATGAAGAGGTTCCATCAGCCTACACATATACATACTGTGTTTGGTAATGAAGAGTTCCATCAGCCTATACATACTGTGTTTGGTAATGAAGAGGTTCTGTCAGCCTACACATACTGTGTTGGTAATGAAGAGGTTCCGTCAGCCTACACATACTGTGTTTGGTAATGAAGAGATTCCATCAGCCTACACATATACATACTGTGTTTGGTAATGAAGAGGTTCCGTCAGCCTACACATACTGTGTTTGGTAATGAAGAGATTCCATCAGCCTACACATATACATACTGTGTTTGGTAATGAAGAGGTTCCGTCAGCCTACACATATACATACTGTGTTTGGTAATGAAGAGGTTCCGTCAGCCTACACATACTGTGTTTGGTAATGAAGAGGTTCCGTCAGCCTACACATACTGTGTTTGGTAATGAAGAGGTTCCGTCAGCATACACATACTGTGTTTGGTAATGAAGAGGTTCCATCAGCCTACACATATACATACTGTGTTTGGTAATGAAGAGGTTCCATCAGCCTATACATACTGTGTTTGGTAATGAAGAGATTCCATCAGCCTACACATATACATACGGTGTTTGGTAATGAAGAGGTTCCATCAGCCTACAAATATACATACTGTTTTTGGTAATGAAGAGGTTCCATCAGCCTACACATATACATACTGTGTTTGGTAATGAAGAGGTTCCATCAGCCTACACATATACATACTGTGTTTGGTAATGAAGATGTTCCATCAGCCTATACATACTGTGTTTGGTAATGAAGAGGTTCCGTCAGCCTACACATACTGTTTGGTAATGAAGAGGTTCCATCAGCCTAAACATATACATACTGTGTTTGGTAATGAAGAAGTTCCGTCAGCCTACACATACTGTGTTTGGTAATGAAGAGGTTCCGTCAGCCTACACATACTGTGTTTGGTAATGAAGATGTTCCGTCAGCCTACACATACTCTATTTAGTAATGAAGAGGTTCCGTCAGCCTACACATACTGTGTTTGGTAATGAAGAGATTCCATCAGCCTATACATACTGTGTTTGGTAATGAAGAGGTTCTGTCAGCCTACACATACTGTGTTTGGTAATGAAGACGTTCCGTCAGCCTACACATACTGTGTTTGGTAATGAAGAGATTCCATCAGCCTACACATATACATACTGTGTTTGGTAATGAAGAGGTTCCGTCAGCCTACACATACTGTGTTTGGTAATGAAGAGTTTCCGTCAGCATACACATACTGTGTTTGGTAATGAAGAGGTTCCATCAGCCTAAACATATACATACTGTGTTTGGTAATGAAGAAGTTCCGTCAGCCTACACATACTGTGTTTGGTAATGAAGAGGTTCCGTCAGCCTACACATACTCTGTTTGGTAATGAAGAGGTTCCGTCAGCCTACACATACTGTGTTTGGTAATGAAGAGGTTCCATCAGCCTACACATACTGTGTTTGGTAATGAAGAGGTTCCATCAGCCTACACAAATACATACTGTGTTTGGTAATGAAGAGGTTCCATCAGCCTATACATACTGTGTTTGGTAATGAAGAGATTCCATCAGCCTACACATATACATACTGTGTTTGGTAATGAAGAGATTCCATCAGCCTACAAATATACATACTGTTTTTGGTAATGAAGAGGTTCCATCAGCCTACACATATACATACTGTGTTTGGTAATGAAGAGGTTCCATCAGCATACACATATACATACTGTGTTTGGTAATGAAGAGGTTCCATCAGTCTACACATATACATACTATGTTTGGTAATGAAGAGGTTCTGTCCGCCTACACATATACATACTGTGTTTGGTAATGACGAGGTTCCATCAGCCTACACATATACATACTGTGTTTGGTAATGAAGAGGTTCCATCAGTCTACACATATACATACTGTGTTTGGTAATGAAGAGGTTCCATCAGCCTAAACATATACATACTGTGTTTGGTAATGAAGAGGTTCCATCAGCCTACACATATACATACTGTGTTTGGTAATGAAGAGGTTCCATCAGCCT
>CM026404.1:40407893-40426329 GCA_014843695.1 Archivesica marissinica | reverse complement strand
AGTTTATATACAACCTCCGCATACAGTTTATATACAACAACGCATACAGTTTATATACAACCTCCGCATACAGTTTATATACAACCTCCACATACAGTTTATATACAACCTCCACATACAGTTTATATACAACCTCCACATACAGTTTATATACAACCTCCACATACAGTTTATATACAACCTCCACATACAGTTTATATACAACCTCCACATACAGTTTATATACAACCTCCACATACAGTTTATATACAACCTCCACATACAGTTTATATACAACCTCCGCATACAGTTTATATACAACAACGCATACAGTTTATATACAACCTCCACATACAGTTTATATACAACCTCCACATACAGTTTATATACAACCTCCACATACAGTTTATATACAACCTCCACATACAGTTTATATACAACCTCCACATACAGTTTATATACAACAACGCATACAGTTTATATACAACCTCCTCATACAGTTTATATACAACCTCCACATACAGTTTATATACAACCTCCGCATACAGTTTATATACAACCTCCACATACAGTTTATATATAACCTCCACATACAGTTTATATACAACCTCCACATACAGTTTATATACAACCTCCACATACAGTTTATATACAACCTCTGCATACAGTTTATATACAACCTCCGCATACAGTTTATATACAACCTCCACATACAGTTTATATACAACCTCCGCATACAGTTTATATACAACCTCCGCATACAGTTTATATACAACCTCCACATACAGTTTATATACAACCTCCACATACCGTTTATATACAACCTCCGCATACAGTTTATACACAACCTCTGCATACAGTTTATATACAACCTCATACAGTTTATATACAACCTCCGCATACAGTTTATATACAACCTCCGCATACAGTTTATATACAACCTCCGCATACAGTTTATATACAACCTCCGCATACAGTTTATATACAACCTCCTCATACAGTTTATATACAACCTCTGCATACAGTTTATATACAACCTCCGCATACAGTTTATATACAACATCCGCATACAGTTTATATACAACCTCCACATACAGTTTATATACAACCTCCGCATACAGTTTATATACAACCTCCGCATACAGTTTATATACAACCTCCTCATACAGTTTATATACAACCTCCGCATACAGTTTATATACAACTATACATACAGTTTATATATACAACCTCCACATACAGTTTATATACAACCTCCGCATACAGTTTATATACAACCTCCGCATACAGTTTATATACAACCTCCGCATACAGTTTATATACAACCTCCACATACAGTTTATATACAACAATGCATACAGTTTATATACAACCTCTGCATACAGTTTATATACAACCTCCACATACAGTTTATATACAACAACGCATACAGTTTATATACAACCTCCGCATACAGTTTATATACAACCTCCTCATACAGTTTATATACAACCTCCGCATACAGTTTATATACAACCTCCTCATACAGTTTATATACAACCTCCACATACAGTTTATTTACAACCTCCTCATACAGTTTATATACAACCTCCTCATACAGTTTATATACAACCTCCGCATACAGTTTATATACAACCTCCACATACAGTTTATATACAACCTCCGCATACAGTTTATATACAACCTCCGCATACAGTTTATATACAACCTCCGCATACAGTTTATATACAACCTCCGCATACAGTTTATATACAACAACGCATACAGTTGATATACAACCTCCTCATACAGTTTATATACAACCTCCTCATACAGTTTATATACAACCTCCTCATACAGTTTATATACAACCTCCGCATACAGTTTATATACAACCTCCGCATACAGTTTATATACAACCTCCGCATACAGTTTATATACAACCGCCTCATACAGTTTATATACAACCTCCGCATACAGTTTATATACAACCTCTGCATACAGTTTATATACAACCTCCGCATACAGTTTATATACAACCTCCTCATACAGTTTATATACAACCTCCACATACAGTTTATATACAACCTCTGCATACAGTTATATACAACCTCCGCATACAGTTTATATACAACCTCCTCATACAGTTTATATACAACCTCCGCATACAGTTTATATACAACAACGCATACAGTTTATATACAACCACCGCATACAGTTTATATACAACAACGCATACAGTTTATATACAACCTCCGCATACAGTTTATATACAACCTCCTCATACAGTTTATATACAACCTCCGCATACAGTTTATATACAACAACGCATACAGTTTATATACAACCTCCGCATACAGTTTATATACAACCTCCTCATACAGTTTATATACAACCTCCGCATACAGTTTATATACAACCTCCTCATACAGTTTATATACAACAACGCATACAGTTTATATACAACCTCCACATACAGTTTATATACAACCTCCACATACAGTTTATATACAACCTCCACATACAGTTTATATACAACCTCCGCATACAGTTTATATACAACAACACATACAGTTTATATACAACCTCCACATACAGTTTATATACAACCTCCACATACAGTTTATATACAACCTCCGCATACAGTTTATATACAACAACGCATACAGTTTATATACAACCTCCTCATACAGTTTATATACAACCTCCGCATACAGTTTATATACAACCTCCGCATACAGTTTATATACAACCTCCGCATACAGTTTATATACAACCTCGCATACAGTTTATATACAACCTCCACATACAGTTTATATACAACCTCCACATACAGTTTATATACAACCTCCACATACAGTTTATATACAACCTCCGCATACAGTTTATATACAACCTCCACATACAGTTTATATACAACCTCCATACAGTTATATACAACCTCCGCATACAGTTTATATACAACCTCCGCATACAGTTTATATACAACCTCCTCATACAGTTTATATACAACCTCCGCATACAGTTTATATACAACCTCCGCATACAGTTTATATACAACCTCCACATACAGTTTATATACAACCTCCGCATACAGTTTATATACAACAACGCATACAGTTTATATACAACCTCCACATACAGTTTATATACAACCTCCGCATACAGTTTATATACAACCTCGCATACAGTTTATATACAACCCATACAGTTTATATACAACAACGCATACAGTTTATATACAACCTCCGCATACAGTTTATATACAACCGCATACAGTTTTATACAACCCGCATACAGTTTATATACAACCTCCACATACAGTTTATATACAACCTCCGCATACAGTTTATATACAACAACACATACAGTTTATATACAACCTCCGCATACAGTTTATATACAACCTCCTCATACAGTTTATATACAACAACGCATACAGTTTATATACAACCTCCGCATACAGTTTATATACAACCTCCACATACAGTTTATATACAACCTCTGCATACAGTTTATATACATCCTCCTCATACAGTTTATATACAACCTCTGCATACAGATTATGTACAACCTCTGCATACAGTTTATATACAACCTCCACATACAGTTTATACACAACCTCCACATACAGTTTATATACAACCTCCTCATACAGTTTATATACAACCTCTGCATACAGTTTATATACAACCTCTGCATACAGTTTATATACAACCTCTGCATACAGTTTATATACAACCTCTGCATACAGTTTATATACAACCTCCGCCTACAGTTTATATACAACCTCTGCATACAGTTTATATACAACCTCCTCATACAGTTTATATACAACCTCCGCATACAGTTTATATACAACCTCCACATACAGTTTATATACAACCTCCACATACAGTTTATATACAACCTCCTCATACAGTTTATATACAACCTCCTCATACAGTTTATATACAACCTCTGCATACAGTTTATATACATCCTCTGCATACAGTTTATATACAACCTCCGCATACAGTTTATATACAACCTCCGCATACAGTTTATATACAACCTCTGCATACAGTTTATATACAACCTCCTCATACAGTTTATATACAACCTCCTCATACAGTTTATATACAACCTCCGCATACAGTTTATATACAACCTCCGCATACAGTTTATATACAACCTCCTCATACAGTTTATATACAACCTCCACATACAGTTTATATACAACCTCCGCATACAGTTTATATACAACCTCCGCATACAGTTTATATACAACCTCCGCATACAGTTTATATACAACCTCCGCATACAGTTTATATACAACCTCCGCATACAGTTTATATACAACAACGCATACAGTTTATATACAACCTCCTCATACAGTTTATATACAACCTCCTCATACAGTTTATATACAACCTCCTCATACAGTTTATATACAACCTCCGCATACAGTTTATATACAACCTCCGCATACAGTTTATATACAACCTCCTCATACAGTTTATATACAACCTCCACATACAGTTTATATACAACCTCCGCATACAGTTTACATACAACCTCCGCATACAGTTTATATACAACCTCCGCATACATTTTATATACAACCTCCGCATACAGTTTATATACAACCTCCGCATACAGTTTATATACAACCTCTACATACAGTTTATATACAACCTCCGCATACAGTTTATATACAACCTCCTCATACAGTTTATATACAACCTCCACATACAGTTTATATACAACCTCTGCATACAGTTTATATACAACCTCCGCATACAGTTTATATACAACCTCCTCATACAGTTTATATACAACCTCCGCATACAGTTTATATACAACAACGCATACAGTTTATATACAACCTCCGCATACAGTTTATATACAACAACGCATACAGTTTATATACAACCTCCGCATACAGTTTATATACAACCTCCTCATACAGTTTATATACAACCTCCGCATACAGTTTATATACAACAACGCATACAGTTTATATACAACCTCCGCATACAGTTTATATACAACCTCCTCATACAGTTTATATACAACCTCCGCATACAGTTTATATACAACCTCCTCATACAGTTTATATACAACAACGCATACAGTTTATATACAACCTCCACATACAGTTTATATACAACAACGCATACAGTTTATATACAACCTCCCATCAGTTTATATACAACCTCATACAGTTTATATACAACCTCCGCATACAGTTTATATACAACCTCCTCATACAGTTTATATACAACCTCCGCATACAGTTTATATACAACCTCCGCATACAGTTTATATACAACCTCCACATACAGTTTATATACAACCTCCGCATACAGTTTATATACAACAACGCATACAGTTTATATACAACCTCCACATACAGTTTATATACAACCTCCACATACAGTTTATATACAACCTCCGCATACAGTTTATATACAACCTCCACATACAGTTTATATACAACAACGCATACAGTTTATATACAACCTCCGCATACAGTTTATATACAACAACGCATACAGTTTATATACAACTCCGCAACAGTTTATATACAACCTCCACATACAGTTTATATACAACCTCCACATACAGTTTATATACAACCTCCACATACAGTTTATATACAACCTCCACATACAGTTTATATACAACCTCCGCATACAGTTTATATACAACCTCCTCATACAGTTTATATACAACCTCCGCATACAGTTTATATACAACCTCCGCATACAGTTTATATACAACCTCCACATACAGTTTATATACAACCTCCACATACAGTTTATATACAACCTCCGCATACAGTTTATAACAACCTCGCATACAGTTTATATACACCTCATACAGTTTATATACAACCTCCGCATACAGTTTATATACAACCTCCGCATACAGTTTATATACAACCTCCGCATACAGTTTATATACAACCTCCGCATACAGTTTATATACAACCTCCTCATACAGTTTATATACAACCTCCGCATACAGTTTATATACAACCTCCGCATACAGTTTATATACAACCTCCTCATACAGTTTATATACAACCTCCGCATACAGTTTATATACAACTATGCATACAGTTTATATACAACCTCCGCATACAGTTTATATACAACTCCGCATACAGTTTATATACAACCTCCGCATACAGTTTATATACAACTATGCATACAGTTTATATATACAACCTCCACATACAGTTTATATACAACCTCCGCATACAGTTTATATACAACCTCCGCATACAGTTTATATACAACCTCCGCATACAGTTTATATACAACAACGCATACAGTTGATATACAACCTCCTCATACAGTTTATATACAACCTCCTCATACAGTTTATATACAACCTCCTCATACAGTTTATATACAACCTCCGCATACAGTTTATATACAACCTCCGCATACAGTTTATATACAATCGCCTCATACAGTTTATATACAACCTCCGCATACAGTTTATATACAACCTCTGCATACAGTTTATATACAACCTCCGCATACAGTTTATATACAACCTCCTCATACAGTTTATATACAACCTCCGCATACAGTTTATATACAACAACGCATACAGTTTATATACAACCTCCGCATACAGTTTATATACAACAACGCATACAGTTTATATACAACCTCCTCATACGGTTTATATACAACCTCCGCATACAGTTTATATACAACCTCCGCATACAGTTTATACACAACCTCCACATACAGTTTATATACAACCTCCACATACAATTTATATACAACCTCCACATACAGTTTATATACAACCTCCACATACAGTTTATATACAACCTCCACATACAGTTTATATACAACCTCCGCATACAGTTTATATACAACAACACATACAGTTTATATACAACCTCCACATACAGTTTATATACAACCTCCACATGCAGTGTATATACAACCTCCTCATACAGTTTATATACAACCTCCGCATACAGTTTATATACAACCTCCGCATACAGTTTATATACAACCTCCTCATACAGTTTATATACAACCTCCGCATACAGTTTATATACAACCTCTACATACAGTTTATATACAACCTCCGCATACAGTTTATATACAACCACCTCATACAGTTTATATACAACCTCCACATACAATTTATATACAACCTCTGCATACAGTTATATACAACCTCCGCATACAGTTTATATACAACCTCCTCATACAGTTTATATACAACCTCCGCATACAGTTTATATACAACAACGCATACAGTTTATATACAACCACCGCATACAGTTTATATACAACAATGCATACAGTTTATATACAACCTACATACAGTTTATATACAACCTCCGCATACAGTTTATATACAACCACCTCATACAGTTTATATACAACCTCCACATACAATTTATATACAACCTCTGCATACAGTTTATATACAACAACACATACAGTTTATATACAACCTCCGCATACAGTTTATATACAACCTCCTCATACAGTTTATATACAACAACGCATACAGTTTATATACAACCTCCGCATACAGTTTATATACAACCTCCACATACAGTTTATATACAACCTCTGCATACAGTTTATATACATCCTCCTCATACAGTTTATATACAACCTCTGCATACAGATTATGTACAACCTCTGCATACAGTTTATATACAACCTCCACATACAGTTTATACACAACCTCCACATACAGTTTATATACAACCTCCTCATACAGTTTATATACAACCTCTGCATACAGTTTATATACAACCTCTGCATACAGTTTATATACAACCTCTGCATACAGTTTATATACAACCTCTGCATACAGTTTATATACAACCTCCGCCTACAGTTTATATACAACCTCTGCATACAGTTTATATACAACCTCCTCATACAGTTTATATACAACCTCCGCATACAGTTTATATACAACCTCCACATACAGTTTATATACAACCTCCACATACAGTTTATATACAACCTCCTCATACAGTTTATATACAACCTCCTCATACAGTTTATATACAACCTCTGCATACAGTTTATATACATCCTCTGCATACAGTTTATATACAACCTCCGCATACAGTTTATATACAACCTCCGCATACAGTTTATATACAACCTCTGCATACAGTTTATATACAACCTCCTCATACAGTTTATATACAACCTCCGCATACAGTTTATATACAACCTCCGCATACAGTTTATATACAACCTCCTCATACAGTTTATATACAACCTCCACATACAGTTTATATACAACCTCTGCATACAGTTTATATACAACCTCCGCATACAGTTTATATACAACCTCCTCATACAGTTTATATACAACCTCCGCATACAGTTTATATACAACCTCCGCATACAGTTTATATACAACCTCCGCATACAGTTTATATACAACCTCCGCATACAGTTTATATACAACAACGCATACAGTTTATATACAACCTCCTCATACAGTTTATATACAACCTCCTCATACAGTTTATATACAACCTCCGCATACAGTTTATATACAACCTCCGCATACAGTTTATATACAACCTCCTCATACAGTTTATATACAACCTCCACATACAGTTTATATACAACCTCCGCATACAGTTTACATACAACCTCCGCATACAGTTTATATACAACCTCCGCATACATTTTATATACAACCTCCGCATACAGTTTATATACAACCTCCGCATACAGTTTATATACAACAACGCATACAGTTTATATACAACCTCCTCATACAGTTTATATACAACCTCCTCATACAGTTTATATACAACCTCCTCATACAGTTTATATACAACCTCCGCATACAGTTTATATACAACCTCCGCACACAGTTTATATACAACCTCCTCATACAGTTTATATACAACCTCCGCATACAGTTTATATACAACCTCTACATACAGTTTATATACAACCTCCACATACAGTTTATATACAACCTCCTCATACAGTTTATATACAACCTCTGCATACAGTTTATATACATCCTCCTCATACAGTTTATATACAACAACGCATACAGTTTATATACAACCTCCACATACAGTTTATATACAACAACGCATACAGTTTATATACAACCTCCGCATACAGTTTATATACAACCTCCTCATACAGTTTATATACAACCTCCACATACAGTTTATATACAACCTCCTCATACAGTTTATATACAACCTCCGCATACAGTTTATATACAACCTCCGCATACAGTTTATATACAACCTCCTCATACAGTTGATATACAACCTCCGCATACAGTTTATATACAACCTCCTCATACAGTTTATATACAACCTCCGCATACAGTTTATCTACAACCTCTGTATACAGTTTATATACAACAACGCATACAGTTTATATACAACAACGCATACAGTTTATATACAACCTCCGCATACAGTTTATATACAACAACGCATACAGTTTATATACAACAACGCATACAGTTTATATACAACCTCCACATACAGTATATATACAACCTCCGCATACAGTTTATATACAACCTCCGCATACAGTTTATATACAACCTCCTCATACAGTTTATATACAACAACGCATACAGTTTATATACAACCTCCGCATACAGTTTATATACAACCTCCACATACAGTTTATATACAACCTCTGCATACAGTTTATATACATCCTCCTCATACAGTTTATATACAACCTCTGCATACAGATTATGTACAACCTCTGCATACAGTTTATATACAACCTCCACATACAGTTTATACACAACCTCCACATACAGTTTATATACAACCTCCTCATACAGTTTATATACAACCTCTGCATACAGTTTATATACAACCTCTGCATACAGTTTATATACAACCTCTGCATACAGTTTATATACAACCTCTGCATACAGTTTATATACAACCTCCGCCTACAGTTTATATACAACCTCTGCATACAGTTTATATACAACCTCCTCATACAGTTTATATACAACCTCCGCATACAGTTTATATACAACCTCCGCATACAGTTTATATACAACCTCCACATACAGTTTATATACAACCTCCTCATACAGTTTATATACAACCTCCTCATACAGTTTATATACAACCTCTGCATACAGTTTATATACAACCTCCGCATACAGTTTATATACAACCTCCGCATACAGTTTATATACAACCTCTGCATACAGTTTATATACAACCTCCTCATACAGTTTATATACAACCTCCGCATACAGTTTATATACAACCTCCGCATACAGTTTATATACAACCTCCTCATACAGTTTATATACAACCTCCACATACAGTTTATATACAACCTCTGCATACAGTTTATATACAACCTCCGCATACAGTTTATATACAACCTCCTCATACAGTTTATATACAACCTCCGCATACAGTTTATATACAACCTCTGCATACAGTTTATATACAACCTCCGCATACAGTTTATATTCAACCTCCGCATACAGTTTATATACAACAACGCATACAGTTTATATACAACCTCCTCATACAGTTTATATACAACCTCCTCATACAGTTTATATACAACCTCCTCATACAGTTTATATACAACCTCCGCATACAGTTTATATACAACCTCCGCATACAGTTTATATACAACCTCCTCATACAGTTTATATACAACCTCCACATACAGTTTATATACAACCTCCGCATACAGTTTACATACAACCTCCGCATACAGTTTATATACAACCTCCGCATACATTTTATATACAACCTCCGCATACAGTTTATATACAACCTCCGCATACAGTTTATATACAACAACGCATACAGTTTATATACAACCTCCTCATACAGTTTATATACAACCTCCTCATACAGTTTATATACAACCTCCTCATACAGTTTATATACAACCTCCGCATACAGTTTATATACAACCTCCGCACACAGTTTATATACAACCTCCTCATACAGTTTATATACAACCTCCGCATACAGTTTATATACAACCTCTACATACAGTTTATATACAACCTCCGCATACAGTTTATATACAACCTCCTCATACAGTTTATATACAACCTCCACATACAGTTTATATACAACCTCTGCATACAGTTTATATACATCCTCCGCATACAGTTTATATACAACCTCCTCATACAGTTTATATACAACCTCCGCATACAGTTTATATACAACAACACATACAGTTTATATACAACCTCCGCATACAGTTTATATACAACAACGCATACAGTTTATATACAACCTCCGCATACAGTTTATATACAACCTCCTCATACAGTTTATATACAACCTCCGCATACAGTTTATATACAACAACGCATACAGTTTATATACAACCTCCGCATACAGTTTATATACAACCTCCTCATACAGTTTATATACAACCTCCGCATACAGTTTATATACAACCTCCTCATACAGTTTATATACAACAACGTATACAGTTTATATACAACCTCCACATACAGTTTATATACAACCTCCACATACAGTTTATATACAACCTCCACATACAGTTTATATACAACCTCCGCATACAGTTTATATACAACAACACATACAGTTTATATACAACCTCCACATACAGTTTATATACAACCTCCACATACAGTTTATATACAACCTCCACATACAGTTTATATACAACCTCCACATACAGTTTATATACAACCTCCACATACAGTTTATATACAACCTCCACATACAGTTTATATACAACAACGCATACAGTTTATATACAACCTCCTCATACAGTTTATATACAACCTCCACATACAGTTTATATACAACCTCCACATACAGTTTATATACAACCTCCACATACAGTTTATATACAACCTCCACATACAGTTTATATACAACCTCCACATACAGTTTATATACAACCTCCACATACAGTTTATATACAACCTCCACATACAGTTTATATACAACCTCCACATACAGTTTATATACAACCTCTGCATACAGTTTATATACAACCTCCGCATACAGTTTATATACAACCTCCACATACAGTTTATATACAACCTCCGCATACAGTTTATATACAACCTCCGCATACAGTTTATATACAACCTCCACATACAGTTTATATACAACCTCCACATACCGTTTATACACAACCTCCGCATACAGTTTATACACAACCTCTGCATACAGTTTATATACAACCTCATACAGTTTATATACAACCTCCGCATACAGTTTATATACAACCTCCGCATACAGTTTATATACAACCTCCGCATACAGTTTATATACAACCTCCGCATACAGTTTATATACAACCTCCTCATACAGTTTATATACAACCTCTGCATACAGTTTATATACAACATCCGCATACAGTTTATATACAACCTCCGCATACAGTTTATATACAACCTCCGCATACAGTTTATATACAACCTCCTCATACAGTTTATATACAACCTCCGCATACAGTTTATATACAACTATGCATACAGTTTATATATACAACCTCCACATACAGTTTATATATACAACCTCCGCATACAGTTTATATACAACCTCCGCATACAGTTTATATACAACCTCCGCATACAGTTTATATACAACAATGCATACAGTTGATATACAACCTCCTCATACAGTTTATATACAACCTCCTCATACAGTTTATATACAACCTCCTCATACAGTTTATATACAACCTCCGCATACAGTTTATATACAACCTCCGCATACAGTTTATATACAACCGCCTCATACAGTTTATATACAACCTCCGCATACAGTTTATATACAACCTCTGCATACAGTTTATATACAACCTCCGCATACAGTTTATATACAACCTCCTCATACAGTTTATATACAACCTCCGCATACAGTTTATATACAACAACGCATACAGTTTATATACAACCTCCGCATACAGTTTATATACAACAACGCATACAGTTTATATACAACCTCCTCATACGGTTTATATACAACCTCCGCATACAGTTTATATACAACAACGCATACAGTTTATATACAACCTCCGCATACAGTTTATATACAACCTCCACATACAGTTTATATACAACCTCCACATACAATTTATATACAACCTCCACATACAGTTTATATACAACCTCCACATACAGTTTATATACAACCTCCACATACAGTTTATATACAACCTCCGCATACAGTTTATATACAACAACACATACAGTTTATATACAACCTCCACATACAGTTTATATACAACCTCCACATACAGTTTATATACAACCTCCACATACATTTTATATACAACCTCCGCATACAGTTTATATACAACCTCCACATACAGTTTATATACAACAACGCATACAGTTTATATACAACCTCCGCATACAGTTTATATACAACAACGCATACAGTTTATATACAATCTCCGCAAAAAGTTTATATACAACCTCCACATACAGTTTATATACAACCTCCACATACAGTTTATATACAACCTCCACATACAGTTTATATACAACCTCCACATACAGTTTATATACAACCTCCACATACAGTTTATATACAACCTCCGCATACAGTTTATATACAACAACGCATACAGTTTATATACAACCTCCACATACAGTTTATATACAACCTCCACATACAGTTTATATACAACCTCCACATACAGTTTATATACAACCTCCACATACAGTTTATATACAACCTCCACATACAGTTTATATACAACAACGCATACAGTTTATATACAACCTCCTCATACAGTTTATATACAACCTCCACATACAGTTTATATACAACCTCCGCATACAGTTTATATACAACCTCCACATACAGTTTATATACAACCTCCACATACAGTTTATATACAACCTCCACATACAGTTTATATACAACCTCCACATACAGTTTATATACAACCTCCGCATACAGTTTATATACAACCTCCGCATACAGTTTATATACAACCTCCACATACAGTTTATATACAACCTCCGCATACAGTTTATATACAACCTCCGCATACAGTTTATATACAACCTCCACATACAGTTTATATACAACCTCCACATACCGTTTATATACAACCTCCGCATACAGTTTATACACAACCTCTGCATACAGTTTATATACAACCTCATACAGTTTATATACAACCTCCGCATACAGTTTATATACAACCTCCGCATACAGTTTATATACAACCTCCGCATACAGTTTATATACAACCTCCGCATACAGTTTATATACAACCTCCTCATACAGTTTATATACAACCTCTGCATACAGTTTATATACAACCTCCGCATACAGTTTATATACAACATCCGCATACAGTTTATATACAACCTCCACATACAGTTTATATACAACCTCCGCATACAGTTTATATACAACCTCCGCATACAGTTTATATACAACCTCCTCATACAGTTTATATACAACCTCCGCATACAGTTTATATACAACTATGCATACAGTTTATATATACAACCTCCACATACAGTTTATATACAACCTCCGCATACAGTTTATATACAACCTCCGCATACAGTTTATATACAACCTCCGCATACAGTTTATATACAACCTCCACATACAGTTTATATACAACAATGCATACAGTTTATATACAACCTCTGCATACAGTTTATATACAACCTCCACATACAGTTTATATACAACAACGCATACAGTTTATATACAACCTCCGCATACAGTTTATATACAACCTCCTCATACAGTTTATATACAACCTCCGCATACAGTTTATATACAACCTCCTCATACAGTTTATATACAACCTCCACATACAGTTTATTTACAACCTCCTCATACAGTTTATATACAACCTCCTCATACAGTTTATATACAACCTCCGCATACAGTTTATATACAACCTCCACATACAGTTTATATACAACCTCCACATACAGTTTATATGCAACAACGCATACAGTTTATATACAACCTCCGCATACAGTTTATATACAACCTCCACATACAGTTTATATACAACCTCCACATACAGTTTATATACAACCTCCACATACAGTTTATATACAACCTCCACATACAGTTTATATACAACCTCCACATACAGTTTATATACAACAATGCATACAGTTTATATACAACAATGCATACAGTTTATATACAACAATGCATACAGTTTATATACAACAATGCATACAGTTTATATACAACAATGCATACCGTTTATGTACAACCTCCGCATACAGTTTATATACAACAATGCATACAGTTTATATACAACCTCCGCATACAGTTTATATACAACAATGCATACAGTTTATATACAACAATGCATACAGTTTATATTCAACAATGCATACAGTTTATATACAACAATGCATACAGTTTATATACAACAATGCATACAGTTTATATACAACCTCCGCATACAATTATTGTATATTCCCTGCCATAAGTCAACCTTTTAACAAATCAAATTTGCAAATGTACTTTGCTTTCATACTTCATACTTGTCTGTTTTATTTGTTTTAAAATAACTATATAGGTGTAGGCAATTATTTATAATACAAACCATAGAAAAAGCTAATACACAAATTATTGTTGTTCATCAGTGCGTGTTTTATGATTTGTAATGCAATAAAGTCAACCAAATATCTCAAATTGCACCCAGTTTCATTCAAAAATGAGTGAGAAAAAAACAATGTTGTAACAGTTATTTTTATTAGTCCACAAAGTACCCTCGACTTGTGGATTAGGATCCAGCCCCATTCAACACCAAGAACTGACATGGATTTGTGCATGATCAATAAATTAATAAGCAAATTACATTTGGACAAGTTCATTTATCAAAATGGGTAATTGTGTCTAAAAATAGTAATATTACTGGCAAAAAGTTTAGATCCCGATGAGACGGCTCGTCACGAGAACAATGGAGCATGTAGTATAGGTATTGTCTGGCTATAGTACATGTATATAGAATAGTGAGTGTGTCGTGAATGGAGCATGTAGTGTAGGTATTGTCTGGCTATATTACATGTATGTAGAATAGTGAGTGTGTCATAAATGGAGCATGTAGTGTAGGTATTGTCTGGCTATATTACATATATGTAGAATAGTGAGTGTGTCATGAATGGAGCATGTAGTGTAGGTATTGTCTAGCTATATTACATGTATGTAGAATAGTGAGTGTGTCATGAATGGAGCATGTAGTGTAGGTATTGTCTGACAATATTACATGTATGTAGAATAGTGAGTGTGTCGTGTATGGAGCATGTAGTGTAGGTATTGTCTGGCTATATTACATGTATGTAGAATAGTGAGTGTGTCATGAATGGAGCATGTAGTGTAGGTATTGTCTAGCTATATTACATGTATGTAGAATAGTGAGTGTGTCATGAATGGAGCATGTAGTGTAGGTATTGTCTGGCTATATTACATGTATGTAGAATAGTGAGTGTGTCGTGAATGGAGCATGTAGTGTAGGTATTGTCTAGCTATATTACATGTATGTAGAATAGTGAGTGTGTCATGAATGGAGCATGTAGTGTAGGTATTGTCTGACAATATTACATGTATGTAGAATAGTGAGTGTGTCGTGAATGTATTGTTTATGATTTTAGAGCACGACTCCGAAGCAGAAGGTGACAGATGACATCATATTTTCGGGCGAGGGTCCAGACTGCTACAGTGATGATGAGGACGAGTGTGTACAGACAAACTCCGGGTCCGAAGACGACATTATTACACCTACCATCATCATTACGCACTTGTCAACCCCTAAACCAGATTCCAAGTATGATACATAAGTATATTTCAGGTTGAGATTTTTTTTATTATCCCCTGTTCGTCCGTCTGTCCACACACACACTAACAGGTAATTACATGGCTAGTAGAGCTATTAGGTTTACTATCTAGTGGTCTAGGGTTAGCAGCTATGTTAATGGCTAATTACGTGGCTAGTAGAGCAATATGTTTACTGTCTAGTGGTCTAGGGTTAGCAGTTATGTTAATGGGTAATTACATGGCTAGTAGAGCAATAGGTTTACTGTCTAGTGGTCTAGGGTTAGCAGCTATGTTAACAGGTAATTACGTGGCTAGTAGAGCAATAGGTTTACTGTCTAGTGGTCTAGGGTTAGGAGCTATGTTAATGGTAATTATGTGGCTAGCAGAGCAATAGGTTTACTGTCTAGTGGTCTAGGGTTAGCAGCTATGTTAATGGGTAATTACGTGGCTAGTAGAGCAATAGGTTTACTGTCTAGTGGTCTAGGGTTAGCAGCTATGTTAATGGGTAATTACGTGGCTAGTAGAGCAATAGGTTTACTGTCTAGTGGTCTAGGGTTAGCAGCTATGTTAATGGGTAATTACGTGGCTAGTAGAGCAATAGGTTTACTGTCTAGTGGTCTAGGGTTAGCAGCTATGTTAACGGGTAATTATGTGGCTAGTAGAGCAATAGGTTTACTGTGTAGTGGTCTAGGGTTAGGAGCTATGTTAATGGATAATTATGTGGCTAGTAGAGCAATAGGTTTACTGTCTAGTGGTCTAGGGTTAGCAGCTATGTTAATGGGTAATTATGTGGCTAGTAGAGCAATAGGTTTACTGTATAGTGGTCTAGGGTTAGCAGCTATGTTAACAGGTAATTACGTGGCTAGTAGAGCAATAGGTTTACTGTCTAGTGGTCTAGGGTTAGCAGCTATGTTAATGGGTAATTATGTGGCTAGTAGAGCAATAGGTTTACTGTCTAGTGGTCTAGGGTTAGGAACTATGTTAATGGGTAATTACGTGGCTAGTAGAGCAATAGGTTTACTGTCTAGTGGTCTAGGGTTAGCAGCTATGTTAATGAGTATTACGTGGCTAGTAGAGCAATAGGTTTACTGTCTAGTGGTCTAGGGTTAGCAGCTATGTTAACAGGTAATTGTGTGGCTAGTAGAGCAATAGGTTTACTGTCTAGTGGTCTATGCTTAGCAGCTATGTTAACGGGTAATTACGTGGCTAGTAGAGCAATAGGTTTACTGTCTAGTGGTCTAGGGTTAGCAGCTATGTTAACAGGTAATTGTGTGGCTAGTAGAGCAATAGGTTTACTGTCTAGTGGTCTAGGGTTAGCAGCTATGTTAATGGGTAATTACGTGGCTAGTAGAGCAATAGTTTCTGTCTAGTGGTCTAGGGTAGCAGCTATGTTAATGGGTAATTACGTGGCTAGTAGAGCAATAGGTTTACTGTCTAGTGTCTAGGGTTAGCAGTTGTTAATGGGTAATTACGTGGCTAGTAGAGCAATAGGTTTACTGTCACTAGTGTTCTAGTTAGCAGCTATGTTAACAGTAAATTACGTGGCTAGTAGAGCAATAGGTTTACTGTCTAGTGGTCTAGGGTTAGGAGCTATGTTAATGGGTAATTAGGTGGCTAGTAGAGCAATAGGTTTACTGTCTAGTGGTCTAGGGTTAGCAGCTATGTTAATGGGTAATTACGTGGCTAGTA
>CM026404.1:40394014-40406893 GCA_014843695.1 Archivesica marissinica | reverse complement strand
TAGCATTGTAATGTACTTGTTTCATCTAGCATTGTAATGTACTTGTTCATCTAGCATTGCATTGTAATGTACTTGTTTCATCTAGCATTGTAATGTACTTGTTTCATCTAGCATTGTAATGTACTTGTTTCATCTAGCATTGTAATGTACTTGTTTCATCTAGCATTGTAATGTACTTGTTTCATCTAGCATTGTAATGTACTTGTTTCATCTAGCATTGTAATGTACTTGTTTCATCTAGCATTGTAATGTACTTGTTTCATCTAGCATTGTAATGTACTTGTTTCATCTAGCATTGTAATGTACTTGTTTCATCTAGCATTGTAATGTACTTGTTTCATCTAGCATTGTAATGTACTTGTTCATCTAGCATTGTAATGTACTTGTTTCATCTAGCATTGTAATGTACTTGTTCATCTAGCATTGTAATGTACTTGTTTCATCTAGCATTGTAATGTACTTGTTTCATCTAGCATTGTCATTGTAATGTACTTGTTTCATCTAGCATTGTAATGTACTTGTTTCATCTAGCATTGTAATGTACTTGTTTCATCTAGCATTGTAATGTACTTGTTTCATCTAGCATTGTAATGTACTTGTTTCATCTACCATTGTAATGTACTTGTTTCATCTAGCATTGTAATGTACTTGTTACATCTAGCATTGTCATTGTAATGTACTTGTTACATCTAGCATTGTAATGTACTTGTTACATCTAGCATTGTAATGTACTTGTTACATCTAGCATTGTCATTGTAATGTACTTGTTTCATCTAGCATTGTCATTGTAATGTACTTGTTTCATCTAGCATTGTAATGTACTTGTTTCATCTAGCATTGTAATGTACTTGTTTCATCTAGCATTGTAATGTACTTGTTTCATCTAGCATTGTAATGTACTTGTTTCATCTACCATTGTAATGTACTTGTTTCATCTAGCATTGTAATGTACTTGTTACATCTAGCATTGTCATTGTAATGTACTTGTTACATCTAGCATTGTAATGTACTTGTTACATCTAGCATTGTAATGTACTTGTTACATCTAGCATTGTCATTGTAATGTACTTGTTTCATCTAGCATTGTCATTGTAATGTACTTGTTTCATCTAGCATTGTAATGTACTTGTTTCATCTAGCATTGTAATGTACTTGTTTCATCTAGCATTGTAATGTACTTGTTTCATCTAGCATTGTAATGTACTTGTTTCATCTAGCATTGTAATGTACTTGTTTCATCTAGCATTGTAATGTACTTGTTTCATCTAGCATTGTAATGTACTTGTTACATCTAGCATTGTCATTGTAATGTACTGGTTTCATCGAGCATTGTAATGTACTGGTTTCATCGAGCATTGTCATTGTAATGTACTTGTTTCATCTAGCATTGTAATGTACTTGTTTCATCTAGCATTGTAATGTACTTGTTCATCTAGCATTGTAATGTACTTGTTTCATCTAGCATTGTAATGTACTTGTTTCATCTAGCATTGTAATGTACTTGTTTCATCTAGCATTGTCATTGTAATGTACTTGTTACATCTAGCATTGTAATGTACTTGTTTCATCTAGCATTGTAATGTACTTGTTTCATCTAGCATTGTAATGTACTTGTTTCATCTAGCATTGTAATGTACTTGTTTCATCTAGCATTGTAATGTACTTGTTTCATCTAGCATTGTAATGTACTTGTTTCATCTACCATTGTAATGTACTTGTTTCATCTAGCATTGTAATGTACTTGTTCATCTAGCATTGTAATGTACTTGTTTCATCTAGCATTGTAATGTACTTGTTTCATCTAGCATTGTAATGTACTTGTTCATCTAGCATTGTAATGTACTTGTTTCATCTAGCATTGTAATGTACTTGTTTCATCTAGCATTGTAATGTACTTGTTTCATCTAGCATTGTAATGTACTTGTTTCATCGAGCATTGTAATGTACTTGTTCACTATAATTGTAATGTACTTGTTCACTATAATTGTAATGTACTTGTTCACTATAATTGTCATGTACTTGTTCACTATAATTGTAATGTACTTGTTTCATCGAGCATTGTAATGTACTTGTTCACTATAATTGTAATGTACTTGTTCACTATAATTGTAATGTACTTGTTCACTATAATTGTCATGTACTTGTTCACTATAATTGTAATGTACTTGTTTCATCGAGCATTGTAATGTACTTGTTCACTATAATTGTAATGTACTTGTTCACTATAATTGTAATGTACTTGTTCACTATAATTGTCATGTACTTGTTCACTATAATTGTAATGTACTTGTTTCATCGAGCATTGTAATGTACTTGTTCACTATAATTGTAATGTACTTGTTCACTATAATTGTAATGTACTTGTTCACTATAATTGTCATGTACTTGTTCACTATAATTGTAATGTACTTGTTTCATCGAGCATTGTAATGTACTTGTTCACTATAATTGTAATGTACTTGTTCACTATAATTGTAATGTACTTGTTCACTATAATTGTCATGTACTTGTTCACTATAATTGTAATGTACTTGTTCACTATAATTGTAATGTACTTGTTCACTATAATTGCTGTACCAAATATGACTGAAATTTTATCAAGTGGAATAGGAAAATCAGTGCGGGTGTAGAAATTTCACAAAAACACGATTCTCAAATTTAACATTGAACAAATTGTGAATATTAAAACAAGGATATGCCGCTTTAATATCCAAGACGATGTTGTGCTAAGAGGATATTCAATAATTTGTTTGGTATATGATTGATTATATATCACTGAATGAACATTGAAAGCATTATTATCACAAGTGAAGATAGCAACGAGTGATAATAATAGCTTTCTATGTTCAAAAATGAAATATTATCCAATCATTCACTCAAACAAACAAATGTTCTTTTTATTTTAGGTTGAACAGTGTTTTTATGATAGAAATTGATGGAACCTGTATGCTAAATGACGCTAGAATGTTGTGTTAGACCACCTTAAGTGACATCATAAAACACGTCATTAATGATGTCGCTGACAGCTTGAATCTGAAAACGTATCAACATGCAGCGACTAGGTAGCACATGTGCAAAGTAGTTAAAAATAGTGTTATTGCATTGCTTTCAACCAGGTCACCAGAAAGCATAACATTAAAACACTTTATTCTATATTTCCGTTGTAGGTGTTAGAAGATAATGACTATGGTCGAGCCGTAGATTGGTGGGGTACAGGGGTGGTCATGTATGAGATGATGTGTGGGCGACTTCCATTCTACAATAGAGACCATGATGTTTTGTTTGAACTGATACTGTTACAAGCTGTGAAGTTTCCACGGACATTATCTGAAGATGCCAAGAATTTGCTTGGTGGAATGCTCGTGAAAACTCCAAAAGAAAGGTGCAGACAATTGTTCATGTATTTTAAAATTAATGTGGATGTTATCTCAATACATTTATTTCATGTAATCACTTTCCTATGTGGAGAACCTAGCTAGCTATCCAAATGTCATTGTACAACTCCATGCTATCTAGCTAGTTTATATTTGATTGATTAATGAGTTTATATTTTATTAGATTAATGAGTTTATATTTTATTAGATTAATGAGTTTATATTTTATTAGATTAATGAGTTTATATTTGATAGATTAATGAGTTTATATTTTATTAGATTAATGAGTTTATATTTTATTAGATTAATGAGTTTATATTTTATTAGATTAATGAGTTTATATTTGATAGATTAATGAGTGTATAATTGATAGATTAATGAGTGTATAATTGATAGATTAATGAGTTTATGTTTGATAGATTAATGAGTTTATATTTGATTAGATTAATGAGTTTATAGTTGATTAGATTAATGAGTTTATATTTGATAGATTAATGAGTTTATATTTGATTAGATTAATGAGTTTATATTTGATAGATTAATGAGTTTATATTTGATAGATTAATGAGTTTATATTTGATAGATTAATGAGTGTATAATTGATAGATTAATGAGTGTATAATTGATTAGATTAATGAGTTTATATTTGATAGATTAATGAGTTTATATTTGATTAGATTAATGAGTTTATATTTGATAGATTAATGAGTTTATATTTGATAGATTAATGAGTTTATATTTGATAGATTAATGAGTGTATAATTGATAGATTAATGAGTGTATAATTGATTAGATTAATGAGTTTATATTTGATAGATTAATGAGTTTATATTTGATTAGATTAATGAGTTTATATTTGATAGATTAATGAGTTTATATTTGATAGATTAATGAGTTTATATTTGATAGATTAATGAGTTTATATTTGATTAGATTAATGAGTTTATATTTGATTAGATTAATGAGTTTATATTTGATAGATTAATGAGTGTATAATTGATAGATTAATGAGTATATAATTGATAGATTAATGAGTTTATATTTGATTAGATTAATGAGTTTATATTTGATTTGATTAATGAGTTTATATTTGATTAGATTAATGAGTTTATATTTGATAGATTAATGAGTTTATATTTGATTAGATTAATGAGTTTATATTTGATTAGATTAATGAGTTTATATTGATAGATTAATGAGTGTATAATTGATAGATTAATGAGTTTATATTTGATAGATTAATGAGTTTATATTTGATTAGATTAATGAGTTTATATTTGATAGATTAATGAGTGTATAATTGATAGATTAATGAGTTTATGTTTGATAGATTAATTAGTTTATATTTGATAGATTAATGAGTTTATATTTGATAGATTAATGAGTTTATATTTGATAGATTAATGAGTTTATATTTGATAGATTAATGAGTTTATATTTGATTAGATTAATGAGTTTATATTTGATAGATTAATGAGTGTATAATTGATAGATTAATGAGTTTATGTTTGATAGATTAATTAGTTTATATTTGATAGATTAATGAGTTTATATTTGATAGATTAATGAGTTTATATTTGATAGATTAATGAGTTTATATTTGATAGATTAATGAGTTTATATTTGATTAGATTAATGAGTTTATATTTGATAGATTAATGAGTGTATAATTGATAGATTAATGAGTTTATGTTTGATAGATTAATGAGTTTATATTTGATTAGATTAATGAGTTTATATTTGATAGATTAATGAGTATATAATTGATAGATTAATGAGTTTATGTTTGATAGATTAACCCATTTCATTCTGCAACCCTTTCAGATAAGATATCCCCAATATCTGGACATTTAGCCAGATACTGATTAGGGACACTAAATTGTTTAGGGTATGTTGTATTAATTATATTAATAGCTATATCTCCCTTATTTTTCAACATATTTCCATATAATAAAGACCATTGGATAGAAGATACCTTTATCTTTTATCTGCTGCACAAATAATCAACAAATATTAGAGGCATGCATATGATAAAAATAAAACAAAGCATGCAGAGCAGTGGGTAATGGGCCATCAAAAAAATCTTACCTGTTCTTCAAAGCTCCATATATTCCGTTGGAAATATTGTTATAATCCAAGTGAATAAATTAACACAAATTATGTACACTATACACTGGCGAAAATCTTACCAAAAAATACCAATTATATCTCAAGTTATGGTCTTTCTACTAATTACATGTATGCTCCAGAAAATGTCTACAAAACTGCTGATATTGGCCAGATTATAGATTACGATGTTGGTCAGATTGTAGAAATTAAATGTATTCAAACTAATGTCTTTGTTATTTGTTGTAGGATTTTATAATTGATGGTTGAGATAGTTCAACATCCACCTAATCTTGTGGAGCTTATCAGGCCGAGGTAGCCTCTCTTCATTGTTGTGAAGATGGAGGTACCGCCAGATCAAGTTGAATCTATCACGTGGCATGATGTCGTTAAAAGATGTACGAAACATTCTTTTCTTCTGTCTCCAAGTCATTCCGGGCATGCAGACGAAGTATCCCCATACAAAATATTAAACCAATGAATGCTTTCATGGTGGGCATGTCGACAGGTTTCCATTTGGGAGCATGAGGTTGTGGTGGATTCCGTGTTCGTTCCTGGTCAGCATACCGATTGGTCTCGGTCACTAACCGTTGCTACATCTGAGCACCCCATATAGCATCAAAGTAATGCACAAGGCTGTGCTTCCTCTGGATGTTGCTCTGTGTGTCCAGAATGCTGGGTATATGGACGCTGCAGACGAGCTCGTTCTGCATCCAATTCTGGTCAAACTCTTCAAATTCGTCGCCGGAATCGTCCGAATCTGATGCCAAAAATCCATCTAAAAGTCCATCACGGCCATGATCGATCTCGGCAAAGTCAAAACGATGAAATGGTTCATTATTACCCATCGTCCATACCCTCCTGATCTACTTCAATATCACTCCCATCGCTATCCTGATTTCCATTATCTGCCATTATACTTCTACGATTAAATTTTCAGAATTTTTCGTCAAGATCTATTTTTTTCACTTGTTTTAAAAGTCACAGTAAATTTGTGAATAACTGTGCATATGCAGCCTCGTTTTGATCTTCAAAACGGAAATGCGATATATATGATAGATTAATGAGTTTATATTTGATAGATTGGGAGGTGGTGAAGCAGATGTGAAAGATCTCATGAATCACCCATTCTTCAAGAACATTAACTGGCAAGATCTTGTTGAGAAAAAGGTATGTAACTCTCTCCGGTTTTGCTTGTTAATACTGGGTGCTCTCCCCTCTCTTCCTGTCTATTATGTGCTTGTTATCACTGGGTGCTTTCCCCTTAATGCTCTCCTGTCTATTATGTGCTTGTTATCACTGGGTGCTTTCCCCTTAATGCTCTCCTGTCTATTATGTGCTTGTTATCACTGGGTGCTTTCCCCTTAATGCTCTCCTGTCTATTATGTGCTTGTTATCACTGGGTGCTTTCCCCTTAATGCTCTCCTGTCTATTATGTGCTTGTTATCACTGGGTGCTTTCCCCTTAATGCTCTCCTGTCTATTATGTGCTTGTTATCACTGGGTGCTTTCCCCTTAATGCTCTCCTGTCTATTATGTGCTTGTTATCACTGGGTGCTTTCCCCTTAATGCTCTCCTGTCTATTATGTGCTTGTTATCACTGGGTGCTTTCCCCTTAATGCTCTCCTGTCTATTATGTGCTTGTTATCACTGGGTGCTTTCCCCTTAATGCTCTCCTGTCTATTATGTGCTTGTTATCACTGGGTGCTTTCCCCTTAATGCTCTCCTGTCTATTATGTGCTTGTTATCACTGGGTGCTTTCCCCTTAATGCTCTCCTGTCTATTATGTGCTTGTTATCACTGGGTGCTTTCCCCTTAATGCTCTCCTGTCTATTATGTGCTTGTTATCACTGGGTGCTTTCCCCTTAATGCTCTCCTGTCTATTATGTGCTTGTTATCACTGGGTGCTTTCCCCTTAATGCTCTCCTGTCTTATTATGTGCTTGTTATCACTGGGTGCTTTCCCTTAATGCTCTCCTGTCTATTATGTGCTTGTTATCACTGGGTGCTTTCCCCTTAATGCTCTCCTGTCTATTATGTGCTTGTTATCACTGGGTGCTTTCCCCTTAATGCTCTCCTGTCTATTATGTGCTTGTTATCACTGGGTGCTTTCCCCTTAATGCTCTCCTGTCTATTATGTGCTTGTTATCACTGGGTGCTTTCCCCTTAATGCTCTCCTGTCTATTATGTGCTTGTTATCACTGGGTGCTTTCCCCTTAATGCTCTCCTGTCTATTATGTGCTTGTTATCACTGGGTGCTTTCCCCTTAATGCTCTCCTGTCTATTATGTGCTTGTTATCACTGGGTGCTTTCCCCTTAATGCTCTCCTGTCTATTATGTGCTTGTTATCACTGGGTGCTTTCCCCTTAATGCTCTCCTGTCTATTATGTGCTTGTTATCACTGGGTGCTTTCCCCTTAATGCTCTCCTGTCTATTATGTGCTTGTTATCACTGGGTGCTTTCCCCTTAATGCTCTCCTGTCTATTATGTGCTTGTTATCACTGGGTGCTTTCCCCTTAATGCTCTCCTGTCTATTATGTGCTTGTTATCACTGGGTGCTTTCCCCTTAATGCTCTCCTGTCTATTATGTGCTTGTTATCACTGGGTGCTTTCCCCTTAATGCTCTCCTGTCTATTATGTGCTTGTTATCACTGGGTGCTTTCCCCTTAATGCTCTCCTGTCTATTATGTGCTTGTTATCACTGGGTGCTTTCCCCTTAATGCTCTCCTGTCTATTATGTGCTTGTTATCACTGGGTGCTTTCCCCTTAATGCTCTCCTGTCTATTATGTGCTTGTTATCACTGTGTGCTTTCCCCTTAATGCTCTCCTGTCTATTATGTGCTTGTTATCACTGGGTGCTTTCCCCTTAATGCTCTCCTGTCTATTATGTGCTTGTTATCATCAGCTGGTTCGGCATGAACAGAACTGTAAAATGTATCATAAATTAATTAGAAATATGTGGAAAAGTTAGCAATTATACCAGAACATCTCTTTTATTTCACTCAATACATGTACAGAACATGCAAATATGAGGTATTTACAATAAACAAGACATACAAACGAGGCTACAAAACAAAAGCACAAAACAGAATATATCAATTGTCAAGGTGAATAAATATTTCCAATAGTATTTTTAGTTATAGACACAAATATCACAAATTTGGAAAAAGAGTATACCTGTTACATTCTTGTATGTGACATTATTATCATAATAAACTTACATAATTTCTGAAATTCTGAACTATTTTTGGTGCAAATTAATTTCTCTAATTTAAACATATTTGGGCGTCGAAAATACATCGGATTAATATATTGTCTTCTTTCATTTGTAAATTGTTCACATTCAAACAAATAGTGAAATTCATCCCCAATTCTGTTTCTGCAAGAGTTACATGTATTGCACAGTTTTTAAAAAGACAGTCATACAGAGCTGTTTATCTAGCTGTGTTTGATTTTGTGTTTGTATAATTACAGAAATGTTTGTTTGATTTAATAATAATCGTGTATTCACCCTTGCATCTAAAGATTATTAATGTTAGAAGCGTGTAACATCACTGATTGGATATCTATCCCATTGTAGTACATATTAATTGGCGACATTTGTACAGTAATTATTTTTATTGCAGAAGTATTTGTTTTATTTAATAATGATTGCCGATTCGTTGGATAATAAAAACACCTAAATAAAAGATTAACTCTAGAATACAACAACAACAACAACAACAACAACAATACCTTTATTGCATTAAACATTCATACAATGTCTATAGCAAGTACATGTATACATGTAAGTAACGACATGGATTTACAAAAGAGCAAGATGTTAATATACTCTCTGCTTATACTAATTTTAGTTTCTATATACATTTGCGAAATTTTTGTCTAAGATCGCTAAATTTCGGACATATAAGAAGTAAATGATATTCACTTTCTATCATGCCTGTATTGCAATATATACATATTCTTTCATTTCTGGGTATGTTTTGATATCTTCCACGCTCGATAGCTAAATCATGGGATGATGTTCGGAATTTTGTCAACGCCATTCTAAATCTGTCTTCTTTAATAAAGTCTAAATGTTTTTCAAAACTGAACGAGTGTTTAAACAAACAGTATGTCTCTAACCTCCCTGAATTATTAATAGTCGAATGCCAGCTTTGATAATATATATCTAATATTCTTTGTTTTACCTCATTATATCAACATATTAAATTGGTTCTGCCATATGTACATTAACCCACATTGTTCGAGAATATGTTTTATATGGTAAGCCCAGTTACACTTATTGTATATAATACCATTATCTACATCAGTTTTAAGTACATGATAAGTTTTGAACAGTAGTGACTGATTATTCAAAGTTAGTAGTTTTATCCAATATTTGATCATTACTAATGTATATACATTGGGGTTCTGCCCAATTCTCCATAAAGTCCGTCTAAGTTAGTTGAACACTTCACCCACAGAAGTTTTCTACAGAATTTGGAATGCATTGCCTCAATGTCGGGACTTTCATGATAACCCCATATCTCCGCAGCATAATTTAATATAGGAGACACCAAAGAATCAAACAATTTAATTTTTTGCTTGATGAGAATATTTAATTGGTTGTATATTGTAAACAAGTTATGGATTGAAAATGACGCATGTTGCGCTACTCGTTTTTGTGTACGGTTCCAATTCCCGTATCATTTAACATTGACTGCAATGAAGCTGGATCCTGTGCAAAGACTATCGCATCATCAGCGAACAACAATAAGAATATTTGTACATCATCAATATGTAAGATACCATCAATATTACTATTTATAGTAGTCAATATATCATTTTAAAAAAGGCTACTAGCCGTTTGACCCCGACATGTGAGTTTATAATATCTGATCTTGCACATTTATAACGTACATACGATTTTACACTATTATACATGGATTTTATCGCAATACTAAACTTTATACTGACGTTTTCATTCAATCATTTCTGCATTAAATATGCTCGATCAATTCTATCATACATTTTTTCCCAATCCAGAAATGCAACATACAGTTTTTTCTTACTTGCCAGTGTTCTGGTAATTAGAGCATGTAATATAAATATGCAATCTACTGTAGATTTGTTCTTTTGGAAACCATACTGGTTATCTATTAATTTGTCATGCTTATCAGTCCATAATGTGAGATGATTTACTAACAATTTAGAGTAAATTTTCGACAAAATATTAATAAGAGTTATACCCCTGTAGTTTTTTGCCTCATTTATATTGCCGCCCTTATATATCGGCACAATGATACCTTCTCCCCAACTCTCTGGAAATAGAGACTACAACTTGGATGTGAAAGAAACTACTAAAACACTATATTTTCCAGTGCACAATGATGCCCAGTGCACAATACAATGATGCCCAGTGCACAATACAATGATGCACAATTATGCCCAGTGCACAATACAATGATGCCCAGTGCACAATACAATGATGCCCAGTGCACAATTATGCCCAGTGCACAATACAATGATGCCCAGTGCACAATGATGCCCAATGATGCCCAGTGCACAATGATGCCCAGTGCACAATACAATGATGCCCAGTGCAACAATACAATGATGCCCAGTGCACAATGATGCCCAGTGCACAATGATGCCCAGTGCACAGTGACCAATGATGCCCAGTGCACAATACAATGATGCCCAGTGCACAATACAAATGATGCCCAGTGCACAATACAATGATGCCCAGTGCACAATACAATGATTCCCAGTGCACAATACAATGATGCCCAGTGCACAATACAATGATGCCCAGTGCACAATACAATGATGCCCAGTGCACAATGATGCCCAGTGCACAGTGATGCCCAGTGCACAGTGATGCCCATGATGCACAATACAATGATGCCCAGTGCACAATACAATGATGCCCAGTGCACAATGACCAGTGCACAATGATGCCCAATGATGCCCAGTGCACAATACCATGATTCCCAGTGCACAATACAATGATGCCCAGTGCACAATGATGCCCAGTGCACAGTGATGCCCAGTGCACAGTGATGCCCAATGATGCCCAGTGCACAATACAATGATGCCCAGTGCACAATACAATGATGCCCAGTGCACAATACAATGATGCCCAGTGCACAATACAATGATGCCCAGTGCACAATACAATGATTCCCAGTGCACAATACAATGATGCCCAGTGCAAAGTGATGCCCAATGCACAATGATGCCCAATGCACAATGATGCACAATGATGCCCAGTGCACAATACAATGATGCCCAGTGCACAATGATGCCCAGTGCACAATACAATGATTCCCAGTGCACAATGATGCCCAGTGCACAATGATGCCCAGTGCACAATGATTCCCAGTGCACAATACAATGATTCCCAGTGCACAATGATTCCCAGTGCACAATGATGCCCAGTGCACAATGATTCCCAGTGCACAATGATGCGGTGCACAATGATGCCCAGTGCACAATTGTGGTGTTGATGCCCAGTGCACAATACAATGATGCGTGTGTGGTGGTGTGGTGTTGTGTGTGTGGTGTGTGGTGTTGTGGTGGTGTGTGTGGTGTTGTGGTGGTGTGTGTGTGTGTGTGTGTGTGTGTGGTGTTGTGGTGTTGTGGTGTGTGGTGTGTGTGTGTGGTGTTGTGTGTGTGGTGTGTGTGTGTGGTGTTGTGGTGTGGTGGTGTGTTGGTGTGTGGTGTTGTGGTGTTGTGGTGTTGTGGTGTTGTGGTGTGTGTGTTGTGGTGTTGTTGTGGTGTTGTGGTGGGTGGTTGTGGTGTGTGGTGTGTGGTGTTGTGTCAGTGCACAATACAATGATGCCCAGTGCACAATGATGCCCAGTGCACAATACAATGATGCCCAGTGCACAATACAATGATGCCCAGTGCACAAGGATGCATGTCAGCATTCAATGAATATCTGTCTATATAATGATGCGGTGTTACTTGTTGATCACTAACATAGCAGCAATTATTTGTATATACATGTATATCAAACAGATCTATAGACTGCACATGTATATCAAACAGATATATGGACTACACACATCAGGGCCTGATCTGGCTCTTATTTTTTTGTAGCCAATTATTTTTAGCCAAATCTGTGCTTCCTTTAGCCAATTTCGGCACGTGCCATTTTTCCCAAACAGATTTTATATTATATTTATTATAATATATTTTAATATGTCATGCAATTGTACCACTTAAATGATGTATGCCCATAAACTACAACTCGGGTAAGAGTTACATTTGCAGTGATACATTACTTGACAAGTTGTGTCAACTTTCATTTTCAGAATCATTTTAAAGGTTTAAACAGTTAGACTAGTGCTGCAAGTCAACTATGCACATTTTATTACATCACATAAGACATTTGATATTTTGGGTTATTGGTGT
>CM026404.1:40377410-40393014 GCA_014843695.1 Archivesica marissinica | reverse complement strand
CATACAACAACCAGTCCATACAAAACGTACATAAAACAACCAGTCCATACAAAACGTATATACAACAACCAGTCCAACAAACACAACAACACCCAGTCCATACATAACGTACATACAACAACCAGTCCATACAAAACATATATACAACAACCAGTCCATACATGACGTACATACAACAACCAGTCCATACAAAACGTACATACAACAATCAGTCCATACAAAACGTATCTACAGCAACCAGTCCAAAGAAATACGTATATACAACAACCAGTCCATACAAACGTATATACAACAACCAGTCCATACAAAACGTATATACAACAACCACTCCATACAAAACGTATATACAACAACCAGTCCATACAAAACTTATATACAACAACCAGTCCATACAAAACGTATATACAACAACAAGTCCATACAAAACGTATTAACAACAACCAGTCCATACAAAACGCATATACAACAACCAGTCCATACATAACGTATATTCAACAACCAGTCCATACAAAACGTATATACAACAACCAGTCCATACAAAACGTATATACAACAACCAGTCCATACAAAACGTATATACAACAACCAGTCCATACAAAACGTATATACAACAACCAGTCCATACAAAACGTATATACAACAACCAGTCCATGCACTACGTACATACAACAACCAGTCCATACATAGCGTACATACAACAACCAGTCCATACAAAACGTACATACAATAACCAGTCCATGCACTACGTACATGCAACAACAAGTCCATACATATCGTACATACAACAAATAGTCCATACATAACGTTCATACAACACCCAGTCCATAAATAACGTACATACAACAACCAGTCCATACATAACGTACATACAACACCCAGTCCATACACAACGTACATAAAACACCCAGTCCATACATAACGTACATACAACACCCAGTCCATACATAGCGTACATACAACACCCTGTCCATACAAAACATATATACAACAACCAGTCCATAGAAATACGTATATACAACAACCAGTCCATATACATAACGTACATACAACAACCAGTCCATACAAAACGTACATACAACAACCAGTCCATGCACTACGTACATACAACAACCAGTTCATACATAACGTATATACAACAAAAACCATACAAAACACGTATATACAACAACCAGTCCATACAAAACGTACATACAACAACCAAGTCCATACAAAACGTACATACAAACAACCAGTCCATACATAAACGTATATACACAAACCAGTCCATACAAAACGTATATACAACAACCAGTCCATACAAAACGTATATACAACAACCAGTCCATACAAAACGTATATACAACAACCAGTCCATACAAAACGTATATACAACAATCAGTCCATACATAACGTATATACAACAACCAGTCCATACATAGCGTACATCCAACAACCAGTCCATACAAAACGTATATACAACAACCAGTCCATGCATAACGTATACACAACAACCAGTCCATACAAAAGGTACATACACCAACCAGTCCATACATAACGTACATACAACAACCAGTCCATACATAACGTACATACAACAACCAGTCCATACATAACGTACATATAACAACCAGTCCAACAAACAGTCCATACATAACGTATATACAACAACCAGTACATGCATTACGTACATACAACAACCAGTCCATACATGACGTACATACAACAACCAGTCCATACAAAACGTACATGCAACAATCAGTCCATACAAAACGTATCTACAACAACCAGTCCAAAGAAATACGTATATACAACAACCAGTCCATACAAAACGTATGTTCAACAACCAGTCCACACAACACGTACATACAACAACCAATCCATATAAAACGTACATACAACAACCAGTCCATACATAACGTACATACAACAACCAGTCCATACAAAACGTATATACAACAACCAGTCCATACAAAACGTATATACAACAACCAGTCCATATACATAACTTACATACAACAACCAGTCCATACAAAACGTACATACAACAACCAGTCCATGCACTACGTACATACAACAACCAGTCCATACATAACGTATATACAACAAATAGTCCATACATAGTACATACAACACCAGTCCATAATAACGTACATACAACAACCAGTCCATACAAAACGTACATACAACAACCAGTCCATACCAAAGTACATACAACACCCAGTCCATACATAACGTATATACAACAACCAGTCCATACAAAACGTACATACAACACCAGTCCATACAAAACGTAATACAACAACCAGTCCATACAAAACGTATATACAACAACCAGTCCATACATAACGTATATACAACAACCAGTCCATACAAAACGTATATACAACAACCAGTCCATACAAAACGTATATACAACAACCAGTCCATGCACTACGTATATACAACAACCAGTCCATACAAAACGTATATACAACAATCAGTCCATACATAACGTATATACAACAACCAGTCCATACAAAACGTACATACAACAACCATCCATACAAAACGTACATACAACAACCAGTCCATACAAAACGTATATACAACAACCAGTCCATACAAAACGTATTAACAACAACCAGTCCATACAAAACGTATATACAACAACCAGTCCATACATAACGTATATTCAACAACCAGTCCATACAAAACGTATATACAACAACCAGTCCATACAAAACGTATACACAACAACCAGTCCATACAAAACGTATATACAACAATCAGTCCATACATAACGTATATACAACAACCAGTCCATACATAACGTACATCCAACAACCAGTCCATACAAAACGCATATACAACAACCAGTCCATGCACTACGTACATACAACTACCAGTCCATACATAGCGTACATACAACAACCAGTCCATACAAAACGTACATACAACAACCAGTCCATGCACTACGTACATACAACAAATAGTCCATACATAACGTTCATACAACATCCAGTCCATAAATAACGTACATACAACAACCAGTCCATACATAACGTACATACAACACCCAGTCCATACACAACGTACATACAACACCCAGTCCATACATAACGTACATACAACACCCAGTCCATACATAACGTACATACAACACCCAGTCCATACAAAACATATATACAACAACCAGTCCATAGAAATACGTATATACAACAACCAGTCCATCAACGTACATACAACAACCAGTCCATACATAACGTATATACAACAAACAGTCCATACATAACGTATATACAACAACCAGTCCATACAAAACGTACATACAACAACCAGTACATGCACTACGTACATACAACAACCAGTCCATACATAACGTATATACAACAAACAGTCCATACATAACGTATATACAACAACCAGTCCATATAACACGTATATACAACAACCAGTCCATACAAAACCTATATACAACAACCAGTCCATAGAAATACGTATATACAACAATCCGTCCATACAAAACGTACATACAATAAACAGTCCATACAATTACGTATATAGAACAACTAGTCGAAACTAAACGTATATACAACAACCAGTCCATAGATATACGTATATACAACAACCAGTCCATACAAAACGTACATACAACAACCAATCCATAACAAACGTATGCACAACAAGACCATACAAAACGTATATACAGCAACCAGTCCATACAAAACGGATATACAACAACCGGTCCATAAATAACGTACATACAACAACCAGTCCACACAACACGTACATACAACAACCAATCCATATAAAACGTACATACAACAACCAGTCCATACAAAACGTATATACAACAACAAGTCCATACAAAACGTATTAACAACAACCAGTCCATACAAAACGTATATACAACAACCAGTCCATACATAACGTATATTCAACAACCAGTCCATACAAAACGTATATACAACAACCAGTCCATACAAAACGTATATACAACAACCAGTCCATACAAAACGTATATACAACAACCAGTCCATACAAAACGTATATACAACAACCAGTCCGTACAAAACGTATATACAACAACCAGTCCATGCACTACGTACATACAACAACCAGTCCATACATAGCGTACATACAACAACCAGTCCATACAAAACGTACATACAACAACCAGTCCATACATAGCGTACATACAACAACCAGTCCATACAAAACGTACATACAATAACCAGTCCATGCACTACGTACATGCAACAACAAGTCCATACATAACGTACATACAACAAATAGTCCATACATAACGTTCATACAACACCCAGTCCATAAATAACGTACATACAACAACCAGTCCATACATAACGTACATACAACACCCAGTCCATACACAACGTACATAAAACACCCAGTCCATACATAACGTACATACAACACCCAGTCCATACATAGCGTACATACAACACCCTGTCCATACAAAACATATATACAACAACCAGTCCATAGAAATACGTATATACAACAACCAGTCCATATACATAACGTACATACAACAACCAGTCCATACAAAACGTACATACAACAACCAGTCCATGCACTACGTACATACAACAACCAGTTCATACATAACGTATATACAACAAACAGTCCATACATAACGTATATACAACAACCAGTCCATACAAAACGTACATACAACAACCAATCCATACAAAACATACATACAACAACCAGTCCATACAAAACGTATATACAACAACCAGTCCATACAAAACGTATATACAACAACCAGTCCATACAAAACGTATATACAACAACCAGTCCATACAAAACGTATATACAACAACCAGTCCATACAAAACGTATATACAACAACCAGTCCATACATAACGTACATACAACAACCAGTCCATACAAACGTATATACAACAACCAGTCCATACATAACGTACATACAACAACCAGTCCATACATAACGTACATACAACAACCAGTCCAACAAACAGTCCATACATAACGTATATACAACAACCAGTCCATACATAACGTACATACAACAACCAGTCCATACATAACGTACATACAACAACCAGTCCATACAAAACGTACATACAACAACCAGTCCATACAAAACGTATATACAACAACCAGTCCATACAAAACGTATATACAACAACCAGTCCATACAAAACGTATATACAACAACCAGTCCATACAAACGTACATACAACAACCAGTCCATACAAAACGTACATACAACAACCAGTCCATACAAACGTATATACAACAACCAGTCCATAAAACGTATATACAACAACCAGTCCATACAAAACGTATATACAACAACCAGTCCATACAAAACGTATATACAACAACCAGTCCATACAAAACGTATATACAACAACCAGTCCATACAAAACGTATATACAACAACCAGTCCATACAAAACGTATATTCAACAACCAGTCCACACAACACGTACATACAACAACCAATCCATATAAAACGTACATACAACAACCAGTCCATACAAAACGTATATACAACAACCAGTCCATAAAAAACGTATATACAACAACCAGTCCATACAAAACGTATATACAACAACCATTCCATACAAAACGTATTAACAACAACCAGTCCATACAAAACGTATATACAACAACCAGTCCATACATAACGTATATTCAACAACCAGTCCATGCAAAACGTATATACAACAACCAGTCCATACAAAACGTATATAAAACAACCAGTCCATACAGAACGTATATACAACAACAAGTCCATACAAAACGTATATACAACAATCAGTCCATACATAACGTATATACAACAACCAGTCCATACATAACGTACATCCAACAACCAGTCCATACAAAACGTATATACAACAACCAGTCCATGCACTACGTACATGCAACAACAAGTCCATACATAACGTACATACAACAAATAGTCCATACATAACGTTCATACAACACCCAGTCCATAAATAACGTACATACAACAACCAGTCCATACATAACGTACATACAACAACCAGTCCATACACAACGTACATACAACACCCAGTCCATACATAACGTACATACAACACCCAGTCCATACATAACGTACATACAACACCCAGTCCATACATAACATACATACAACACCCAGTCCATACATAACATACATACAACACCCAGTCCATACATAACGTTCATACAACACCCAGTCCATACAAACATATATACAACAACCAGTCCATAGAAATACGTATATACAACAACCAGTCCATATACATAACGTACATACAACAACCAGTCCATACAAAACGTACATACAACAACCAGTCCGTGCACTACGTACATACAACAACCAGTCCATACATAACGTATATACAACAAACAGTCCATACATAACGTATATACAACAACCAGTCCATACAAAACGTACAAACAACAACCAATCCATACAAAACGTACATACAACAACCAGTCCATACAAAACGAATATACAACAACCAGTCCATACAAAACGTATATACAACACCCAGTCCATACAAAACATATATACAACAACCAGTCCATAGAAATACGTATATACAACAACCAGTCCATATACATAACGTACATACAACAAACAGTCCATACAAAACGTACATACAACAACCAGTCCATGCACTACGTACATACAACAACCAGTCCATACATAACGTATATACAACAAACAGTCCATACATAACGTATATACAACAACCAGTCCATACAAAACGTACATACAACAACCAATCCATACAAAACGTACATACAACAACCAGTCCATACAAAATGTATATACAACAACCAGTCCATACAAAACGTATATACAACAACCAGTCCATACAAAACGTATATACAACAACCAGTCCATGCATAACGTATATACAACAACCAGTCCATTCAAAAGGTACATACACCAACCAGTCCATACAAAACGTATATACAACAATCAGTCCATACAAAACGTATATACAACAACCAGTCCATACAAAACGTATATACAACAACCAGTCCATACAAAACGTATATACAACAACCAGTCCATACAATACATACATACAACAACCAATACATACAAAACGTACATACAACAACCAGTCCATACAAAACGTATATACAACAACCAGTCCATATATAATGTACATACAACAAACAGTCCATGCAAAACGTACATACAACAACCAGTCCATACATAACGTACATACAACAACCAGTCCATACATAACGTACATATAACAACCAGTCCATATATAACGTACATACAACAAACAGTCCATATAAAACGTACATACAACAACCAGTCCATACATAACGTACATACAACAACCAGTCCCTACCAAAGGTACATACAACAACCATTCCATACATAACGTACATACACCAACCAGTCCATACATAACGTACATATAACAACCAGTCCATATATAACGTACATACACCAACCAGTCCATACATAACGTACATAAAACAACCAGTCCATGCATAACGTAAATACAACAAACAGTCCATAAAAATACGTATATACAACAACCAGTCCATACATAACATATATACAACAACCCGTCTATAGATATACGTATATACAACAAACAGTCCATACATAGCGTATATACAACAACCAGTCCATACAAAACGTACATACAACAACCAATCCATAACAAACGTATACACAACAAGACCATACAAATCGTATATACAGCAACCAGTCCATACAAAACGTATATACAACAACCGGTCCATAAATAACGTACATACAACAACCAGTCCACACAACACGTACATACAACAACCAATCCATATAAAACGTACATACAACAACCAGTCCATACAAAACGTATATACAACAATCAGTACATACAAAACGTATATACAACAATCAGTCCATACAAAACGTACATACAACAACCAGTCCATACAAAACGTATATACAACAACCAGTCCATACAAAACGTATATACAACAACCAGTCCATAGAAATACGTATGTACAACAACCAGTCCACACAGCACGTACATACAAGAACCAGTCCATACAAAACGTATATACAACAATCAGTCCATACAAAACGTATATACAGCAACCAGTCCATACAAAACGTATATACAACAATCAGTCCATACAAAACGTATATACAACAACCAGTCCATACAAAACTTATATACAACAACCAGTCCATAAATAACGTACATACAACAACCAATCCATAACAAACGTATGCACAACAAGACCATACAAAACGTATATACAACAACAGATCCATAAATAACGTACATACAACAACCAGTCCACACAACACGTACATACAACAACCAATCCATATAAAACGTACATACAACAATCAGTCCATACAAAACGTATATACAACAACCAGTCCATACAAAACGTATATACAACAACCAGTCCATAGAAATACGTATATACAACAATCAGTCCATACAAAACGTACATACAATAAACAGTCCATAAAAATACGTATATACAACAACCAGTCGATATAAAAGGTATATACAACAACCAGTACATAGATATACGTATATACAACAACCAGTCCATACAAAACGTATTTACAACAACCAGTCCATACAAAACGTATATACAACCACCAGTCCATACCAAAGGTACATACAACAACCAGTCCATGCATAACGTACATACACCAACCAGTCCATACATAACGTACATATAACAACCAGTCCATATATAACGTACATACAACAAACAGTCCATACAAAACATACATACAACAACCAGTCCATACAAAACGTATATACAACAACCAGTCCATACAAAACGTATTTACAACAACCAGTCCATACAAAACGTGTATACAACAACCAGTCCATACCAAAGATACATACAACAACCATTCCATGCATAACGTACATACACCAACCAGTCCATACATACCGTACATATAACAACCAGTCCATATATAACGTACATACAACAAACAGTCCATACAAAACGTACATACAACAACCAGTCCATACATAACGTACATACAACAACCAGTCCATACATAACGTACATACAACAACCAGTCCATACATAACGTAAATACAACAAACAGTCCATAAAAATACGTATATACAACAACCGGTCGATACAAAACGTATATACAACAACCAGTCCATAAATATACGTATATACAACAAACAGTCCATACAAAACGTACATAAAACAACCAATCCATAACAAACGTATGCACAACAAGACCATACAAAACGTATATACAGCAACCAGTCCATACAAAACGTATATACAACAACCGGTCCATAAATAACGTACATACAACAACCAGTCCACACAACACGTACATACAACAACCAATCCATATAAAACGTACATACAACAACCAGTCCATACAAAACGTATATACAACAATCAGTCCATACAAAACATACAGACAACAACCAGTCCATACAAAACGTATATACAACAACCAGTCCATACAAAACGTATATACAACAACCAGTCCATAGATATATGTATATACAACAACCAGTCCATACAAAACGTATTTACAACAACCAGTCCATACCAAAGGTACATACAACAACCAGTCCATGCATAACGTACATACACCAACCAGTCCATACATAACGTACATATAACAACCAGTCCATATATAACGTACATACAACAAACAGTCCATACAAAACATACATACAACAACCAGTCCATACAAAACGTATATACAACAACCAGTCCATACAAAACGTATTTACAACAACCAGTCCATACAAAACGTGTATACAACAACCAGTCCATACCAAAGATACATACAACAACCATTCCATGCATAACGTACATACACCAACCAGTCCATACATACCGTACATATAACAACCAGTCCATATATAACGTACATACAACAAACAGTCCATACAAAACGTACATACAACAACCAGTCCATACATAACGTACATACAACAACCAGTCCATACATAACGTATATACAACAACCAGTCCATAAATATACGTATATACAACAAACAGTCCATACAAAACGTACATACAACAACCAGTCCATACAAAACGTATATACAACAATCAGTCCATACAAAACGTACAGACAAAAACCAGTCCATACAAAACGTATATACAACAACCAGTCCATACAAAACGTATATACAACAACCAGTCCATAGAAATACGTATATACAACAACCAGTCCATACAAAACGTACATACAATACACAGTCCATAAAAATACGTATATACAACAACCAGTCGATACAAAACGTATATACAACAACCAGTCAATAGATATACGTATATACAACAAACAGTCCATACATAGCGTATATACAACAACCAGTCCATACAAAACGTACATACAACAATCAATCCATAACAAACGTATGCACAACAAGACCATACAACACGTATATACAACAACCAGTCCATACAAAACGTATATACAACAATTAGTCCATACAAAACGTACATACAACAACCAGTCCATACAAAACGTATATACAACAACCAGTCCATACAAAACGTATATACAACAACCAGTCCATAGAAATACGTATATACAACAACCAGTCCATACAAAACGTACATACAATAAACAGTCCATAAAAATACGTATATACAACAACCAGTCGATACAAAACGTATATACAACAACCAGTACATAGATATACGTATATACAACAAACAGTCCATACATAGCGTTTTTACAACAACCAATCCATACAAAACGTACATACAAAAACCAGTCCATACAAAAGGTACATACACCAACCAGTCCATACATAACGTACGTACAACAACAAGTCCATACATAACGTACATACAACAACCAGTCCATACATAACGTACATACAACAACCAGTCCAACAAACAGTCCATACATAACGTATATACAACAACCAGTCCATTCATTACGTACATACAACAACCAGTCCATACATAACGTACATACAATAACCAGTCCTTACAAAACGTACATGCAACAATCAGTCCATACAAAACGTATCTACAACAACCAGTCCAAAGAAATACGTATATACAACAACCAGTCCATACAAAACGTACATACAATAAACAGTCCATATAAATACGTATATACAACAACCAGTCGATACAAAACGTATATACAACAACCAGTCCATAGATATACGTATATACAACAAACAGTCCATACATAGCGTATATACAACAACCAGGCCATACAAAACGTACATACAACAACCACTCCATACAAAATGTATGCACAACAAGACCATACAAAATGTATATACAACAACCAGTCCATACATAACGTATATTCAACAACCAGTCCATACAAAACGTATATACAACAACCAGTCCACACAACACGTACGTACAACAACCAGTCCATTCAAAACTGATGTACAACAACCAGTCCACACAACACGTACATACAACAACCAGTCCATACAAAACGTATATACAGCAACAAGTCCATACAAAACGTATATACAACAACGAGTCCATAAATAACGTACATACAACAACCAGTCCATGCATAACGTATATACAACAACCAGTCCATAGATATACGTATGTACAACAACCACTCCATACCAAACATACATACAACAACCAATACATACAAAACGTACATACAATAAACAGTCCATACAAAACGTATATACAACAACCAGTCCATACAAAACGTATTTACAACAACCAGTTCATACAAAACGTATATACAACAACCAGTCCATACATAAGGTACATACAACAACCATTCCATGCATAACTTACATACACCAACCAGTCCATACATAACGTACATACAACAAACAGTCCATACAAAACGTACATACAACAACCAGTCCATACATAACGTACATACAACAACCAGTCCATACATAACGTACATACAACAACCAGTCCATGCATAACGTAAATACAACAAACAGTCCATAAAAATACGTATATACAACAACCAGTCGATACAAAACGTATATACAACAACCAGTCCATAGATATACGTATATACAACAAACAGTCCATACATAGCGTATATACAACAACCAGTCCATACAAAACGTACATACAACAATCAATCCATAACAAACGTATGCACAACAAGACCATACAAAACATATATACAGCAACCAGTCCATTCAAAGCGTATATACAACAACCGGTCGATAAATAACGTACATACAACAACCAGTCCACACAACACGAACATACAACAACCAATCCATATAAAACGTACATACAACAACCAGTCCATACAAAACGTATATACAACAACCAGTCCATACAAAACGTATATACAACAACCAGTCCATACAAAACGTATATACAACAACCAGTCCACACAACACGTACATACAACAACCAGTCCACACAACACGTACATACAACAATCATTCCATACAAAACGTATATACAACAATCAGTCCATACAAAACGTATATACAGCAACCAGTCCATACAAAACGTATATACAACAACCAGTCCATACAAAACGTATATACAACAACCAGTCCATACAAACCGTATTTACAACAACCAGTCCATACAAAACGTATATATAACAATCAGTCCATACAAAACGTATATACAACAACCAGTCCATACAAAAAACGTATATACAACAACCAGTCCATACAAAACGTATATACAGAAACCAGTCCATACAAAACGTATATACAACAATCAGTCCATACAAAACGTATATACAGCAACCAGTCGATACAAAACGTATATACAACAACCAGTCCATAGATATACGTATATACAACAACCAGTCGATACAAAACGTATATACAACAACCAGTCCATAGATATACGTATATACAACAAACAGTCCATACATAGCGTATATACAACAACCAGTCCATACAAAACGTACATACAACAATCAATCCATAACAAACGTATGCACAACAAGACCATACAACACATATATACAGCAACCAGTCCATTCAAAGCGTATATACAACAACCGGTCGATAAATAACGTACATACAACAACCAGTCCACACAACACGAACATACAACAACCAATCCATATAAAACGTACATACAACAACCAGTCCATACAAAACGTATATACAACAACCAGTCCATACAAAACGTATATACAACAACCAGTCCATACAAAACGTATATACAACAACCAGTCCATACAAAACGTATATACAACAACCAGTACATGCATAACGTATATACAAAAACCAGTCCATACAAAAGTTACATACACCACCCAGTCCATACATAACGTACATACAACAACCAGTCCATACAAAACGTACATACAACAACCAGTCCATACAAAACGTATATACAACAACCAGTCCATACAAAACGTATATACAACAACCAGTCCATACAAAACGTATATACAACAACCAGTCCATACAAAAGTTACATACACCACCCAGTCCATACATAACGTACATACAACAACCAGTCCATACATAACGTACATACAACAACCAGTCCAACAAACAGTCCATACATAACGTATATACAACAACCAGTCCATGCATTACGTACATACAACAACCAGTCCATACATGACGTACATACAATAACCAGTCCATACAAAACGTACATGCAACAATCAGTCCATACAAAACGTATCTACAACAACCAGTCCAAAGAAATACGTATATACAACAACCAGTCCATACAAAACGTACATACAATAAACAGTCCATATAAATACGTATATACAACAACCAGTCGATACAAAACGTATATACAACAACCAGTCCATAGATATACGTATATACAACAAACAGTCCATACATAGCGTATATACAACAACCAGGCCATACAAAACGTACATACAACAACCACTCCATACAAAATGTATGCACAACAAGACCATACAAAATGTATATACAACAACCAGTCCATACATAACGTATATTCAACAACCAGTCCATACAAAACGTATATACAACAACCAGTCCACACAACACGTACATACAACAACCAGTCCATACAAAACGTATGTACAACAACCAGTCCACACAACACGTACATACAACAACCAGTCCATACAAAACGTATATACAACAATCAGTCCATACAAAACGTATATACAACAATCAGTCCATACAAAACGTATATACAACAACCAGTCCATACAAAACGTATATACAACAACCAGTCCATACAAAACGTATATACAGCAACCAGTCCATACAAAACGTATATACAACAATCAGTCCATACAAAACGTATATACAGCAACCAGTCGATACAAAACGTATATACAACAACCAGTCCATAGATATACGTATATACAACAAACAGTCCATACATAGCGTATATACAACAACCAGTCCATACAAAACGTACATACAACAATCAATCCATAACAAACGTATGCACAACAAGACCATACAAAACGTATATACAGCAACCAGTCCATACAAAACGTATATACAACAACCGGTCGATAAATAACGTACATACAACAACCAGTCCACACAACACGTATATACAACAACCAGTCCATACAAAACGTATATACAACAACCAGTCCATACAAAACGTATATACAACAACCAGTCCATACAAAACGTATATACAACAACCAGTACATGCATAACGTATATACAAAAACCAGTCCATACAAAAGGTACATACACCAACCAGTCCATACATAACGTACATACAACAACCAGTCCATACATAACGTACATACAACAACCAGTCCATACATAACGTACATACAACAACCAGTCCAACAAACAGTCCATACATAACGTATATACAACAACCAGTCCATGCATTACGTACATACAACAACCAGTCCATACATGACGTACATACAATAACCAGTCCATACAAAACGTACATGCAACAATCAGTCCATACAAAACGTATCTACAACAACCAGTCCAAAGAAATACGTATATACAACAACCAGTCCATACAAAACGTACATACAATAAACAGTCCATATAAATACGTATATACAACAACCAGTCGATACAAAACGTATATACAACAACCAGTCCATAGATATACGTATATACAACAAACAGTCCATACATAGCGTATATACAACAACCAGGCCATACAAAACGTACATACAACAACCACTCCATACAAAATGTATGCACAACAAGACCATACAAAATGTATATACAACAACCAGTCCATACATAACGTATATTCAACAACCAGTCCATACAAAACGTATATACAACAACCAGTCCACACAACACGTACATACAACAACCAGTCCATACAAAACGTATGTACAACAACCAGTCCACACAACACGTACATACAACAACCAGTCCATACAAAACGTATATACAACAATCAGTCCATACAAAACGTATATACAGCAACCAGTCCATACAAAACGTATATACAACAACCAGTCCATACATAACGTATATACAACAACCAGTCCATACAAAACGTATATACAACAACCAGTCCATACAACACGTATATACAACAACCAGTCCATACAAAACGTATATACAACAACCAGTCCATACAAAACGTACATACAACAACCAGTCCATACAAAACGTATATACAACAACCAGTCCATACAAAACGTATATACAACAACCAGTCCATACAAAACGTATATACAACAACCAGTCCATACAAAACGTATATACAACAACCAGTCCATACAAAACGTA
>CM026404.1:40295306-40376410 GCA_014843695.1 Archivesica marissinica | reverse complement strand
TTATATCTATATAACATAGCAGTTCCAGGAACAACTTTATATCTATATAACATAGCGGTTCCATGAACAACTTTATATCTATATAACATAGCAGTTCCAGCATTAACTTTATATCTATATAACATAGCGGTTCCAGGAACAACTTTATATCTATATAACATAGCGGTTAATGCATTAACTTTATATCTATATAACATAGCGGTTCCAGCATTAAATTTATATCTAAATAACATAGCGGTTCTAGCATTAACTTCATATCTATATAACATAGAGGTTCCAGTAACAACTTTATATCTATATAACATAGCGGTTCAAGGAACAACTTTATATCTATATAACATAGCAGTTCCAGGAACAACTTTATATCTATATAACATAGCGGTTCCATGAACAACTTTATATCTATATAACATAGCAGTTCCAGCATTAACTTTATATCTATATAACATAGCGGTTCCAGGAACAACTTTATATCTATATAACATAGCGGTTAATGCATTAACTTTATATCTATATAACATAGCGGTTCCAGTAACAACTTTATATCTATATAACATAGCGGTTAATGCATTAACTTTATATCTATATAACATAGCAGTTCCAGCATTAACTTTATATCTATATAACATAGCGGTTCAAGGAACAACTTTATATCTATATAACATAGCGGTTCAAGGAACAACTTTATATCTATATAACATAGCGGTTCAAGGAACAACTTTATATCTATATAACATAGCAGTTCCAGCATTAACTTTATATCTATATACTATAGCGGTTCTAGCATTAACTTTATATCTATATAACATAGCGGTTCCAGAATTAACTTTATATCTATATAACATAGCGGTTCCAGTAACAACTTTATATCTATATAACATAGCAGTTCCAGCATTAACTTTATATCTATATAACATAGCGGTTCCAGTAACAACTTTATATCTATAGCGGTTCCAGCATTAACTCTATATCTATATAACATAGCAGTTCCATCATTAACTTTATATCTATATAACATAGAGGTTCCAGCATTAACTTTATATCTATATAACATAGCAGTTCCAGCATTAACTTTATATCTATATAACATAGAGGTTCCAGCATTAACTTTATATCTATATAACATAGCGGTTCCAGTAACAACTTTATATCTATATAACATAGCGGTTCCAGTAACAACTTTATATCTATATAACATAGAGGTTCCATCATTAACTTTATATCTATATAGCATAGCGGTTAAAGCATTAACTTTATATCTATATAACATTGCGGTTCCAGGAACAACTTTATATCTATATAACATATAGGTTCCAGTAACAAATTGTTATCTATATAACATAGAGGTTCCAGGAACACCTTTATATCTATATATCATAGAGATTCCAGGAACAACTTTATATCTATATAACATAGATGGTCCAGCATTAACTTTATATCTATATAACATAGCGGTTCCAGTAACAAATTTATATCTATATAACATAGAGGTTCCAGCATTAACTTTATATCTATATAACATAGCGGTTCCAGTAACAACTTTATATCTATATAACATAGCGGTTCCAGTAACAACTTTATATCTATATAACATAGCGGTTCCAGTAACAACTTTATATCTATATAACATCGGGAAGGGCCGTAACTAATGTTGCTAGAACTTGTGGCCCGACCCGTTTGCTTTTCTTTAATTTGTCATGTTTGTATTCACATGTATATATGTAAAAAAAACTAATCGAGCAATAAAATATGATTAAACTTAAAAACAACTTTATATCTATATAACATAGCGGTTCCAGGAACAACTTTATATCTATATAACATAGCGGTTCCAGCATTAACTTTATATATACATAACATAGCGGTTCCAGTAAGAACTTTAAATCTATATAACATAGCGGTTCCAGGAACAACTTTATATCTATATAACATAGCTGTTCCAGGAATAACTTTATATCTATATAACATAGCAGTTCCAGCATTAACTTTATATCTATATAACATAGAGGTTCCAGCATTAACTTTATATCTATATAACATAGCGGTTCCAGCATTCACTTTATATCTATATAACATAGCGGTTCCAGCATTAACTTTATATCTATATAACATAGCGGTTCCAGTAACAACTTTATATCTATATAACATAGAGGTTCCAGCATTAACTTTATATCTATATACTATAGCGGTTCCAGCATTAACTTTATATCTATATAACATAGCGGTTCCAGCATTAACTTTATATCTATATAACATAGCAGTTCCAGCATTAACTTTATATCTATATAACATAGATGTTCCAGAATTAACTTTATATCTATATAACATAGCGGTTCCAGTATTAACTTTATATCTATATAACATAGCGGTTCCAGCATTAACTTTATATCTATATAACATAGCGGTTCCAGGAACAACTTTATATCTATATAATTAGCAGTTCCAGCATTAACTTTATATTTATATAACATAGCGGTTCCAGGAACAACTTTATATCTATATAACATAGCGGTTCCAGTAACAACTTTATATCTATATAACATAGAGGTTCCAGCATTAACTTTATATCTATATAACATAGCGGTTAATGCATTAACTTTATATCTATATAACATAGCGGTTCCAGGAACAACTTTATATCTATATAATATAGAGGTTCCAGGAACAACTTGTTATCTATATAACATAGAGGTTCCAGGAACACCTTTATATCTATATAACATAGCGGTTCCAGGAACAACTTTATATCTATATAACATAGAGATTCCAGGAACAACTTTATATCTATATAACATAGCGGTTCCAGCATTAACTTTATATCTATATAACATAGCAGTTCCAGTAACAACTGTATATCTATATAACATAGCGGTTCCAGGAAGAACTTTATATCTATATAACATAGCGGTTCCAGGAAGAACTTTATATCTATATAACATAGCGGTTCCAGGAACAACTTTATATCTATATAACATAGCGGTTCCAGGAAGAACTTTATATCTAGATAACATAGCGGTTCCAGTAACAACTTTATATCTATATAACATAGAGATTCCAGCATTAACTTTATATCTATATAACATAGCGGTTCCAGTAACAACTTTATATCTATATAACATAGCGGTTCCAGTAACAACTTTATATCTATATAACATAGCGGTTCCAGTAACAACTTTATATCTATATAACATAGCGGTTCCAGCATTAACTTTATATCTATATAACATAGCGGTTCCAGTAACAACTTTATATCTATATAACATAGCGGTTCCAGCATTAACTTTATATCTATATAACATAGCGGTTCCAGGAACAACTTTATATCTATATAACATAGCGGTTCCAGCATCAACTTTATATCTATATAACATAGCGGTTCCAGGAACAACTTTATATCTATATAACATAGAGGTTCCAGCATTAACTTTATATCTATATAACATAGCGGTTCCAGTAACAACTTTATATCTATATAACATAGCGGTTCCAGTAACAACTTTATATCTATATAACATAGCGGTTCCAGCATTAACTTTATATCTATATAACATAGCGGTTCCAGTAAAAACTTTATATCTATATAACATAGCGGTTCCAGGAACAACTTTATATCTATATAACATAGCGGTTCCAGGAACAACTTTATATCTATATAACATAGCGGTTCCAGGAACAACTTTATATCTATATAACATAGCGGTTCCAGTAACAACTTTATATCTATATAACATAGAGGTTCCAGCATTAACTTTATATCTATATAACATAGCGGTTCCAGCATTAACTTTATATCTATATAACATAGCGGTTCCAGTAACAACTTTATATCTATATAACATAGCGGTTCCAGTAACAACTTTATATCTATATAACATAGAGGTTCCAGCAACAACTTTATATCTATATAACATAGCGGTTCCAGAAACAACTTTATATCTATATAACATAGCGGTTCCAGTAACAACTTTATATCTATATAACATAGCGGTTCAAAACTTATATCTAATACATAGGCCAAAACAACTTTATATCTATATAACATAGCGGTTCCAGGAACAACTTTATATCTATATAACATAGCGGTTCCAGCATTAACTTTATATCTATATAACATAGCGGTTCCAGTAAGAACTTTAAATCTATATAACATAGCGGTTCCAGGAACAACTTTATATCTATATAACATAGCTGTTCCAGGAATAACTTTATATCTATATAACATAGCAGTTCCAGCATTAACTTTATATCTATATAGCATAGAGGTTCCAGCATTAACTTTATATCTATATAACATAGCGGTTCCAGCATTAACTTTATATCTATATAACATAGCGGTTCCAGGAACAACTTTATATCTATATAACATAGCAGTTCCAGCATTAACTTTATATCTATATAACATAGAGGTTCCAGCATAACTTTATATCTATATAACATAGCGGTTCCAGTAACAACTTTATATATATATAACATAGCGGTTCCAGGAACAACTTTATATCTATATAACAGAGCGGTCCAGGAACAACTTATATCTAATAACATAGCGGTTCCAGAACAACTTTATATCTATATAACATAGCGGTTCCAGTAACAACTTTATATCTATATAACATAGCGGTTCCAGCATTAACTTTATATCTATATAACATAGCGGTTCCAGAAACTTTATATCTATATAACATAGAGGTTCCAGCATTAACTTTATATCTATATAATATAGCGGTTCCAGCAACAACTTTATATCTATATAACATAGCGGTTCCAGCATTAACTTTATATCTATATAACATAGCAGTTCCAGCATTAACTTTATATCTATATAACATAGAGGTTCCAGAAATAACTTTATATCTATATAACATAGCAGTTCCAGTATTAACTTTATATCTATATAACATAGAGGTTCCAGCATTAACTTTATATCTATATAACATAGCGGTTCCAGGAACAACTTTATATCTATATAATAGCAGTTCCAGCATTAACTTTATATTATATAACATAGCGGTTCCAGTAACAACTTTATATCTATATAACATAGCGGTTCCAGTAACAACTTTATATCTATATAACATAGATGTTCCAGCATTAACTTTATATCTATATAACATAGCGGTTAATGCATTAACTTTATATCTATATAACATAGCGGTTCCAGGAACAACTTTATATCTATATAATATAGAGGTTCCAGGAACAACTTGTTATCTATATAACATAGAGGTTCCAGGAACACCTTTATATCTATATAACATAGCGGTTCCAGGAACAACTTTATATCTATATAACATAGAGATTCCAGGAACAACTTTATATCTATATAACATAGCGGTTCCAGCATTAACTTTATATCTATATAACATAGCAGTTCCAGTAACAACTGTATATCTATATAACATAGCGGTTCCAGGAAGAACTTTATATCTATATAACATAGCGGTTCCAGGAAGAACTTTATATCTATATAACATAGCGGTTCCAGGAACAACTTTATATCTATATAACATAGCGGTTCCAGGAAGAACTTTATATCTAGATAACATAGCGGTTCCAGTAACAACTTTATATCTATATAACATAGAGATTCCAGCATTAACTTTATATCTATATAACATAGCGGTTCCAGTAACAACTTTATATCTATATAACATAGCGGTTCCAGTAACAACTTTATATCTATATAACATAGCGGTTCCAGTAACAACTTTATATCTATATAACATAGAGGTTCCAGCATTAACTTTATATCTATATAACATAGCGGTTCCAGTAACAACTTTATATCTATATAACATAGAGGTTCCAGCATTAACTTTATATCTATATAACATAGCGGTTCCAGGAACAACTTTATATCTATATAACATAGCTGTTCCAGCATTAACTTTATATCTATATAACATAGCGGTTCCAGGAACAACTTTGTATCTATATAACATAGCAGTTCCAGCATTAACTTTATATCTATATAACATAGAGGTTCCAGCATTAACTTTATATATATATAACATAGCGGTTCCAGTAACAACTTTATATCTATATAACATAGCGGTTCCAGCATTAACTTTATATCTATACAACATAGCGGTTCCAGTAAAAACTTTATATCTATATAGCATAGCGGTTCCAGGAACAACTTTATATCTATATAACATAGCGGTTCCAGGAACAACTTTATATCTATATAACATAGCGGTTCCAGGATAAAATTTATATCTATATAACATAGCGGTTCCAGTAACAACTTTATATCTATATAACATAGAGATTCCAGCATTAACTTTATATCTATATAACATAGCGGTTCCAGTAACAACTTTATATCTATATAACATAGCGGTTCCAGTAACAACTTTATATCTATATAACATAGCGGTTCCAGTAACAAATTTATATCTATATAACATAGAGGTTCCAGCATTAACTTTATATCTATATAACAAAGCGGTTCCAGAAACTACTTTATATCTATATAACATAGCGGTTCCAGTAACAACTTTATATCTATATAACATAGCGGTTCCAGGAACAACTTTATATCTATATATCATAGCGGTTCCAGTAACTACTTTATATCTATATAACATCTTAAACTTTATATCTATATAACATAGCGGTTCCAGGAACAACTTTATATCTATATAACATAGCGGTTCCAGCATTAACTTTATATTAATAACATAGCGGTTCCAGTAAGAACTTTAAATCTATATAACATAGCGGTTCCAGGAACAACTTTATATCTATATAACATAGCTGTTCCAGGAATAACTTTATATCTATATAACATAGCAGTTCCAGCATTAACTTTATATCTATATAACATAGAGGTTCCAGCATTAACTTTATATCTATATAACATAGCAGTTCCAGCATTAACTTTATATCTATATAACATAGCGGTTCCAGGAACAACTTTATATCTATATAACATAGCAGTTCCAGCATTAACTTTATATCTATATAACATAGAGGTTCCAGCATAACTTTATATCTATATAACATAGCGGTTCCAGTAACAACTTTATATCTATATAACATAGCGGTTCCAGGAACAACTTTATATCTATATAACATAGAGGTTCCAGGAACAACTTTATATCTATATAACATAGCGGTTCCAGGAACAACTTTATATCTATAAAACATAGAGGTTCCAGGAACAACTTTATATCTATATAACATAGCGATTCTAGCATTAACTTTATATCTATATAACATAGCGGTTCCAGTAACAACTTTATATCTATATAACATAGCGGTTCCAGGAACAACTTTATATCTATATAACATAGCGGTTCCAGGATCAACTTTATATCTATATAACATAGCGGTTCCAGGAACAACTTTATATCTATATAACATAGCGGTTCCAGGAACAACTTTATATCTATATAACATAGCGGTTCCAGTAACAACTTTATATCTATATAACATAGATGTTCCAGCATTAACTTTATATCTATATATCGGAGCGGTTAATGCATTAACTTTATATCTATATAACATAGATGGTCCAGCATTAACTTTATATCTATATAACATAGCGGTTCCAGTAACAACTTTATATCTATATAACATAGAGATTCCAGCATTAACTTTATATCTATATAACATAGCGGTTCCAGTAACAACTTTATATCTATATAACATAGCGGTTCCAGTAATAACTTTATATCTATATAACATAGCGGTTCCAGGAGCAACTTTATATCTATATAACATAGCGGTTCCAGCATTAACTTTATATCTATATAACATAGCGGTTCCAGTAAGAACTTTAAATCTATATAACATAGCGGTTCCAGGAACAACTTTATATCTATATAACATAGATGTTCCAGCATTAACTTTATATCTATATAACATAGCGGATCCAGTAACAACTTTATATCTATATAACATAGCAGTTCCAGGAACAACTTTATATCTATATAACATAGCAGTTCCAGCATTAACTTTATATCTATATAACATAGAGGTTCCAGCATTAACTTTATATCTATATAACATAGCGGTTCCAGAATTAACTTTATATCTATATAACATAGCGGTTCCAGCATTATCTTTATATCTATATAACATAGCAGTTCCAGCATTAACTTTATATCTATATAACATAGCGGTTCCAGTAACAACTTTATATCTATATAACATAGCGGTTCCAGCCTTAACTTTATATCTATATAACATAGCGGTTCCAGTAACAACTTTATATCTATATAACATAGAGGTTGCAGCATTAACTTTATATCTATATAACATAGATGTTCCAGCATTAACTTTATATCTATATACTATAGCGGTTCCGCATTAACTTTATATCTATATAACATAGCGGTTCCAGTAACAACTTTATATCTATATAACATAGCGATTTCAGCATTAACTTTATATCTATATAACATAGCAGTTCCAGCATTAACTTTATATCTATATAACATAGAGGTTCCAGCATTAACTTTATATCTATATAACATAGCGGATCCAGTAACAACTTTATATCTATATAACATAGCAGTTCCTGCATTAACTTTATATCTATATAACATAGAGGTTCCAGCATTAACTTTATATCTATATAATATAGCGGTTCCAGGAACAACTTTATATCTATATAACATAGAGGTTCCAGCATTAGCTTTATATCTATATAACATAGCAGTTCCAGGACCAACTTTATATCTATATAACATAGCGGTTCCAGCATTAACTTTATATCTATATAACATAGCGGTTCCAGCATTAACTTTATATCTATATAACATAGCGGTTCCAGTTAGAACTTTAAATCTGTATAACATAGCGGTTCCAGGAACAACTTTATATCTATATAACATAGATGTTCTAGCATTAACTTTATATCTATATAACATAGCGGATCCAGTAACAACTTTATATCTATATAACATAGCAGTTCCAGGAACAACTTTATATCTATATAACATAGCTGTTCCAGCATTAACTTTATATCTATATAACATAGAGGTTCCAGCATTAACTTTATATCTATATAACATAGCGGTTACAGTAACAACTTTATATCTATATAACATAGATGTTCCAGCATTAACTTTATATCTATATAACATAGCGGATCCAGTAACAACTTTATATCTATATAACATAGAGGTTCCAGCATTAACTTTATATCTATATAACATAGCGGTTCCAGTAACAACTTTATATCTATATAACATAGCGGTTCCAGTAACAAATTAATATCTATATAACATAGCGGTTCCAGGAACAACTTTATATCTATATATCATAGCGGTTCCAGTAACAACTTTATATCTATATAACATAGCGGTTCCAGGAACAACTTTATATCTATATAACATAGCGGTTCCAGCATTAACTTTATATCTACATAACATAGAGGTTCCAGTAAGAACTTTAAATCTATATAACATAGCGGTTCCAGGAACAACTTTATATCTATATAACATAGCTGTTCCAGCATTAACTTTATATCTATATAACATAGCAGTTCCAGCATTAACTTTATATCTATATAACAAAGCGGTTCCAGGAACAACTTTATATTTATATAACATAGCAGTTCCAGCATTAACTTTATATCTATATAACATAGAGGTTCCAGCATTAACTTTATATCTATATAACACAGCGGTTCCAGTAACAACTTTATATCTATATATCATAGCGGTTCCAGGAACAGCTTTATATCTATATAACATAGCGGTTCCAGGAACAACTTTATATCTATATAACATAGCGGTTCCAGGAACAAATTTATATCTATATAACATAGCGGTTCCAGTAACAACTTTATATCTATATAATATAGCGGTTGCAGGAACAACTTTATATCTATAAAACATAGAGGTTCCAGTAACAACTTTATATCTATATAACATAGCAGTTAATGCATTAACTTTATATCTATATAACATAGCGGTTCGAAGAACAACTTTATATCTATATAACATAGAGGTTCCAGGAACAACTTGTTATCTATATAACATAGAGGTTCCAGCATTAACTTTATATCTATATAACATAGCGGTTAATGCATTAACTTTATATCTATATAACATAGCGGTTCCAGGAACAACTTTATATCTATATAACATAGAGTTTCCAGGAACAACTTGTTATCTATATAACATAGAGGTTCCAGGAACACCTTTATATCTATATAACATAGCGGTTCCAGGAACAACTTTATATCTATATAACATAGAGGTTCCAGGAACAACTTTATATCTATATAACATAGCGGTTCCAGTAACAACTTTATATCTATATAACATAGCGGTTCCAGGAACAACTTTATATCTATATAACATAGAAGTTCCAGGAACAACTTTATATCTATATAACATAGCGGTTCCAGTAACAACTTTAAATATATATAACATAGCGGTTCCAGCATTAACTTTGTATCTATATAACATAGCGGGTCTAGTAACAACTTTATATCTATATAACATAGCGTTTCCAGCATTAACTATATATCTATATAACATAGCGGTTCCAGGAACAACTTTATATCTATATAACATAGAGGTTCCAGTATTAAATTTATATCTTTATAACATAGCGGTTCCAGTAACAACTTTATATCTATATAACATAGCGGTTCCAGCATTAACTTTATATCTATATATCATAGCGGTTCCAGCATTAACTTTATATCTATATAACATAGCGGTTCCAGCATTAACTATATATCTATATAACATAGAGGTTCCAGGAACAACTTTATATCTATATAACATAGCGGTTCCAGCATTAACTTTATATCTATATAACATAGCGGTTCCAGCATTAACTTTATATCTATATAACATAGCGGTTCCAGTAAGAACTTTAAATCTATATAACATAGCGGTTCCAGCATTAACTTTATATCTATATATCATAGCGGTTCGAGCATTAACTTTATATTTATATAACATAGCGGTTCCAGCATTAACTATATATCTATATAACATAGAGGTTCCAGGACCAACTTTATATCTATATAACATAGCGGTTCCAGCATTAACTTTATATCTATATAACATAGCGGTTCCAGCATTAACTCTATATCTATATAACATAGCGGTTCCAGTAAGAACTTTAAATCTATATAACATAGCGGTTCCAGGAACAACTTTATATCTATATAACATAGATGTTCTAGCATTAACTTTATATCTATGTAACATAGCGGATCCAGTAACAACTTTATATCTATATAACATAGCAGTTCCAGGAACAACTTTATATCTATATAACATAGCAGTTCCAGCATTAACTTTATATCTATATAACATAGAGGTTCCAGCATTAACTTTATATCTATATAACATAGCGGTTACAGTAACAACTTTATATCTATATAACATAGATGTTCCAGCATTAACTTTATATCTATATAACATAGCGGATCCAGTAACAACTTTATATCTATATAACATAGAGGTTCCAGCATTAACTTTATATCTATATAACATAGCGGTTCCAGTAACAACTTTATATCTATATAACATAGCGGTTCCAGTAACAAATTAATATCTATATAACATAGCGGTTCCAGGAACAACTTTATATCTATATATCATAGCGGTTCCAGTAACAACTTTATATCTATATAACATAGCGGTTCCAGGAACAACTTTATATCTATATAACATAGCGGTTCCAGCATTAACTTTATATCTACATAACATAGAGGTTCCAGTAAGAACTTTAAATCTATATAACATAGCGGTTCCAGGAACAACTTTATATCTATATAACATAGCTGTTCCAGCATTAACTTTATATCTATATAACATAGCAGTTCCAGCATTAACTTTATATCTATATAACAAAGCGGTTCCAGGAACAACTTTATATTTATATAACATAGCAGTTCCAGCATTAACTTTATATCTATATAACATAGAGGTTCCAGCATTAACTTTATATCTATATAACACAGCGGTTCCAGTAACAACTCTATATCTATATATCATAGCGGTTCCAGGAACAGCTTTATATCTATATAACATAGCGGTTCCAGGAACAACTTTATATCTATATAACATAGCGGTTCCAGGAACAAATTTATATCTATATAACATAGCGGTTCCAGTAACAACTTTATATCTATATAATATAGCGGTTGCAGGAACAACTTTATATCTATAAAACATAGAGGTTCCAGTAACAACTTTATATCTATATAACATAGCAGTTAATGCATTAACTTTATATCTATATAACATAGCGGTTCCAAGAACAACTTTATATCTATATAACATAGAGGTTCCAGGAACAACTTGTTATCTATATAACATAGAGGTTCCAGCATTAACTTTATATCTATATAACATAGCGGTTAATGCATTAACTTTATATCTATATAACATAGCGGTTCCAGGAACAACTTTATATCTATATAGCATAGAGTTTCCAGGAACAACTTGTTATCTATATAACATAGAGGTTCCAGGAACACCTTTATATCTATATAACATAGCGGTTCCAGGAACAACTTTATATCTATGTAACATAGAGGTTCCAGGAACAACTTTATATCTATATAACATAGCGGTTCCAGTAACAACTTTATATCTATATAACATAGCGGTTCCAGGAACAACTTTATATCTATATAACATAGAAGTTCCAGGAACAACTTTATATCTAAATAACATAGCGGTTCCAGTAACAACTTTAAATATATATAACATAGCGGTTCCAGCATTAACTTTGTATCTATATAACAACAAACAACAACAAAACAACCACAAACATATCTATATAACATAGCGGTTCCAGGAACAACTTTATATCTATATAACATAGAGGTTCCAGTATTAACTTTATATCTTTATAACATAGCGGTTCCAGTAACAACTTTATATCTATATAACATAGCGGTTCCAGCATTAACTTTATATCTATATATCATAGCGGTTCCAGCATTAACTTTATATCTATATAACATAGCGGTTCCAGCATTAACTATATATCTATATAACATAGCGGTTCCAGTAACAACTTTATATATATATAACATAGCGGTTCCAGCATTAACTTTGTATCTATATAACATAGCGGTTCTAGTAACAACTTTATATCTATATAACATAGAGGTTCTAGCATTAACTTTATATCTATATAACATAGCGGTTAATGCATTAACTTTATATCTATATAACATAGATGTTCCAGCATTAACTTAATATCTATATAACATAGCGGTTAATGCATTAACTTTATATCTATATAACATAGATGTTCCAGCATTAACTTTATATCTATATAACATAGCGGTTCCAGTAACAACTTTATATATATATAACATAGCGGTTCCAGCATTAACTTTGTATCTATATAACATAGCGGTTCTAGTAACAACTTTATATCTATATAACATAGAGGTTCTAGCATTAACTTTATATCTATATAACATAGCGGTTAATGCATTAACTTTATATCTATATAACATAGATGTTCCAGCATTAACTTAATATCTATATAACATAGCGGTTAATGCATTAACTTTATATCTATATAACATAGATGTTCCAGCATTAACTTTATATCTATATAACATAGCGGTTCCAGTAACAACTTTATATATATATAACATAGCGGTTCCAGCATTAACTTTGTATCTATATAACATAGCGGTTCTAGTAACAACTTTATATCTATATAACATAGAGGTTCCAGCATTAACTTTATATCTATATAACATAGCGGTTCCAACATTAACTTTATATCTATATAACATAGCGGTTCCAGTAACAACTTTATATATATATAACAAAGCGGTTCCAGCATTAACTTTGTATCTATATAACATAGCGGTTCTAGTAACAACTTTATATCTATATAACATAGAGGTTCCAGCATTAACTTTATATCTATATAACATAGCTGTTCCAACATTAACTTTATATCTATATAACATAGCGGTTCCAGTAACAACTTTATATCTATATAACATAGCTGTTCCAGTAACAACTTTATATCTATATAACATAGCGGTTCCAGGAACAACTTTATATCTATATATCATAGCGGTTCCAGTAACAACTTTATATCTATATAACATAGCAGTTCCAGCATTAACTTTATATATATATAACATAGCGGTTCAAGGAACAACTTTATATCTATATAACATAGAGGTTCCAGCATTAACTTTATATCTATATAACATAGCGGTTCCAGTAACAACTTTATATATATATAACATAGCGGTTCCAGCATTAACTTTGTATCTATATAACATAGCGGTTCTAGTAACAACTTTATATCTATATAACATAGAGGTTCCAGCATTAACTTTATATCTATATAACATAGCGGTTCCAGCATTAACTTTATATCTACATAATATAGCAGTTCCAGCATTAACTTTATATCTACATAATATAGCAGTTCCAGCATTAACTTTATATCTATATAACATAGCGGTTCCAGGAACAACTTTATATTTATATAACATAGCAGATCCAGTAACAACTTTATATCTATATAACACAGAGGTTCCAGCATTAACTTTATAATAGTCACAATGCGTCTTCCCATGCTGATGTGGCCTTAAGTTAGCTATGTTCTCCTAGTCACAATGCGCTTACCCATACTGCTGCGGCCTTCAGTTAGCTATGTTCTCCTAGTCACAATGCATCTACCCATAATGATGCTGCCTTCAGTTAGCTATGTGCACCTAGTCATGATGCGTCTACCCATACTGATGCTGCCTTCAGTTAGCTATGTTCACGTAGTCACAATGGATCTACCCATACTGCTGCGGCCTTCAGTTAGCTATGCTCTCCTAGTCACAATGCGTCTACCCATACTGATGCTGCCTTCAGTTAGCTATGTTCACCTAGTCACGATGCGTATACACATACTGATGCTGCCTTCAGTTAGCTATGTTCACCTAGTCACAAAGGATCTAGCCATACTGGTGCTGCCTTCAGTTAGCTATGTTCTCCTAGTCACAATACGCCTACCCATACTTCTGCGGCCTTCTGTTAGCTATGTTCACATAGTCACAATGGATCTACCCATACTGCGACGGCCTTCAGTTAACTATGTACTCCTAGTCACAATGCGTCTACCCAAACTGCTGGGGTCTTCAGTTAGCTATGTACCCCTAGTCACAATGCGTCTACCCATACTGATGCTGCCTTCAGTTAGCTATGTTCACATAGTCACAATGGATCTACCCATACTTCTGCGGCCTTCAGGTAACTATGTACTCCTAGTCACAATGCGTCTACCCATACTGCTGGGGTCTTCAGTTAGCTATGTACTCCTAGTCACAATGGATCTACCCATACTTCTGCGGCCTTCATTTAACTATGTACTCCTAGTCACAATGGGTCTACCCATACTGCTGGGGTCTTCAGTTAGCTATGTACTCCTAGTCACAATGCGTCTACCCATACTGATGCTGCCTTCAGTTAGCTATGTTTACATAGTCACTATGCGTCTACCCATACTTATGCTGCCTTCAGTTAGCTAAGTTCTCCTAGTCACAATGGATCTAAACATACTGCTGCGGACTTCAGTTAGCTATGTTCACCTAGACACAATGCGCCTACCCATACTACTGCGGCCTTCGGTTAACTATGTTCGTCTAGTCACAATAGATCTATTCATACTGCTGCGGCCTTCAGTTAGCTATATTCTCCTAGTCACAATGCCTCTACCCATACTGATGCTGCCTTCAGTTAGCTATGTTCTCCTAGTCACAATGCCTCTACACATATTTCTGCGGCCTTCGGTTAACTATGTTCGTCTAGTCACAATGGAGCTACCCATACTGCTGCGGCCTTCTGTTAGCTATGTTCTCCTAGTCACAATGCGTCTACCCATACTGCTGCGGCCTTCAGTTAGCTATTTTCTCCTAGTCACAATGCCTCTACCCATACTGATGCTGCCTTCAGTTAGCTATGTTCACCTAGTCATAATGGATCTACCCATAGTGCTGCGGCCGTCAGTTAGCTATGTACTCCTAGTCACAATGCGTCTACCCATACTGCTACGGCTTTCACTTAGCTATGTTCCTCTAGTCACAATGCATCTATCCATACTGCTGCGGCCTTTAGTTAGCTATGTTCTCATAGTCACAATGCGTCTACCCATACTGATGTGGCCTTTAGTTAGCTATGTTCTCATAATCACAATGCGTCTACCCATACAAATGCTGCCTTCAGTTAGCTATGATCCTCTAGTCACAATGGATATATCCATTCTGCTGCGGCCTTTAGTTAGCTATGTTCTCCTAGTCACAATGCATCTACCCATACTGATGTTGCCTTCAGTTAGCTATGTGCACGAAGTCACGATGCGTCTACCCATACTGATGCTGCCTTCAGATAGCTATGTTCACTTACTCACAATGGATCTACCCATACTGCTGCGGCCTTCAGCTAGCTATGTTCTCATAGTCACAATGCGTCTTCCCATGCTGATGTGGCCTTAAATTAGCTATGTTCTCCTAGTCACAATGCGCCTACCCATACTGCTGCGGCCTTCAGTTAGCTATGTTCTCCTAGTCACAATGCATCTACCCATACTGATGCTGCCTTCAGTTAGCTATGTGCACCTAGTCACGATGCCTCTACCCATACTGATGCTGCCTTCAGTTAGCTATGTTCACCTAGTCACAATGGATCTACCCATACTGCTGCGGCCTTCAGTTAGCTATGCTCATGACTAGGAAGTCATAATGCGTCTACCCATATTGATTCTGCCTTCAGTTAGCTATGTTCACCTAGTCACAAAGGACCTACCCATACTGGTGGTGCCTTCAGTTAGCTATGTTCACCTAGTCACAATGCGCCTAACCATACTGCTGCGGCCTTCAGTTAGCTATGTTCTCCTAGTCACAATGGATCTACCCATACTGCTGCGGCCTTCAGTTAGCTGTGCTTTCCTAGTCACAATGCGTCTACCCATACTGAGGCTGCCTTCAGTTAGCTATGTTCACATAGTCACTATGCGTCTACCCATACTGATGCTGCCTTCAGTTAGCTATGTTCAACTAGTCACAATGGATCTACCCATACTGCTGCGGCCTTCAGTTAGCTGTGCTCTCCTAGTCACAATGCGTCTACCCATACTGAGGCTGCTGTGAGTTAGCTATGTTCACATAGTCACTATGCGTCTACCCATACTGATGCTGCCTTCAGTTAGCTATGTTCACCTAGTCACAATGGATCTACCCAAATTGCTGCGGCCTTCAGTTACCTATGCTCTCCTAGTCACAATGCGTCTACCCATACTACTGCGGCCGTCAGTTAGCTATGTTCTCCTAGTCACAATGCGCCTACCCAAACCACTGCGGCCTTCGGTTAACTATGTTCGTCTAGTCACAATGGAGCTACCCATACTGCTGCGGCCTTCAGTTAGCTATGTTCTCCTAGTCACAATGCGTCTACCCAAACTGCTGCGGCCTTCAGTTAGCTATGTTCTCCTAGTCACAATGCGCCTACCCAAACCACTGCGGCCTTCGGTTAACTATGTTCGTCTAGTCACAATGCGCTTACCCATACTGATGCTGCCTTCAGTTAGCTATGTACTCCTAGTCACAATGCGTCTACCCATACTGCTGCGACCTTCAGCTAGCTATGTACTCCTAGTACCAATGCGTCTACCCATACTGATGCTGCCTTCAGTTAGCTATGTTCACCTAGTCACAATGGATCTACCCATATTGCTGCGGCCTTCAGTTAGCTATGGTCAACTAGTCACAATGGATCTACCCATACTGCTGCGGCCTTCAGTTAGCTATGTTCACATATTCACGATGCGTCTACCCATACTGATGCTGCCTTCAGTTAGCTATGTTCACATATTCACGATGCGTCTACCCATACTGATGCTGCCTTCAGTTAGCTATGTTCACCTAGTCACAATGGATCTACCCATATTGCTGCGGCCTTCAGTTAGCAATGTTCTCCTAGTCACAATGGATCTACCCATGATGCTACGGCTTTCACTTACCTATGTTCCTCTATCCACAATGCATCTATCCATACTGCTGCGGCCTTTAGTTAGCTATGTTCTCATAGTAACAATGCGTCTACCCATACTGATGTGGCCTTCAGTTAGCTATGTTCGTCTAGTCACAATGCATCTACCCATACTACTGCGGCCTTCAGTTAGCTATGTTATTCAAGTCACAATGCGTCTCCCCATGCTGATGTGGCCTTAAATTAGCTATGTTCGTCTAGCCACAATGCATCTACCCATACTACTGCGGCCATCAGTTAGCTATGTTCTCCTGGTCACAATGCGTCTACCCATACTGTTGCGGCCTTCTGTTAGCTATGTTCTCCTAATCACAATGCATCTACCCATACTGATGCGGCCTTCTGTTAGCTATGTTCTCCTAGTCACAATGCATCTACCCATACTGCTGCGGCCATCAGTTAGCTATGTTCTCCTAGTCACAATGCGCTTACCCATACTGATGCGGCCATCTGTTAGCTATGTTCTCCTAATCACAATGCATCTACCCATATTGATGCGGCCTTAAGATAGCTATGTTCAACTAGTCACAATGCATCTACCCATACTGCTGCGGCCTTCAGTTAGCTATGTTTTCCTAGTCACAATGGGTTTACCCATACTGAAGTTGCCTTCAGTTAGCTATGTGCACCTAGTCACATTGCGTCTTCCCATGCTGATGTGGCCTTAAGTTAGCTATGTTCTCCAATTCACAATACATCTACCCATGCTGTTTTTGCCTTACGTTAGCTATGTTCTCCTAGTCACAATGCGTCTACACATACTGATGCGGCCTTCTGTTAGCTATGTTCTCCTAGTCACAATGCATCTACCCATACTGCTGCGGCCTTCAGTTAGCTATGTTTTCCTAGTCACAATGGGTCTACCCATACTGATGCTGCCTTCACTTAGCTATGTTCGTCTAGTCACAATGGATCTACCCATAATGCCGCGGCCTTCAGTTAGCTATGTACTCCTAGTCACAATGCATCTACCCATACTACTGCGGCCTTCAGTTAGCTATGTTCTCCTAGTCACAATGCGTCTACCCATGCTGATGTGGACTTAAGTTAGCTATGTTCTCCTGGTCACAATGCGCCTACCCATACTGATGCGGCCGTCTGTTAGCTATGTTCTCCGCGGCCTTCGGTTAGCTATGTTCTCCTGGTCACAATGCGCCTACCCATACTTCTGCTGCCTTCAGTTAGCTATGTTCTCCTCGTCACAATGCATATACTCATACTGTTGCGGCCTTCAGTTAGCTATGTTCTCCTAGTCACAATGGATCTACCCATACTGCTGTGGCCTGCAGTTAACTATGTTCTCCTAGTCACAATGCGTCTACCCATACTGATGCAGCCTTCAATTAGCTATGTTCTGCTAGTCACAATGCGTCTACCCATACTGATGCTGCCTTCAGTTAGCTATGTTCTCCTAGTCACAATGCATCTACTCATACTGTTGTGGCCTTCAGTTAGCTATATTCACCTAGTCACAATGCATCTACACATACTGCTGCGGCCTTCAGTTAGCTATGTTCTGCTTGTCACAATGCGTCTACACATACTGATGCTGCCTTCAGTTAGCTATGTTCTCCTAGTCACAATGCATATACCCATACTGCTGTGACCTTCAGTTAGCTATGTTCTCCTAGTCACAATGCATCTACCCATACTGCTGCGGCCTTCAGTTAGATATGTTCCTCTAGTCACAATGCATCTATCCATACTGCTGCGGCCTTCAGTTAGCTATGTTCACCTAGTCACAATGCATCTACCCATACTGTTGCGGCCTTCAGTTAGCTATGTTCTCCTAGTCACAATGCATCTATCCATACTGCTGCGGCCTTCAGTTAGCTATGTTCACCTAGTCACAATGCATCTACCCATACTGCTGCGTCCTTAAGTTAGCTATGTTCTCCGTGGCCTTCAGTTAGCTATGTTCGTCTAGTCACAATGCGCCTACCCATACTGCTGCGGCCTTCAGTTAGCTATGTGCACCTAGTCACATTGCGTCTTCCCATGCTGATGTGGCCTTAAGTTAGCTATGTTCTCCAATTCACAATACCTCTACCCATGCTGTTTTTGCCTTACGTTAGCTATGTTCTCCTAGTCACAATGCGTCTACACATACTGATGCGGCCTTCTGTTAGCTATGTTCTCCTAGTCACAATGCATCTACTCATACTGCTGCGGCCTTCAGTTAGCTATGTTTTCCTAGTCACAAACGGGTCTACCCATACTGATGCTGCCTTCAGTTAGCTATGTTCACCTAGTCACGATGCGTCTACCCATACTGATGCTGCCTTCAGTTAGCTATGTTCACCTAGTCATAATGGATCTACCCATACTGTTGTGGCCTTAAGTTAGCTATGTTCGTCTAGTCACAATGGATCTACCCATAATGCCGCGGCCTTCAGTTAACTATGTACTCCTAGTCACAATGCATCTACCCATACTACTGCGGCCTTCAGTTAGCTATGTTCTCCTAGTCACAGTGCGTCTACCCATGCTGATGTGGACTTAAGTTAGCTATGTTCTCCTGGTCACAATGCGCCTACCCATACTGATGCGGCCGGCTGTTAGCTATGTTCTCCGCGGCCTTCGGTTAGCTATGTTCTCCTGGTCACAATGCGCCTACCCATACTGATGCGGCCTTCTGTTAGCTATGTTCTCATCGTCACAATGCATCTACTCATACTGCTGCGGCCTTCAGTTAGCTATGTTCTCCTAGTCACAATGGATCTACCCATACTGTTGCGGCCTTCAGTTAGCTATGATCTCCTAGTCACAATGCATCTACCCATACTGCTGTGGCCTGCAGTTAACTATGTTCTCCTAGTCACAATGCGTCTACCCATACTGATGCTGCCTTCAATTAGCTATGTTCTCCTAGTCACAATGCGTCTACCCATACTGATGCTGCCTTCAGTTAGCTATGTTCTCCTAGTCACAATGCGCCTACCCATAGTGATGCGGCCTTCTGTTAGCTATGTTCTCCTAGTCAAAATGCATCTACCCATACTGCTGAAGCCATCAGTTAGCTGTGTTCTCCTAGTCAAAATGCATCTACCCATACTGATGCGGCCATCAGTTAGCTATGTTCTCCTAGTCACAATACATCTACCCATACTGCTACGGCCATCAGTTAGCTATGTTCACCTAGTCACAATGCATATACCCATACTGCTGCGGCCTTCAGTTAGCTATGTTCTCCTAGTCACAATGCATCTACCCATACTGCTGCGGCCTTCAGTTAGCTATATTCTCTTATTCACAATGTGTCTTCCCATGCTGAGGTTGCCTTAAGTTAGCTATGTTCTCCTAGTCACAATGCATCTACCCATACTGATGCGACCCTAATTTAGCTATGTTCTCCTAGTCACAATGCGTCTACCCATACTGCTGCTGCCTTCAGTTAGCTATGTACACCTAGTCACAATGCGCCTATCCATAATGCTGCGGCCTTCAGGTAGCTATGTTCTCCTAGTCACAATGCATCTACCCATACTGCTATGGCCATCAGTTAGCTAAGTTCTCCTAGTCACAATGCGCATACCCATAATGATGCGGCCTTAAGTTAGCTATGTTCTCCTAGTCACAATGTGTCTTCCCATGCTGATGTGGCCTTAAGTTAGCTATGTTCTCCTAATCACAATGCGCCTACCCATACTGCTGCGGCCTTCAGTTAGCTTTGTTCTCCTAGTCACAATGCATCTACCCATAGTGCTGCGGCCATCAGTTAGCTATGTTCTCCTAATCACAATGCGCCTACCCATGCTGATGTGGCCTTAAGTTAGCTATGTTCTCCTAATCATAATGCGCCTACCCATACTGCTGCGGCCTTCAGTTAGCTATGTTCTCCTAGTCACAATGTGTCTTCCCATGCTGATGTGGCCTTAAGTTAGCTATGTTCTCCTAGTCACAATGCATCTACCCATATTGCTGCGGCCATCAGTTAGCTATGTTCTCCTAATCACAATGCGCCTACCCATGCTGATGTGGCCTTAAGTTAGCTATGTTCTCCTAATCACAATGCGCCTACCCATACTGCTGCGGCCTTCAGTTAGCTATGTTCTCCTAGTCACAATGCATCTACCCATACTGCTGCGGCCTTCAGTTAGCTATGTTCTCCTAGTCACAATGCGTCTTCCCATGCTGATGTGGCCTTAAGTTAACTATGTTCTCCTAATCACAGTGCGCCTACCCATACTGCTGCGGCCTTCAGTTAGCTATGTTCTCCTTGTCACAATGCATCTACCCATATTGCTGCGGCCGTCAGTTAGCTATGTTCGACTAGTCACAATGCATATATCCATACAGCTGCGGCCTTCAGTTAGCTATGTTCTCCTAGTCACAATGCATCTACCCATACTGCTGCGGCCTTCAGTTAGCTATGTGCACCTAGTCACAATGCGCCTACCCATACTGCTGCGGCCTTCAGTTAGCTATGTTCTCCTAGTCACAATGCATCTACCCATACTGCTGCGGCCTTCAGTTAGCTATGTTCACCTAGTCACAATTCATCTACTCATACTGCTGCGGCCTTCAGTTAGATATGTTCACCTAGTCGCAATTCATCTACCCATACTGCTGCGGCCTTCATTTATCTATGTGCACCTAGTCACAATGCGCCTACCCATACTGCTGCTGCCTTCAGTTAGCTATGTTCTCCTGGTCACAATGCGCCTACCCATACTGATGCGGCCTTCTGTTAGCTATGTTCTCATCGTCACAATGCATCTACTCATACTGCTGCGGCCTTCAGTTAGCTATGTTCTCCTAGTCACAATGGATCTACCCATACTGTTGCGGCCTTCAGTTAGCTATGTTCTCCTAGTCACAATGCATCTACCCATACTGCTGTGGCCTGCAGTTAACTATGTTCTCCTAGTCACAATGCGTCTACCCATACTGATGCTGCCTTCAATTAGCTATGTTCTCCTAGTCACAATGCGTCTACCCATACTGATGCTGCCTTCAGTTAGCTATGTTCTCCTAGTCACAATGCGCCTACCCATAGTGATGCGGCCTTCTGTTAGCTATGTTCTCCTAGTCATAATGCATCTACCCATACTGCTGAAGCCATCAGTTAGCTGTGTTCTCCTAGTCAAAATGCATCTACCCATACTGATGCGACCCTAATTTAGCTATGTTCTCCTAGTCACAATGCGTCTACCCATACTGCTGCTGCCTTCAGTTAGCTATGTACACCTAGTCACAATGCGCCTATCCATAATGCTGCGGCCTTCAGGTAGCTATGTTCTCCTAGTCACAATGCATCTACCCATACTGCTATGGCCATCAGTTAGCTAAGTTCTCCTAGTCACAATGCGCCTACCCATAATGATGCGGCCTTAAGTTAGCTATGTTCTCCTAGTCACAATGTGTCTTCCCATGCTGATGTGGCCTTAAGTTAGCTATGTTCTCCTAATCACAATGCGCCTACCCATACTGCTGCGGCCTTCAGTTAGCTTTGTTCTCCTAGTCACAATGCATCTACCCATAGTGCTGCGGCCATCAGTTAGCTATGTTCTCCTAATCACAATGCGCCTACCCATGCTGATGTGGCCTTAAGTTAGCTATGTTCTCCTAATCATAATGCGCCTACCCATACTGCTGCGGCCTTCAGTTAGCTATGTTCTCCTAGTCACAATGTGTCTTCCCATGCTGATGTGGCCTTAAGTTAGCTATGTTCTCCTAGTCACAATGCATCTACCCATATTGCTGCGGCCATCAGTTAGCTATGTTCTCCTAATCACAATGCGCCTACCCATGCTGATGTGGCCTTAAGTTAGCTATGTTCTCCTAATCACAATGCGCCTACCCATACTGCTGCGGCCTTCAGTTAGCTATGTTCTCATAGTCACAATGCATCTACCCATACTGCTGCGGCCTTCAGTTAGCTATGTTCTCCTAGTCACAATGCGTCTTCCCATGCTGATGTGGCCTTAAGTTAACTATGTTCTCCTAATCACAGTGCGCCTACCCATACTGCTGCGGCCTTCAGTTAGCTATGTTCTCCTTGTCACATTGCATCTACCCATATTGCTGCGGCCGTCAGTTAGCTATGTTCGACTAGTCACAATGCATATATCCATACAGCTGCGGCCTTCAGTTAGCTATGTTCTCCTAGTCACAATGCATCTACCCATACTGCTGCGGCCTTCAGTTAGCTATGTGCACCTAGTCACAATGCGCCTACCCATACTGCTGCGGCCTTCAGTTAGCTATGTTCTCCTAGTCACAATGCATCTACCCATACTGCTGCGGCCTTCAGTTAGCTATGTTCACCTAGTCACAATTCATCTACTCATACTGCTGCGGCCTTCAGTTAGCTATGTTCACCTAGTCGCAATTCATCTACCCATACTGCTGCGGCCTTCATTTATCTATGTGCACCTAGTCACAATGCGCCTACCCATACTGCTGCTGCTTTCAGTTAGCTATGTTCTCCTGGTCACAATGCGCCTACCCATACTGATGCGGCCTTCTGTTAGCTATGTTCTCATCGTCACAATGCATCTACTCATACTGCTGCGGCCTTCAGTTAGCTATGTTCTCCTAGTCACAATGGATCTACCCATACTGTTGCGGCCTTCAGTTAGCTATGTTCTCCTAGTCACAATGCATCTACCCATACTGCTGTGGCCTGCAGTTAACTATGTTCTCCTAGTCACAATGCGTCTACCCATACTGATGCTGCCTTCAATTAGCTATGTTCTCCTAGTCACAATGCGTCTACCCATACTGATGCTGCCTTCAGTTAGCTATGTTCTCCTAGTCACAATGCGCCTACCCATAGTGATGCGGCCTTCTGTTAGCTATGTTCTCCTAGTCAAAATGCATCTACCCATACTGCTGAAGCCATCTGTTAGCTGTGTTCTCCTAGTCAAAATGCATCTACCCATACTGATGCGACCCTAATTTAGCTATGTTCTCCTAGTCACAATGCGTCTACCCATACTGCTGCTGCCTTCAGTTAGCTATGTACACCTAGTCACAATGCGCCTACCCATAATGCTGCGGCCTTCAGGTAGCTATGTTCTCCTAGTCACAATGCATCTACCCATACTGCTACGGCCTTCAGTTAGCTAAGTTCTCCTAGTCACAATGCGTCTACCCATAATGATGTGGCCTTAAGTTAGCTATGTTCTCCTAGTCACAATGCATCTACCCATACTGATGCGGCCTTAAGTTAGCTATGTTCTCCTAGTCACAATGCGTCTACCCATACTGCTGCTGCCTTCAGTTAGCTATGTACACCTAGTCACAATGCACCTACCCATAATGCTGCGGCCTTCAGTTAGCTATGTTCTCCTAGTCACAATGCATCTACCCATGCTGATGTGGCCTTAAGTTAGCTATGTTCTCCTAATCACAATGCGCCTACCCATACTGCTGCGGCCTTCAGTTAGCTATGTTCTCCTAGTCACAATGTGTCTTCCCATGCTGATGTGGCCTTAAGTTAGCTATGTTCTCCTAGTCACAATGCATCTACCCATATTGCTGCGGCCATCAGTTAGCTATGTTCTCCTAATCACAATGCGCCTACCCATGCTGATGTGGCCTTAAGTTAGCTATGTTCTCCTAATCACAATGCGCCTACCCATACTGCTGCGGCCTTCAGTTAGCTATGTTCTCCTAGTCACAATGCATCTACCCATACTGCTGCGGCCTTCAGTTAGCTATGTTCTCCTAGTCACAATGCGTCTTCCCATGCTGATGTGGCCTTAAGTTAACTATGTTCTCCTAATCACAGTGCGCCTACCCATACTGCTGCGGCCTTCAGTTAGCTATGTTCTCCTTGTCACAATGCATCTACCCATATTGCTGCGGCCGTCAGTTAGCTATGTTCGACTAGTCACAATGCATATATCCATACAGCTGCGGCCTTCAGTTAGCTATGTTCTCCTAGTCACAATGCATCTACCCATACTGCTGCGGCCTTCAGTTAGCTATGTGCACCTAGTCACAATGCGCCTACCCATACTGCTGCGGCCTTCAGTTAGCTATGTTCTCCTAGTCACAATGCATCTACCCATACTGCTGCGGCCTTCAGTTAGCTATGTTCACCTAGTCACAATTCATCTACTCATACTGCTGCGGCCTTCAGTTAGCTATGTTCACCTAGTCGCAATTCATCTACCCATACTGCTGCGGCCTTCATTTATCTATGTGCACCTAGTCACAATGCGCCTACCCATACTGCTGCGGCCTTCAGTTAGCTATGTTCTCCTAGTCACAATGCATCTACTCATACTGCTTCGGCCTTCAGTTAGCTATGTTCACCTAGTCGCAATACATCTACCCATACTGCTGCGGCCTTCAGTTAACTATGTTCTCCTAGTCACAGTGCATCTACTCATACTGCTGCGGCATTCATTTAGCTAGGTGCAGCTAGTCACAATGCGCCTACCCATACTGATGCGGCCTTAAGTTAGCTATGTTCTCCTAATCAAAATGCGCCTACCCATACTGCTGCGGCCTTCAGTTAGCTATGTTCTCCTAGTCACAATGCATCTAACCATAGTGCTGCGGCCTTCAGTTAGCTATGTCCTTCTAGTCACAATGCATATATCCATACTGCTGCGGCCTTCAGATAGCTATGTACTCCTAGTCACAATGCGTCTTCCCATGCTGATGTGGCCTTAAGTTAGCTATGTTCTCCTAGTCACAATGCATCTACACATAGTGCTGCGGCCTTAAGTTAGCTATGTTCTCCTAGTCACAATGCGCCTACCCATACTGCTGCTGCCTTCAGTTAGCTATGTTCTTCTGGTCACAATGCATCTACCCATACTGCTGTGGCCTCCATTAAGCTGTGTTCACCTAGTCGCAATGCAGCTACCCATACAGCTGCGACCTTCAGTTAGCTATGTTCTCCTAGTCACAATGCATCTACCCATACTGCTGCGGCCTTCAGTTATCTATGTTCTTATAGTCACAATGCATCTATTCGTACTGCTGCGTCCTTCTTTTAGCTATGTTCTCCTAGTCACAATGGATCTACCCATTCTTTTGCGGCCTTCAGTTTGCTATGTTCTCCTAGTCACAATGCATCTACCCATACTGCTGTGGCCTTCAGTTAGCTTTATTCTCCTAGTCACAATGCGTCTTCCCACGCTGATGTGGCCATGAGTTAGCTATGTTTTCCCAGTCACAATGCGCCTACCCATACTTCTGCGGCCTTCAGTTAGCTATGTTCTCCTAGTCACAATGTGTCTTCCCATGCTGATGTGGCCTTAAGTTAGCTATGTTCTCCTAGTCACAATGCATCTACCCATAGTGCTGCGGCCATCAGTTAGCTATGTTCTCCTAATCACAATGCGCCTACCCATGCTGATGTGGCCTTAAGTTAGCTATGTTCTCCTAATCACAATGCGCCTACCCATACTGCTGCGGCCTTCAGTTAGCTATGTTCTCCTAGTCACAATGCATCTACCCATAGTGCTGCGGCCATCTGTTAGCTATGTTCTCCTAATCAGAATGCGCCTACCCATGCTGATGTGGCCTTAAGTTAGCTATGTTCTCCTAGTCACAATGCATCTACCCATACTGCTGCGGCCATCAGTTAGCTATGTTCTCCTAGTCACAATGCATCTACTCATACTGCTGAGGCCTTAAGTTAGCTATGTTCTCCTAGTCACATTGTGTCTTCCCATGCTGATGTGGCCTTAAGTTAGCTATGTTCTCCAAATCACAATGCGCCTACCCATACTGCTGCGGCGTTCAGTTAGCTATGTTCTCCTAGTCACAATGCATCTACCCATACTGCTGCGGCCTTCAGTTAGCTATGTTCTCCTAGTCACAATGCGTCTTCCCATGCTGATGTGGCCTTAAGTTAGCTATGTTCTCCTAATCACAGTGCGCCTACCCATACTGCTGCGGCCTTCAGTTAGCTATGTTCTCCTTGTCACAATGCATTTACCCATATTGCTGCGGCCGTCAGTTAGCTATGTTCGTCTAGTCACAATGCATATATCCATACAGCTGCGGCCTTCAGTTAGCTATGTTCTCCTAGTCACAATGCATCTACCCATACTGCTGCGGCCTTCAGTTAGCTATGTGCACCTAGTCACAATGCGCCTACCCATACTGCTGCGGCCTTCTGTTAGCTATGTTCTCCTAGTCACAATGCATCTACCCATATTGCTGCGGCCTTCAGTTAGCTATGTTCACCTAGTCACAATTCATCTACTCATACTGCTGCGGCCTTAAGTTAGCTATGTTCTCCAAGTCATAATGTGTCTTCCCATGCTGATGTGGCCTTAAGTTAGCTATGTTCTCCTAATCACAATGCGCCTACCCATACTGCTGCGGCCTTCAGTTAGCTAGGTTCTCCTAGTCACAATGCATCTTCCCATACTGCTGCGGCCTTCAGTTAGCTATGTTCACCTAGTCACAATTCATCTACTCATACTGCTGCGGCCTTCAGTTAGCTATGTTCACCTAGTCGCAATGCATCTACCCATACTGCTGCGGCCTTCTATTAGCTATGTTCTCCTAGTCACAATGCATCTACCCATACTGCTGCGGCCTTCATTTAGCTATGTGCTCCTAGTCACAATGCGCCTACCCATACTGCTGCGGCCTTCAGTTAGCTATGTTCTCCTAGTCACAATGCATCTACTCATACTGCTTAGGCCTTCAGTTTGCTATGTTCACCTAGTCGCAATGCATCTACCCATACTGCTGCGGCCTTCAGTTAACTATGTTCTCCTAGTCACAGTGCATCTACCCATACTGCTGCGGCATTCATTTAGCTATGTGCACCTAGTCAAAATGCGCCTACCCATACTGATGCGGCCTTAAGTTAGGTATGTTCTCCAAGTCACAATGTGTCTTCCCATGCTGATGTGGCCTTCAGTTAGCTATGTTCTCCTAGTCACAATGCATCTAACCATAGTGCTGTGGCATTCAGTTAGCTATGTTCGTCTAGTCACAATGCATATATCCATACTGCTGCGGCCTTCAGATAGCTATGTTCTCCTAGTCACAATGCGTCTTCCCATGCTGATGTGGCCTTAAGTTAGCTATGTTCTCCTAATCACAGTGCGCCTACCCATACTGCTGCGGCCTTCAGTTAGCTATGTTCTCCTTGTCACAATGCATTTACCCATATTGCTGCGGCCGTCAGTTAGCTATGTTCGTCTAGTCACAATGCATATATCCATACAGCTGCGGCCTTCAGTTAGCTATGTTCTCCTAGTCACAATGCATCTAGCCATACTGCTGCGGCCTTCATTTAGCTATGTGCACCTAGTCACAATGCGCCTACCCATACTGCTGCGGCCTTCTGTTAGCTATGTTTTCATAGTCACAATGCATCTACCCATACTGCTGCGGCCTTCAGTTAGCTATGTTCACCTAGTCACAATTCATCTACTCATACTGCTGCGGCCTTAAGTTAGCTATGTTCTCCAAGTCATAATGTGTCTTCCCATGCTGATGTGGCCTTAAGTTAGCTATGTTCTCCTAATCACAATGCGCCTACCCATACTGCTGCGGCCTTCAGTTAGCTAGGTTCTCCTAGTCACAATGCATCTACCCATACTGCTGCGGCCTTCAGTTAGCTATGTTCACCTAGTCACAATTCATCTACTCATACTGCTGCGGCCTTCAGTTAGCTATGTTCACCTAGTCGCAATGCATCTACCCATACTGCTGCGGCCTTCATTTATCTATGTGCACCTAGTCACAATGCGCCTACCCATACTGCTGCGGCTTTCAGTTAGCTATGTTCTCCTAGTCACAATGCATCTACTCATACTGCTGCGGCCTTCAGTTAACTATGTTCTCCTAGTCACAGTGCATCTACCCATACTGCTGCGGCATTCATTTAGCTATGTTCTCCTAGTCACAATGCATCTACCCATACTGATGCAGCCTTAAGTTAGCTATGTTCTACTAATCACAATGCGCCTACCCATACTGCTGCGGCCTTGAGTTAGGTATGTTCTCCTAGTCACAATGTGTCTTCCCATGCTGATGTGGCCTTAAATTAGCTATGTTCTCCTAATCACAATGCGCCTACCCATACTGCTGCGGCCTTCAGTTAGCTATGTTCTCCTAGTCACAATGCATCTACCCATACTGCTGCGGCCTTCAGTTAGCTATGTTCACCTAGTCACAATGCATCTACTCATACTGCTGCGGCCTTCTGTTAGCTATGTTCACCTAGTCGTAATGCATCTACCCATACTGATGCGGCCTTCTGTTAGCTATGTTCTCCTAGTCACAATGCATCTACCCATACTGCTACGGCCTTCATTTAGTTATGTGCACCTAGTCACAATGCGCCTACCCATACTGCTGCGGCCTTCAGTCAGCTATGTTTTCCTAGTCACAATGCACCTACTCATACTGCTTCGGCCTTCATTTAGCTATGTTCACCTAGTCGCAATGCATCTACCCATACTGCTGCGGCCTTCAGTTAACTATGTTCTCCTAGTCACAGTGCATCTACCCATACTGCTGCGGCATTCATTTAGCTATGTGCACCTAGTCAAAATGCGCCTACCCATACTGATGCGGCCTTAAGTTAGCTATGTTCTCCAAGTCACAATGTGTCTTCCAATGCTGATGTGGCCTTAAGTTAGCTATGTTCTCCTAATCACAATGCGCCTACCCATACTGCTGCGGCCTTCAGTTAGCTATGTTCTCCTAGTCACAATGCATCTACCCATAGTGCTGCGGCCTTCAGTTAGCTATGTTCGTCTAATCACAATAAATATATCCATACTGCTGCGGCTTTCAGATAGCTATGTACTCCTAGTCACAATGCGTCTTCCCATGCTGATGTGGTCTTAAGTTAGCTATGTTCGCCTAGTCACAATGCATCTACCCATAGTGCTGCGGCCTTAAGTTAGCTATGTTCTCCTAGTCACAATGCGCCTACCCATACTGCTGCTGCCTTCAGTTAGCTATGTTCTTCTGGTCACAATGCATCTACCCATACTGCTGCGGCCTCCATTTAGCTGTGTTCACCTAGTCGCAATGCAGCTACCCATACTGCTGCGACCTTCAGTTAGCTATGTTCTCCTAGTCACAATGCATCTAACCATACTGCTGCGGCCTTCAGTTAGCTATGTGCACCTAGTCACAATGCGCCTACCCATAATGCTGAGGCCTTCAGTTAGCTATGTTCTCCTAGTCATAATTCATCTACCCATACTGCTGCGGCCTTTAGGTGGCTATGTTCACCTAGTCACAATGCATCTACTCATACTGCTGCGGCCTTCAGTTAGCTATGTTCACCTAGTCGCAATGCATCTACCCATACTGCTGCCGCCTTCAGTTAGCTATGTTCTCCTAGTCACAATGCATCTATCCATACTGCTACGGCCATCAGTTAGCTATGTTCTCCTAGTCACAATGCATCTACCCATACTGCTGCGTCCATCAGTTAGCTATGTTCTCCAAGTCACAATGCGCCTACCCATACTGATACAGCCTTCTGTTCGCTATGTTCACCTAGTCAAAATGCGTCTACCCATACTGCTGCGGCCTTCAGTTAGCTATGTTAACCTAGTCACAATGCATCTACTCATACTGCTGCGGCCTTCAGTTAGCTATGTTCTCCTAGTCACAATGCATCTACCCATACTGCTGCGGCCTTCAGTTATCTATGTTCTTATAGTCACAATGCATCTATTCATACTGCTGCGTCCTTCAGTTAGCTATGTTCTCCTAGTCACAATGGATCTACCCATACTGCTGCGGCCTTAAGTTAGCTATGTTCTCCTAGTCACAATGCGCCTACCCATACTGCTGCTGCCTTCACTTAGCTATGTTCTTCTGGTCACAATGCATCTACCCATACTGCTGCGGCCTCCATTTAGCTGTGTTCACCTAGTCGCAATTCAGCTACCCATACTGCTGCGACCTTCAGTTAGCTATGTTCTCCTAGTCACAATGCATCTACCCATACTGCTGCGGCCTTCAGTTAGCTATGTGCACCTAGTCACAATGCGCCTACCAATACTGCTGCGGCCTTCAGTTAGCTATGTTCTCCTAGTCATAATGCATCTACCCATACTGCTGCGGCCTTTAGGTGGCTATGTTCACCTAGTCACAATGCATCTACTCATACTGCTGCGGCATTCAGATAGCTATGTTCACCTAGTCGCAATGCATCTACCCATACTGCTGCGGCCTTCAGTTAGCTATGTTCTCGTAGTCACAATGCATCTATCCATACTGCTACGGCCATCAGTTAGCTATGTTCTCCTAGTCACAATGCATCTACCCATACTGCTGCGGCCATCAGTTAGCTATGTTCTCCAAGTCACAATGCATCTACCCATACCGCTGCGGCCTTCAGTTATCTATTTTCTTATAGTCACAATGCATCTATTCATACTGCTGCGTCCTTCAGTTAGTTATGTTCTCCTAGTCACAATGGATCTACCCATACTGTTGCGGCCTTCAGTTTGCTATGTTCTACTAGTCACAATGCATCTACCATACTGTTGCGGCCTTCAGTTTGCTATGTTCTCCTAGTCACAATGCATCTACCCATACTGATGCGGCCTTCAGTTTGCTATGTTCACCTAGTCACAATGCATCTACTCATACTGCTGCGGCCTTCAGTTAGCTATGTTCTCCTAGTCACAATGCATCTACCCATACTGCTGCGGCCTTCAGTTAGCTATGAACTTATAGTCACAATGCATCTATTCATACTGCTGCGTCCTTCAGTTAGCTATGTTCTCCTAGTCACAATGGATCTACCCATACTGTTGCGGCCTTCAGTTTGCTATGTTCTCCTAGTCCCAATGCATCTACCCATACTGTTGCGGCCTTCAGTTTGCTATGTTCTCTTAGTCACAATGCATCTACCCATACTGATGCGGCCTTCAGTTTGCTATGTTCACCTAGTCACAATGCATCTACTCATACTGCTGCGGCCTTCAGTTAGCTATGTTCTCCTAGTCACAATGCATCTACCCATACTGCTGCGGCCTTCAGTTAGCTATGTTTTTATAGTCACAATGCATCTATTCATACTGCTGCGTCCTTCAGTTAGCTATGTTCTCCTAGTCACAATTGATCTACCCATAGTGTTGCGGCCTTCAGTTTGCTATGTTCTCCTAGTCACAATGCATCTACCCATACTGCTGTGGCCTTCAGTTAACTTTATTCTCCTAGTCACAATGCGTCTTCCCACGCTGATGTGGCCTTGAGTTAGCTTTGTTCTCCCAGTCACAATGCGCCTACCCATACTGCTGCGGCCTTCAGTTAGCTATGTTCTCCTAGTCACAATGCATCTACCCATACTGCTGCGGCCTTCAGTTAGCTATGTTCTCCTATTCACAATGTGTCTTCCCATGCTGATGTGGCCTTAAGTTAGCTATGTTCTCCTAGTCACAATGCATCTACCCATACTGATGCGGCCTTAAGTTAGCTATGTTCTCCTAATCACAATGCACCTACCCATACTGCTGCGGCCTTCAGTTAGGTATGTTCTCCTAGTCACAATGTGTCTTCCCATGCTGATGTGGCTTTAAGCTAGCTATGTTCTCCTAATCACAATGCACCTACCCATACTGCTGCGGCCTTCAGTTAGCTATGTTCTCCTATTCACAATGTGTCTTCCCATTCTGATGTGGCCTTAAGTTAGCTATGTTCTCCTAGTCACAATGCATCTACCCATACTGATGCGGCCTTAAGTTAGCTATATTCTACTAATCACAATGCGCCTACCCATACTGCTGCGGCCTTGAGTTAGCTATGTTCTCCTAATCACAATGCGCCTACACATACTGCTGCGGCCTTCAGTTAGCTATGTTCTCCTAGTCACAATGCATCTACCCATATTGCTGCGGCCTTCTGTTAGCTATGTTCTCCTAGTCACAATGAGTCTTCCCATGCTGATGTGGCCTTAAGTTAGCTATGTTCTCCTAATCACAATGCGCCTACCCATACTGCTGCGGCCTTCAGTTAGCTATGTTCTCCTAGTCACAATGCATCTATCCATAGTGCTGCGGCCGTCAGTTAGCTATGTTCGTCTAGTCACAATGCATATATCCATACAGCTGCGGCCTTCAGTTAGCTATGTTCTCCTAGTCACAATGCATCTACCCATACTGCTGCGGCCTTCAGTTGGCTATGTGCACCTAGTCACAATGCGCCTACCCATACTGCTGCGGCCTTCAGATAGCTATGTTCTCCTAGTCACAAAGCATTTACCCATACTGCTGCAGCCTTCAGTTAGCTATGTTCACCTAGTCACAATGCATCTACTCATACTGCTGCGGCCTTCATTTAGCTATGTTCACCTAGTCGCAATGCATCTACCCATACTGATGCGGCCTTCTATTAGCTATGTTCTCCTAGTCACAATGCATCTACCCATACTGCTGCGGACTTCATTTAGCTATGTGCTCCTAGTCACAATGCGCCTACCCATACTGCTGCGGCCTTCAGTTAGCTATGTTCTCCTAGTCACAATGCATCTACTCATACTGCTTAGGCCTTCAGTTTGCTATGTTCACCTAGTCGCAATGCATCTACCCATACTGCTGCGGCCTTCAGTTAACTATGTTCTCCTAGTCACAGTGCATCTACCCATACTGCTGCGGCATTCATTTAGCTATGTGCACCTAGTCAAAATGCGCCTACCCATACTGATGCGGCCTTAAGTTAGGTATGTTCTCCAAGTCACAATGTGTCTTCCCATGCTGATGTGGCCTTCAGTTAGCTATGTTCTCCTAGTCACAATGCATCTAACCATAGTGCTGCGGCATTCAGTTAGCTATGTTCGTCTAGTCACAATGCATATATCTATACTGCTGCGGCCTTCAGATAGCTATGTACTCCTAGTCACAATGCGTCTTCCCATGCTGATGTTGCCTTAAGTTAGCTATGTTCTCCTAGTCACAATGCATCTACCCATAGTGCTGCGGCCTTATGTTAGCTATGTTCTCCTAGTCACAATGCGCCTACCCATACTGCTGCTGCCTTCAGTTAGCTATGTTCTTCTGGTCACAATGCATCTACCCATACTGCTGCGGCCTCCATTTAGCTGTGTTCACCTAGTCGCAATGCAGCTACCCATACTGCTGCGACCATCAGTTAGCTATGGTCTCCTAGTCACAATGCATCTACCCATACTGCTGCGGCCTTCAGTTAGCTATGTTCGTCTAGTCATACTGCATATATCCATACTGCTGCGGCCTTCAGATAGCTATGTGCACCTAGTCACAATGCGCCTACCAATACTGCTGCGGCCTTCAGTTAGCTATGTTCTCCTAGTCATAATGCATCTACCCATACTGCTGCGGCCTTTAGGTGGCTATGTTCACCTAGTCACAATGCATTTACTCATACTGCTGCGGCATTCAGATAACTATGTTCACCTAGTCGCAATGCATCTACCCATACTGCTGCGGCCTTCAGTTAGCTATGTTCTCCTAGTCACAATGCATCTATCCATACTGCTACGGCCATCAGTTAGCTATGTTCTCCTAGTCACAATGCATCTACCCATACTGCTGCGGCCATCAGTTAGCTATGTTCACCTAGTCAAAATGCATCTACTCATACTGCTGCGGCCTTCAGTTAGCTATGTTCTCCTAGTCACAATGCATCTACCCATACTGCTGCGACCTTCAGTTATCTATTTTCTTATAGTCACAATGCATCTATTCATACTGCTGCGTCCTTCAGTTAGTTATGTTCTCCTAGTCACAATGGATCTACCCATACTGTTGCGGCCTTCAGTTTGCTATGTTCTACTAGTCACAATGCATCTACCCATACTGTTGCGGCCTTCAGTTTGCTATGTTCTCCTAGTCACAATGCATCTACCCATACTGATGCGGCCTTCAGTTTGCTATGTTCACCTAGTCACAATGCATCTACTCATACTGCTGCGGCCTTCAGTTAGCTATGTTCTCCTAGTCACAATGCATCTACCCATACTGCTGCGGCCTTCAGTTAGCTATGAACTTATAGTCACAATGCATCTACTCATACTGCTGTGTCCTTCAGTTAGCTATGTTCTCCTAGTCACAATGGATCTACCCATACTGTTGCGGCCTTCAGTTTGCTATGTTCTCCTAGTCCCAATGCATCTACCCATACTGTTGCGGCCTTCAGTTTGCTATGTTCTCTTAGTCACAATGCATCTACCCATACTGATGCGGCCTTCAGTTTGCTATGTTCACCTAGTCACAATGCATCTACTCATACTGCTGCGGCCTTCAGTTAGCTATGTTCTCCTAGTCACAATGCATCTACCCATACTGCTGCGGCCTTCAGTTAGCTATGTTTTTATAGTCACAATGCATCTATTCATACTGCTGCGTCCTTCAGTTAGCTATGTTCTCCTAGTCACAATTGATCTACCCATAGTGTTGCGGCCTTCAGTTTGCTATGTTCTCCTAGTCACAATGCATCTACCCATACTGCTGTGGCCTTCAGTTAACTTTATTCTCCTAGTCACAATGCGTCTTCCCACGCTGATGTGGCCTTGAGTTAGCTTTGTTCTCCCAGTCACAATGCGCCTACCCATACTGCTGCGGCCTTCAGTTAGCTATGTTCTCCTAGTCACAATGCATCTACCCATACTGCTGCGGCCTTCAGTTAGCTATGTTCTCCTATTCACAATGTGTCTTCCCATGCTGATGTGGCCTTAAGTTAGCTATGTTCTCCTAGTCACAATGCATCTACCCATACTGATGCGGCCTTAAGTTAGCTATGTTCTCCTAATCACAATGCGCCTACCCATACTGCTGCGGCCTTCAGTTAGGTATGTTCTCCTAGTCACAATGTGTCTTCCCATGCTGATGTGGCCTTAAGTTAGCTATGTTCTCCTAATCACAATGCGCCTACCCATACTGCTGCGGCCTTCAGTTAGATATGTTCTCCTAGTCACAATGCATCTACCCATACTGCTGCGGCCTTAAGTTAGCTATATTCTACTAATCACAATGCGCCTACCCATACTGCTGCGGCCTTGAGTTAGGTATGTTCTCCTAGTCACAATGTGTCTTCCCATGCTGATGTGGCCTTAAGTTAGCTACGTTCTCCTAATCACAATGCGCCTACTCATACTGCTGCGGCCTTCAGTTAGCTATGTTCTCCTAGTCACAATGCATCTACCCATATTGCTGCGGCCTTCAGTTAGCTATGTTCTCCTAGTCACAATGAGTCTTCCCCTGCTGATGTGGCCTTAAGTTAGCTATGTTCTCCTAATCACAATGCGCCTACCCATACTGCTGCGGCCTTCAGTTAGCTATGTTCTCCTAGTCACAATGCATCGATCCCTAGTGCTTCGGCCGTCAGTTAGCTATGTTCGTCTAGTCACAATGCATATATCCATACAGCTGCGGCCTTCAGTTAGCTATGTTCTTCTAGTCACAATGCATCTACCGATACTGCTGCTGCCTTCAGTTGGCTATGTGCACCTAGTCACAATGCGCCTACCCATACTGCTGCGGCCTTCAGATAGCTATGTTCTCCTAGTCACAATGCATTTACCCATACTGCTGCGGCCTTCAGATAGCTATGTTCACCTAGTCACAATGCATCTACTCATACTGCTGCGGCCTTCATTTAGCTATGTTCACCTAGTCGCAATGCATCTATGCATACTGATGCGGCCTTCTGTTAGCTATGTTCTCTTAGTCACAATGCATCTACCCATACTGCTGCGGCCTTCATTTAGCTATGTGCTCCTAGTCACAATGCGCCTACCCATACTGCTGCGGCCTTCAGTTAGCTATGTTCTCCTAGTCACAATGCATCTACTCATACTGCTTAGGCCTTCAGTTAGCTATGTTCACCTAGTCGCAATGCATCTACCCATACTGCTGCGGCCTTCAGTTAACTATGTTCTCCTAGTCACAGTGCATCTACCCATACTGCTGCGGCATTCATTTAGCTATGTGCACCTAGTCAAAATGCGCCTACCCATACTGATGCGGCCTTAAGTTAGGTATGTTCTCCAAGTCACAATGTGTCTTCCCATGCTGATGTGGCCTTAAGTTAGCTATGTTCTCATAATCACAATGCGCCTACCCATACTGCTGCGGCCTTCAGTTAGCTATGTTCTCCTAGTCACAATGCATCTACCCATAGTGCTGCGGCATTCAGTTAGCTATGTTCGTCTAGTCACAATGCATATATCCATACTGCTGCGGCCTTTAGGTGGCTATGTTCACCTAGTCACAATGCATCTACTCATACTGCTGCGGCATTCAGAAAGCTATGTTCACCTAGTCGCAATGCATCTACTAATACTGCTGCGGCCTTCAGTTAGCTATGTTCTCCTAGTCACAATGCATCTACCCATACTGCTGCGGCCTTCAGTTAGCTATGTTCGTCTAGTCATACTGCATATATCCATACTGCGCGGCCTTCAGATAGCTATGTACTCCTAGTCACAATGCGTCTTCCCATGCTGATGTGGCCTTAATTTAGCTATGTTTTCCTAGTCACAATGCATCTATCCATACTGCTACGGCCATCAGTTAGCTATGTTCTCCTAGTCACAATGCATCTATCCATACTGCTAGGGCCATCAGTTAGCTATGTTCTCCTAGTCACAATGCATCTACCCATACTGCTGCGGCCATCAGTTAGCTATGTTCTCCAAGTCACAATGCGCCTACCCATACTGATGCAGCCTTCAGTTAGCTATGTTCACCTAGTCACAATGCGTCTACCCATACTGCTGCGGCCTTCAGTTAGCTATGTACACCTAGTCACAATGCATCTACTCATACTGCTGCGGCCTTCAGTTAGCTATGTTCTCCTAGTCACAATGCATCTACCCATACTGCTGCGGCCTTCAGTTATCTATGTTTTTATAGTCACAATGCATCTATTCATACTGCTGCGTCCTTCAGTTAGCTATGTTCTCCTAGTCACAATGCGCCTACTCATACTGCTGCTGCCTTCAGTTAGCTATGTTCTTCTGGTCACAATGCATCTACCCATACTGCTGCGGCCTCCATTTATCTGTGTTCACCTAGTCGCAATGCAGCTACCCATACTGCTGCGACCTTCAGTTAGCTATGTTCTCCTAGTCACCATGCATCTACCCATACTGCGGCGGCCTTCAGTTAGCTATGTGCACCTAGTCACAATGCGCCTACCCATACTGCTGCGGCCTTCAGTTAGCTATGTTCACCTAGTCGCAATGCATCTACCTATACTGCTGCGGCCTTCAGTTAGCTATGTTCGTCTAGTCACAATGCATATATCCATACTGCTGCGGCCTTCAGAAAGCTATGTACTCCTAGTCACAATGCGTCTTCCCATGCTGATGTTGCCTTAAGTTAGCTATGTTCTCCTAGTCACAATGCATCTACCCATAGTGCTGCGGCCTTAAGTTAGCTATGTTCTCCTAGTCACAATGCATCTACCCATAATGCTGCGGCCTCCATTTAGCTTTGTACACCTAGTCGCAATGCAGCTACACATACTGCTGCGGCCTTCAGTTAGCTATGTTCTCCTAGTCATAATGCATCTACCCATACTGCTGCGGCCTTTAGGTGGCTATGTTCACCTAGTCACAATGCATCTACTCATACTGCTGCGGCCTTCAGTTAGCTATGTTCACCTAGTCGCAATGCATCTACCCATACTGCTGCGGCCTTCAATTAGCTATGTTCTCCTAGTCACAATGCATCTATCCATACTGCTACGGCCATCGGTTAGCTATGTTCTCCTAGTCACAATGCATCTACCAATACTGCTGCGGCCATCAGTTAGCTATGTTCTCCAAGTCACAATGCGCCTACCCATACTGATGTAGCCTTCTGTTAGCTATGTTCACCTAGTCACAATGCGTCTACCCATACTGCTGCGGCCTTCAGTAAGCTATGTTCACCTAGTCACAATGCATATACTCATACTACTGCGGCCTTCAGTTAGCTATGTTCTCCTAGTCACAATGCATCTACCCATACTTCTGCGGCCTTCAGTTATCTATGTTTTTATAGTCACAATGCATCTATTCATACTGCTGCGTCCTTCAGTTAGCTATGTTCTCCTAGTCACAATGGATCTACCCATAGTGCTGCGGCCTTAAGTTAGCTATGTTCTCCTAGTCACAATGCGCCTACCCATACTGCTGCTGCCTTCAGTTATCTATGTTCTTCTGGTCACAATGCATCTATCCATACTGCTGCGGCCTCCATTTAGCTGTGTTCACCTAGTCGCAATGCAGCTACCCATACTGCTGCGACCTTCAGTTAGCTATGTTCTCCTAGTCACAATGCATCTACCAATACTGCTGCGGCCTTCAGTTAGCTATGTGCACCTAGTCACAATGCGCCTACCCATACTGCTGCGGCCTTAAATTAGCTATCTTCTCCTAGTCATAATGCATCTACCCATACTGCTGCGGCCATTAGGTGGGTATGTTCACCTAATCACAATGCATCTACTCATACTGCTGCGGCTTCAGTTAGCTATGTTCACCTAGTCGCAATGCATCTACCCATACTGCTGCGGCCTTCAGTTAGCTATGTTCTCCTAGTCACAATGCATCTATCCATACGGCTACGGCCGTCAGTTAGCTATGTTCTCCTAGTCACAATGCATCTACCCATACTGATTTAGCCTTCTGTTAGCTATGTTCACCAAGTCACAATGCGCCTACCCATACTGTTGCAGCCTTCTGTTAGCTATGTTCACCTAGTCACAATGCGTCTACCCATACTGCTGCGGCCTTCAGTTAGCTATGTTCACCTAGTCACAATGCATCTACTCATAATGCTGCGGCCTTCAGTTAGCTATGTTCTCCTAGTCACAATGGATCTACCCATAATGTTGCGGCCTTCAGTTTGCTATGTTCTCCTAGTTACAATGCATCTACCCATACTGCTGTGGCCTTCAGTTAGCTTTATTCTCCTAGTCACAATGCGTCTTCCCAATCTGATGTGGCCTTGAGTTAGCTATGTTCTCCCAGTCACATTGCGCCTACCCATACTGCTGCGGCCTTCAGTTAGCTATGTTCTCATAGTCACAATGCATCTACCCATACTGCTGCGGCCTTCAGTTAGCTATGTTCTCCTATTCACAATGTGTCTTCCCATGCTGATGTGGCCTTATGTTAGCTATGTTCTCCTAGTCACAATGCATCTACCCATACTGATGCGGCCTTAAGTTAGCTATGTTCTCCTAGTCACAATGCGTCTTCCCATGCTGATGTGGCCTTAAGTTAGCTATATTCACCTAGTCACAATGCATCTATCCTTACTGATGCGGCCTTCAGTTAGCTATTATCTCAGCGGCCTTCAGTTAGCTATGTTCACCTAGTCACAATGCGTCTACCCATACTGCTGCGGCCTTCAGTTTGCTATGTTCACCTAGTCACAATGCATCTACTCATACTGCTTCGGCCTTCAGTTAGCTATGTTCACCTTGTTGCAATGCATCTACCCATATTGCTGCGGCCTTCAGTTAACTATGTTCTCCTAGTCACAGTGCATATACCCATACTGCTGCGGCCTTCATTTAGCTATGTACACCTAGTCACAATGCGCCTACCCATACTGCTGCGGCCTTCAGTTAGCTATGTTCTCCCAGTCACAATGCATATATCCATACTGATGCGGCCTTAAGTTAGCTATGTTCTCCTAATCATAATGCGCCTACCCATACTGCTGCGGCCTTCAGTTAGCTATGTTCTCCTAGTTACAATGCATCTACCCATAGTGCTGCGGCCTTCAGTTAGCTATGTTCGTATAGTCACAATGCATCTATCCATACTGCTGCGGCCTTCAGATAGCTATGTACTCCTAGTCACAATGCGTCTTCCCCTGCTGATGTGGCCTTAAGTTAGATATGTTCTCCTAGTCACAATGCGTCTACCCATACTGATGTGGCCTTCAGTTAGCTATGTTCTTCTGGTCACAATGCATCTACCCATACTGCTGCGGCCTTCAGTTAGCTATGTGCACCTAGTCACAATGTGCCTACCCATACTGCTGCGGCCTTCAGTTATCTATGTTCTCCTAGTCACAATGCATCTACCCATACTGTTGCGGCCTTCAGTTAGCTATATTCACCTAGTCACAATGCATATACCCACACTGCTGCGGCCTTCAGTTAGCTATGTTCTCCTAGTCACAATGCATCTACCCATACTGCTGTGGCCTTCAGTTAGCTTTGTTCACCTAGTCGCAATGCATCTACCCATACTGCTGCGGCCTTCAGTTTGCTATGTTCTACTAGTCACAATGCTTCTACCCATACTGCATCGGCCATCAGTTAGCTATGGTCTCCTAGTCAAAATGCATCTACCCATACTGATGCGGCCTTCAGTTAGCTATGTTCTACTAGTCACAATGCATCTACCCATACTGCTAAGGCCATCAGTTAGCTATGTTCTCCAAGTCACAATGAATCTAACCATACTGATACGGCTTTCTGTTAGCTATGTTCACCTAGTCACAATGCGCCTACCCATACAGATGCGGCCATCAGTTAGCTATGTTCACCTAGTCACAATGCATCTACCCATACTTCTGCGGCCTTCAGTTAGCTATGTTCTCCTAGTCACAATGCATCTACCCATACTGCTGCGGCAATCAGTTAGTTATGTTCTCCTAGTCACAATGCGCCTACCCATACTGATGCGGCCTTCTGTTAGCTATGTTCTCCTAGTCAAAATGCATCTACCCATACTGCTGCGGCCATCAGTTAGCTATGTTCGCCTAGTCACAATACGCCTACCCATACTGATGCAGCCTTCTGTTAGCTATGTTCTCCTAGTCACAATGCACATACCTATACTGATGCGGCCTTCAGTTAGCTATGTTCACCTAGTCACAATGCATCGAACCATACTGCTACGGCCATAATTTAGCTATGTTCTCCTAGTCACAATGCCTCTACCCATACTGATGCAGCCTTAAGTTAGCTATGTTCTCCTAGTCACAATGCGTATTCCCATGCTGATGTGGCCTTAAGTTAGCTATGTTCTCCTAGTCACAATGCGCGTACCCATACTGATGCGGCCTTCAGTTAGCTATATTCACCTAGTCACAATGGATCTACCAATACTGCTGCGGCCTTAAGTTAGCTATGCTCTCCTAGTCACACTGCATCTACCCATACTGCTGCGGCCTTCAGTTAGCTATGTTCTCCTAGTCACAATGCGTCGTCCCATGCTGATGTGGCCTTAAGTTAGCTATGTTCACCTAGTCACAATACATCTACCCATACTGCTGCGGCCTTTAGTTAGCTATGTTCTCCGCGGCCTTCAATTAGCTATGTTCACTTAGTCACAATGCGTCTACGCATACTGCTGCGGCCGTCAGTTAACTATGTTCTCCTAGTCACAATGGATCTACCCATACTGCTGCGGCCTTCATCTAGCTATGTTCTGCTAGTCACAATGCATCTACACATACTGCTGCGGCCTTCAGTTAGCTATGTTCAACTAGTCACAATGGATATACCCATACTGAGGCTGCCTTCAGTTAGCTATGTTCTCCTATTCTCACTAGATCTACCCATACTGCTGCGGACTTCAGTTAGCTTGTTCTCCTAGTCACAATGTATCTACACATTCTGATGCTGCCTTCAGTTAGCTATATTCACCTAGTCACAATGCATCTAACCATACTGTTGCGGCCTTCAGTTAGCTATGTTCACCTAGTCACAATGCATGTACACATACTGCTGCGGCCTTCAGTTAGCTATGTTCGTCTAGTCACAATGCATATATCCATACTGCTGTGGCCTTAAGTTAGCTATGTTCTCCTAGTCACAATGCGCCTACCCATACTTCTGCGGCCTTCAGTTAGTTTTGTTCTCATGGTCACAATGCATCTACCCATATTGCTGCGGCCTTCAGTTAGCTGGTTAGCTGTTTTCGTCTAGTCACAATGCGTCTACCCATACTGCTGCTGCCTTCAGTTAGCTATTTTCTCCTAGTCACAATGCGCCTACCCATACTGCTGCGGCCTTCAGTTAGCTATGTTCTACTTGTCACAATGCATCTACCCACACTGCTGCGGCCTTCAGTTAGCTATGTTCTCCTAGTCACAATGCGCCTACCCATACTGCTGCGGCCATCAGTTAGCTATGTTCTCCTAGTCACAATGCGCCTACCCATACTGATGTGGCCTTAGGTTAGCTATGTTCTCCTAGTCACAATGCGCCTACCCATACTGATGCGGCTTTCTGTTAGCTATGTTCAACTAGTCACAGTGCGTCTACCCATACTGCTGCGGGCTTCAGTTAGCTATGTTCGTCTAGTCACATTGGATCTACCCATACTGCCGCGGCCTTCAGTTAGCTATGTTCACCTAGTCACAATGCATATACCCATGTTGAGGTGGCCTTAAGTTAGCTATGTTCACCTAGTCACAATGCATCTACCCCTACTGCTGCGACCTTCAGTTAGCTATGTTCACCTAGTCACAATGTGCATACCCATACTGATGCGGCCTTCAGTTAGCTATGTTCTCCTAGTCACAATGCGCGTACCCATACTGATGCGGACTTCAGTTAGCTATGTTCACCTAGACACAATGGATCTACCCATACTGCTGCGGCCTTAAGTTAGCTATGTTCTCCTAGTCACACTGCATCTACCCATACTGATGCGGCTTTCTGTTAGCTATGTTCACCTAGTCACAATGCGTCTACCCATACTGATGCGGCCATCAGTTAGCTATGTTCACCTAGTCACAATGCATCTACCCATACTGCCGCGGCCTTCAGTTAGCGATGGTCAACTAGTCACAATGCATATACCCATGTTGATGTGGCCTTAAGTTAGCTATGTTCAACTAGTCACAATACATCTACCCATACTGCTGCGACCTTCAGTTAGCTATGTTCTCCTAGTCACAATGCGCCTACCCATACTGATGCGGACTTCAGTTAGCTATGTTCACCTAGTCACAATGGATCTACCCATGCTGATGCGGCCTTCAGTTATCTATGTTCTCCTAGTCACAATGCGTCTTCCCATGCTGAAGTGGCCTTAAGTTAGCTATGCTCACCTATTCACAATGCATCTACCCATACTGCTGCGGCCTTTAGTTAGCTATGTTCACCTAGTCACAATGGATCTACCCATACTGCTGCGGCCTTAGGTTAGCTATGTTCTCCTAGTCACAATGCAACTACCCATACTGGTGCGGCCTTCAGTTAGCTATGTTCACCTAGTCACAATGCATATACCCATGGTGATGTGGCCTTAAGTTAGCTATGTTCACCTAGTCACAATGCATCTACCCATACTGCTGCGGCCTTTAGTTAGCTATGTTCTCCGCGGCCTTCAATTAGCTATGTTCACTTAGTCACAATGCGTCTACCCATACTGCTGCGGCCTTCAGTTAACTATGTTCTCCTAGTCACAATGGATCTACCCATACTGCTGCGGCCTTCATCTAGCTATGTTCTGCTAGTCACAATGCATCTACACATACTGCTGCGGCCTTCAGTTAGCTATGTTCAACTAGTCACAATGGATATACCCATACTGAGGCTGCCTTCAGTTAGCTATGTTCTCCTATTCTCACTAGATCTACCCATACTGCTGCGGCCTTCAGTTAGCTTGTTCTCCTAGTCACAATGTATCTACACATACTGATGCTGCCTTCAGTTAGCTATATTCACCTAGTCACAATGCATCTAACCATACTGTTGCGGCCTTCAGTTAGCTATGTTCACCTAGTCACAATGCATGTACACATACTGCTGCGGCCTTCAGTTAGCTATGTTCGTCTAGTCACAATGCATATATCCATACTGCTGTGGCCTTAAGTTAGCTATGTTCTCCTAGTCACAATGCGCCTACCCATACTTCTGCGGCCTTCAGTTAGTTTTGTTCTCATGGTCACAATGCATCTACCCATATTGCTGCGGCCTTCAGTTAGCTGTTTTCGTCTAGTCACAATGCGTCTACCCATACTGCTGCTGCCTTCAGTTAGCTATTTTCTCCTAGTCACAATGCGCCTACCCATACTGCTGCGGCCTTCAGTTAGCTATGTTCTACTTGTCACAATGCATCTACCCACACTGCTGCGGCCTTCAGTTAGCTATGTTCTCCTAGTCACAATGCGCCTACCCATACTGATGTGGCCTTAGTTTAGCTATGTTCTCCTAGTCACAATGCATCTACCCATACTGCTGCGGCCATCAGTTAGCTATGTTCTCCTAGTCACAATGCGCCTACCCATACTGATGTGGCCTTAGGTTAGCTATGTTCTCCTAGTCACAATGCGCCTACCCATACTGATGCGGCTTTCTGTTAGCTATGTTCAACTAGTCACAGTGCGTCTACCCATACTGCTGCGGGCTTCAGTTAGCTATGTTCGTCTAGTCACATTGGATCTACCCATACTGCCGCGGCCTTCAGTTAGCTATGTTCACCTAGTCACAATGCATATACCCATGCTGATGCGGCCTTCAGTTATCTATGTTCACCTAGTCACAATGCATCTACCCATACTGAAGTGGCCTTAAGTTAGCTATGTTCACCTAGTCACAATGCATCTACCCATACTGCTGCGGCCTTCAGTTAGCTATGTTCACCTAGTCACAATGCATATACCCATGCTGATGTGGCCTTAAGTTAGCTATGTTCACCTAGTCACAATGCATCTACCCATACTGCTGCGGCCTTAGTTAGCTATGTTCCCGCGGCCTTCAATTAGCTATGTTCACTTAGTCACAATGCGTCTACCCATACTGCTGCGGCCTTCAGTTAACTATGTTCTCCTAGTCACAATGCATCTACCCATACTGCTGCGGCCTTCATCTAGCTATGTTCTCCTAGTCACAATGCATCTACACATACTGCTGCGGCCTTCAGTTAGCTATGTTCAACTAGTCACAATGGATATACCCATACTGAGGCTGCCTTCAGTTAGCTATGTTCTCCTATTCTCACTAGATCTACCCATACTGCTGCGGCCTTCAGTTAGCTTGTTCTCCTAGTCACAATGCATCTACACATACTGATGCTGCCTTCAGTTAGCTATATTCACCTAGTCACAATGCATCTAACCATACTGTGCGGCCTTCAGTTAGCTATGTTCACCTAGTCACAATGCATGTACACATACTGCTGCGGCCTTCAGTTAGCTATGTTCGTCTAGTCACAATGCATATATCCATACTGCTGTGGCCTTAAGTTAGCTATGTTCTCCTAGTCACAATGCGCCTACCCATACTTCTGCGGCCTTCAGTTAGTTTGTTCTCATGGTCACAATGCATCTACCCATATGCTGCGGCCTTCAGTTAGCTGTGTTCGTCTAGTCACAATGCGTCTACCCATACTGCTGCTGCCTTCAGTTAGCTATGTTCTCCTAGTCACAATGCGTACCACGCGGCCTTCAGTTAGCTATGTTCACTTGTCACAATGCATCTACCCAACTGCTGCGGCCTTCAGTTAGCTATGTTCTCCTAGTCACAATGCCCTACCCATACTGATGCGGCCTTAGTTAGCTATGTTCTCCTAGTCACAATGCATCTACCCATACTGCTGCGGCCTTCAGTTAGCTATGTTCTCCTAGTCACAATGCGTCTACCCATACTGATGTGGCCTTCAGTTAGCTATGTTCTCCTAGTCACAATGCGCCTACCCATACTGATGCGGCCTTCAGTTAGCTATGTTCACCTAGTCACAATGCATCTACCCATACTGCTGCGGCCTTCAGTTAGCTATGTTCTCTAGTCACAATGCATCTACCCATACTGCTGCGGCCTTCAGTTAGCTATGTTCACCTAGTCACAATGCTCTACCCATACTGATGCGGCCTTCAGTTAGCTATGTTCACCTAGTCACAATGCATCTACCCATACTGCTGCGGCCTTCAGTTAGCTATGTTCTCCTAGTCACAATGCATCTACCCATACTGATGCGGCCTTCAGTTAGCTATGTTCTCCTAGTCACAATGCATCTACCCATACTGCTGCGGCCTTCAGTTAGCTATGTTCTCCTAGTCACAATGCCCTACCCATACTGATGCGGCCTTCAGTTAGCTATGTTCACCTAGTCACAATGCATCTACCCATACTGCTGCGGCCTTCAGTTAGCTATGTTCTACTTGTCACAATGCATCTACCCACACTGCTGCGGCCTTCAGTTAGCTATGTTCTCCTAGTCACAATGCGCCTACCCATACTGATGTGGCCTTAGTTTAGCTATGTTCTCCTAGTCACAAGGCATCTACCCATACTGCTGCGGCCATCAGTTAGCTATGTTCTCCTAGTCACAATGCGCCTACCCATACTGATGTGGCCTTAGGTTAGCTATGTTCTCCTAGTCACAATGCGCCTACCCATACTGATGCGGCTTTCTGTTAGCTATGTTCAACTAGTCACAGTGCGTCTAACCATACTGCTGCGGGCTTCAGTTAGCTATGTTCGTCTAGTCACATTGGATCTACCCATACTGACGCGGCCTTCAGTTATCTATGTTCACCTAGTCACAATGCGTCTTCCCATGCTGAAGTGGCCTTAAGTTAGCTATGTTCACCTATTCACAATGCATCTACCCATACTGCTGCGGCCTTTAGTTAGCTATGTTCACCTAGTCACAATGGATCTACCCATACTGCTGCGGCCTTAGGTTAGCTATGTTCTCCTAGTCACAATGCAACTACCCATACTGGTGCGGCCTTCTGTTAGCTATGTTCACTTAGTCACAATGCGTCTACCCATACTGATGCGGCCATCAGTTAGCTATGTTCACCTAGTCACAATGCATCTACCCATACTGCCGCGGCCTTAAGTTAGCTATGTTCACCTAGTCACAATGCATCTACCCATACTGCTGCGACCTCCAGTTAGCTATGTTCACCTAGTCACAATGCGCCTACCCATACTGATGCGGCCTTAAGTTAGCTATGTTCACATAGTCACAGTGCGTCTACCCATACTGCTGCGGGCTTCAGTTAGCTATGTTCGTCTAGTCACATTGGATCTACCCATACTACTGCGGCCATTAGTTAGCTATGTTCTCATAGTCACAATGCGTCTTCCCATACTGATGCGGCCATCAGTTAGCTATGTTCACATAGTCACAATGCGTCTATCCATACTGTTGCGGCCTTCAGTTATCTGTTTTCGTCTAGTCACAATGCGCCTACCCATACTGCTGCTGCCTTCAGTTAGCTATGTTCTCCTAGTCACAATGCGCCTACCCGTACTGCTGCTGCCTTCAGTTAGCTATGTTCTCCTAGTCACAATGCATCTACCCACACTGCTGCGGCCTTCAGTTAGCTATGTTCTCCTAGTCACAATGCGCCTACCCATACTGCTGCGGCCTTCAGTTAGCTATGTTCTCCTAGTCACAATGCATATATCCATACTGCTGCGGCCATCAGTTAGCTATGTTATCCTATTCACAATGCATCTACCCATGCTGATGTTGCCTTAAGTTAGCTATGTTCTCCTAGTCACAATGCATCTACCCATACTGCTGCGGCCTTCATTTAGCTATGTTCACCTAGTCACAATGCATCTACCCATACTGCTGCGGCCTTCAGTTAGCTATGTTCTCCTAGTCACAATGCATCTACCCATACTGCTGCGGCCATCAGTTAGTTATGTTCTCCTAGTCACAATGCATCTACCCATACTGCCGCGGCCTTCAGTTAGCTATGTTCTTCTAGTCACAATGGATCTACTAGTACTGTTGCGGCATTCAGCTAGCTATGTTCTCCTAGTCACAATGCATCTACCCGTACTGCTGTGGCCTTCAGTTAGCTATGTTCTCCTAGTCACAATGGATCTACCCATACTGCTGCGGCCTTCAGTTAGCTATGTTCTTCTAGTCACAATGTATCTACGCATACTGATGCTGCCGTCAGTTAGCTATGTTCTCCTAGTCACAATGCATCTACCCATACTGCTGCGGCCTTCAGTTAGCTATGTTCTCTAGTCACAATGCGTCTACCCGTACTGGTGCTGCCTTCAGTTTGCTATGTTCGTCTAGTCACAATGCATATATCCATACTGCTGCGGCCTTCAATTAGCTATGTTCTCCTAGTCACAATGCATCTACCCATACCGTTGCGGCCTTCAGTTAGCTATGTTCTCCTGGTCACAATGCGCCTACCCATACTGATGCGTCCTTAGGTTAGCTATGTTCTCCTAGTCACAATGCGCCTACCCATACTGATGTGGCCTTAGGTTAGCTATGTTCTCCTAGTCACAATGCAACTACCCATACTGATGCGGCCTTCTGTTAGCTATGTTCACCTAGTCACAATGCGTCTACCCATACTGATGCGGCCATCAGTTAGCTATGTTCACCTAGTCACAATGCATCTACCCATACTGCCTTCAGTTAGCTATGTTCACCTAGTCACAATGCATATACCAATGGTGAAGTGGCCTTAAGTTAGCTATGTTCACCTAGTCGCAATGCATCTACCCATACTGCTGCGACCTTCAGTTAGCTATGTTCACCTAGTCACAATGCGCCTACCCATACTGATGCGGCCTTAAGTTAGCTATCTTCACCTAGTCACAGTGCGTCTACCCATACTGCTTCGGGCTTCAGTTAGCTATGTTCGTCTAGTCACATTGGATCTACCCATACTACTGCGGCCATTAGTTAGCTATGTTCTGATAGTCACAATGCGTCTTCCCATACTGATGCGGCCATCAGTTAGCTATGTTCACCTAGTCACAATGCGTCTATCCATACTGCTGCGGCCTTCAGTTAGCTATGTTCGTCTAGTCACATTGCATCTACCCATACTGTTGCGGCCTTCAGTTAGCTATGTTCACCTAGTCACAATGCATCTACCCATATTGCTGCGGCCTTCAGTTAGCTGTGTTCGTCTAGTCACAATGCGCCTACCCATACTGCTGCTGCCTTCAGTTAGCTATGTTCTCCTAGTCACAATGCGCCTACCCGTACTGCTGCTGCCTTCAGCTAGCTATGTTCTACTAGTCACAATGCATCTACCCACACTGCTGCGGCCTTCAGTTAGCTATGTTCTCCTAGTCACAATGCGCCTACCCATACTGCTGCGGCCTTCAGTTAGCTATGTTCTCCTAGTCACAATGCATCTATCCATACTGCTGCGGCCTTCAGTTAGCTATGTTCTCCTATTCACAATGCATCTACCCATGCTGATGTTGCCTTCATTTAGCTATGTTCACCTAGTTACAATGCATCTACCCATACTGCTGCGGCCTTCAGTTAGCTATGTTCTCCTAGTCACAATGCATCTACCCATACTGCTGCGGCCATCAGTTAGTTATGTTCTCCTAGTCACAATGCATCTACCCATACTGCCGCGGCCTTCAGTTAGCTATGTTCACCTAGTCACAATGCATCTACCCATGTTGATGTGGTCTTAAGTTAGCTATGTTCACCTAGTCACAATGCATCTACCCATACTGCTGCGGCCTTCAGTTAGCTATGTTCTTCTAGTCACAATGCATCTACCCATACTTATGCGGCCTTATGTTATCTATGTTCTCCTAGTCACAATGCGCCTACCCATACTGCTGCGGCCTTCAGTTAGCTATGTTCTCCTAGTCACAATGCATCTATCCATACCGCTACGGCCTTCATTTAGCTATGTTCTCCTATTCACAATGCATCTACCCATGCTGATGTTGCCTTAAGTTAGCTATGTACTCCTAGTCACAATGCATCTACCCATACTGCTGCGGCCTTCAGTTAGCTATGTTCACCTAGTCACAATGCATCTACCCATACTGCTGCGGCCTTCAGTTAGCTATGTTCTTCTAGTCACAATGCATCTACTCATACTGCCTTCAGTTAGCTATGTTCACCTAGTCACAATGCATCTACACATGTTGAAGTGGCCTTAAGTTAGCTATGTTCACCTAGTCACAATGCATCTACCCATACTGCTGCGGCCTTCAGTTAGCTATGTTCTTCTAGTCACAATGCATCTACCCATACTTATGGGGCATTATGTTAGCTATGTTCTCCTAGTCACAATGCATCTACCCATCCTGATGTTGCCTTCAGTTAGCTATGTTCTCCTTGTCACAATGCATCTACCCAAACTGCTGCGGCCTTCATGTAGCTATGTTCACCTAGTCACAATGCATCTACCCATACTGCTGCGGCCTTCAGTTAGCTATGTTCTCCTAGTCATAATGCGCCTACCCATACTGCTGCGGCCTTCTGTTAGCTATGTTCTCCTAGTCACAATGCATCTATCCATACTGCTGCGGCCTTCAGTTAGCTATGTTCTCCTATTCACATTGCATCTACCCATGCTGATGTTGCCTTAAGTTAGCTATGTTCTCCTAGTCACAATGCATCTACCCATACTGCTGCGGCCTTCAGTTAGCTATGTTCACCTAGTCACACTGCATCTACCCATACTGCTGCGGCCTTCAGTTAGCTATGTTCTCCTAGTCACAATGCATCTACCCATACTGCTGCGGCCATCAGTTAGTTATGTTCTCCTAATCACAATGCGCCTACCCATACTGATGCGGCATTATGTTAGCTATGTTCACGTAGTCACATTGCGTCTACCCATACTGATGCGGCCATCAGTTAGCTATGTTCACCTAGTCACAATGCATCTACCCATACTGCCGCGGCCTTCAGTTAGCTATGTTCACCTAGTCACAATGCATCTACCCATGTTGATGTGGCCTTACGTTAGCTATGTTCTTCTAGTCACAATGCATCTACCCATACTTATGCGGCCTTATGTTAGCTATGTTCTCGGTGTCACAATGCGCCTACCCATACTGCTGCGGCCTTCAGTTAGCTATGTTCTCCTAGTCACAATGCATCTATCCATACTGCTACGGCCTTCAGTTAGCTATGTTCTCCTATTCACAATGCATCTACCCATGCTGATGTTGCCTTAAGTTAGCTATGTTCTCCTAGTCACAATGCATCTACCCATACTGCTGCGGCCTTCAGTTAGCTATGTTCACCTAGTCACAATGCATCTACCCATACTGCTGCGGCCTTCAGTTAGCTATGTTCTCCTAGTCACAATGCATCTACCCATACTGCCGCGGCCTTCAGTTAGCTATGTTCACCTAGTCACAATGCATCTACCCATACTGCTGCGGCCATCAGTTAGTTATGTTCTCCTAGTCACAATGCATCTACCCATACTGCCGCGGCCTTCAGTTAGCTATGTTCACCTAGTCACAATGCATCTACCCATGTTGATGTGGCCTTAAGTTAGCTATGTTCACCTAGTCACAATGCATCTACCCATACTGCTGCAGCCTTCAGTTAGCTATGTTCTTCTAGTCACAATGCATCTACCCATACTTATGCGGCCTTATGTTATCTATGTTTTCCTAGTCACAATGCGCCTACCCATACTGCTGCGGCCTTCAGTTAGCTATGTTCTCCTAGTCACAATGCATCTATCCATACTGCTACGGCCTTCAGTTAGCTATGTTCTCCTATTCACAATGCATCTACCCATGCTGATGTTGCCTTAAGTTAGCTATGTTCTCCTAGTCACAATGCATCTACCCATACTGCTGCGGCCTTCAGTTAGCTATGTTCACCTAGTCACAATGCATCTACCCATACAGCTGCGGCCTTCAGTTAGCTATGTTCACCTAGTCACAATGCATCTACCCATGTTGATGTGGCCTTAAGTTAGCTATGTTCACCTAGTCAAAATGCATCTACCCATACTGCTGCGGCCTTCAGTTAGCTATGTTCTTCTAGTCACAATGCATCTACCCATACTTATGCGGCCTTATGTTAGCTATGTTCTCCTAGTCACAATGCATCTACCCATCCTGATGTTGCCTTCAGTTAGCTATGTTCTCCTTGTCACAATGCATCTACCCAAACTGATGCGGCCTTCAGTTAGCTATGTTCACCTAGTCACAATGCATCTACCCATACTGCTGCGGCCTTCAGTTAGCTATGTTCTCCTAGTCATAATGCGCCTACCCATACTGCTGCGGCCTTCTGTTAGCTATGTTCTCCTAGTCACAATGCATCTATCCATACTGCTGCGGCCTTCAGTTAGCTATGTTCTCCTATTCACATTGCATCTACCCATGCTGATGTTGCCTTTAGTTAGCTATGTTCTCCTAGTCACAATGCATCTACCCATACCGCTGCGGCCTTCAGTTAGCTATGTTCACATAGTCACACTGCATCTACCCATACTGCTGCGGCCTTCAGTTACCTATGTTCTCCTAGTCACAATGCATCTACCCATACTGCTGCGGCCATCAGTTAGTTATGTTCTCCTAATCACAATGCGCCTACCCATACTGATGCGGCATTCTGTTAGCTATGTTCACCTAGTCACAATGCATCTACCCATACTGCCGCGGCCTTCAGTTAGCTATGTTCACCTAGTCACAATGCATCTACCCATACTTATGCGGCCTTATGTTAGCTATGTTCTCCTAGTCACAATGCCTCTACCATCCTGATGTTGCCTTCAGTTAGCTATGTTCTCCTTGTCACAATGCATCTACCCAAACTGCTGCGGCCTTCATTTAGCTATGTTCACCTAGTCACAATGCATCTACCCATACTGCTGCGGCCTTCAGTTAGCTATGTTCTCCTAGTCACAATGCATCTACCCATACTGCTGCGGCCATCAGTTAGTTATGTTCTCCTAGTCACAATGCGCCTACACATACTGATGCGGCCTTCTGTTAGCTATGTTCACCTAGTCACAATGCGTCTACCCATACTGATGCGGCCATCAGTTAGCTATGTTCATCTAGTCACAATGCATCTACCCATACTGCCGCGGCCTTCAGTTAGCTATGTTCACCTAGTCACAATGCATCTACCCATGTTGATGTGGCCTTAAGTTAGCTATGTTCACCTAGTCACAATGCATCTACCCATACTGCTGCGGCCTCAGTTAGCTATGTTCTTCTAGTCACAATGCGCCTACCCATACTGATGCGGCCTTAAGTTAGCTATGTTCACCTAGTCACAGTGCGTCTACCCATACTGATGCGGCCATCAGTTAGCTATGTTCACCTAGTCACAATGCGTCTATCCATACTGCTGCGGCCTTCAGTTAGCTATGTTCGTCTAGTCACAATGGATCTACCCATACTGCTGCTGCCTTCAGTTAGCTATGTTCTACTAGTCACAATGCATCTACCCATACTGCTGCGGCCATCAGTTAGTTATGTTCTCCTAGTCACAATGCATCTACCCATACTGCCGCGGCCTTCAGTTAGCTATGTTCACCTAGTCACAATGCATCTACCCATGTTGATGTGGCCTTAAGTTAGCTATGTGCACCTAGTCACAATGCATCTACCCATACTGCTGCGGCCTTCAGTTAGCTATGTTCTTCTAGTCACAATGCATCTACCCATACTTATGCGGCCTTATGTTAGCTATGTTCTCCTAGTCACAATGCATCTAGCCATCCTGATGTTGCCTTCAGTTAGCTATGTTCTCCTAGTCATAATGCGCCTACCCATACTGTTTCGGCCTTCTGTTAGCTATGTTCTCCTAGTCACAATGCATCTATCCATACTGCTGCGGCCTTCAGTTAGCTATGTTCTCCTATTCACATTGCATCTACCCATGCTGATGTTGCCTTAAGTTAGCTATGTTCTCCTAGTCACAATGCATCTACCCATACTGCTGCGGCCTTCAGTTGGCTATATTCACCTAGTCACAATGCATCTACCCATACTGCTGCGGCCTTCAGTTAGCTATGTTCTCCTAGTCACAATGCATCTACCCATACTGCTGCGGCCATCAGTTAGTTATGTTCTCCTAATCACAATGCGCCTACCCATACTGATGCGGCCTTCTGTTAGCTATGTTCACGTAGTCACAATGCGTCTACCCATACTGATGCGGCCATCAGTTAGCTATGTTCACCTAGTCACAATGCATCTACCCATAGTGCCGCGGCCTTTAGTTAGCTATGTTCACCTAGTCACGATGCATCTACCCATGTTGATGTGGCCTTAAGTTAGCTATGTTCACCTAGTCACAATGCATCTACCCATACCTATGCGGCCTTATGTTAGCTATGTTCTCCTAGTCACAATGCATCTACCCATCCTGATGTTGCCTTCAGTTAGCTATGTTCTCCTTGTCACAATGCATCTACCCAAACTGCTGCGGCCTTCAGTTAGCTATGTTCACCTAGTCACAATTCATCTACCCATACTGCTGCGGTCTTCAGTTAGCTATGTTCTCCTAGTCACAATGCATCTACCCATACTGCTGCGGCCATCAGTTAGTTATGTTCTCCTAGTCACAATGCGCCTACCCATACTGATGCGGCCTTCTGTTAGCTATGTTCACCTAGTCACAATGCGTCTACCCATACTGATGCGGCCATCAGTTAGCTATGTTCATCTAGTCACAATGCATCTACCCATACTGCCGCGGCCTTCAGTTAGCTATGTTCACCTAGTCACAATGCATCTACCCATGTTGATGTGGCCTTAAGTTACCTATGTTCACCTAGTCACAATGCATCTACCCATACTGCTGCGGCCTCAGTTAGCTATGTTCTTCTAGTCACAATGCGCCTACCCATACTGATGCGGCCTTAAGTTACCTATGTTCACCTAGTCACAATGCGTCTATCCATACTGCTGCGGCCTTCAGTTAGCTATGTTCGTCTAGTCACAATGGATCTACCCATACTGCTGCTGCCTTCAGTTATAATGTATTTATTTCATATATCGTTCTTATAGTGTTTTTATTTCACATATCGTTCTTATAATGTATACATATTTCACATATCGTTCTTATAATGTATAAATATTTCACATATCGTTCTTATAATGTATAAATAGTTCACATATCGTTCTAATAATGTATAAATATTTCACATATCTTTCTTATAATGTATACATATTTCACATATCGTTCTTATAATGTATATATATTTCACATATCGTTCTTATAATGTATAAATATTTCACATATCGTTCTTTTAATGTATATATATTTTACATATCATTCTTATAATGCGTTTATTTCACATATCGTTCTTATAATGTATAAATAGTTCACATATCGTTCTTATAATGTATATATATTTCACATATCGTTCTTATAATGTGTTTATTTCACATATCGTTCTTATAATGCGTTTATTTCACCTATCGTTCTTATAATGTATATATATTTCACATATCGTTCTTATAATGTATATATATTTCACATATCGTTCTTATAATGCGTTTATTTCTCATATCGTTCTACCTTTCCCTTAGAATCAATTAGGGGTGTCACGATATCAGCAACCCATATCGCGATATATTGTGATATTTTATCAAATAATCGCGATATTTATCGCGATATATTGCCTATTCATTTTTCATGCATTGTGATTATATTTTTTTCTATAAGAGTATTTAATAAGATGACACGGATTACATTATACACATTTTAAGACACTATCTCATTCAACAGTATATATTAACTTGAAAAACAACAAAACACTGAATAGAATAACAACTTAAATCGACTAGAAAATGTTTCAGAGAACGGTGAATATATAAGCACCGGTTGAAGCGATTGAGTTTGAGTTGAGTATAAAAATTCTGATCGGAAAAAGTTGGTGAAGTATACGACTGGGTATCTATTTACAGATTCATAAACAATATAATTATTATTATACAAGACAAAAAGGTAAAACAGTTTAGATTTAAACTACTGAATATAATCGTTCCGTCTTAAGATACTGAGATACAAGTGGAAAATGGTAGCTTCCCTAACTGCTCTGTTTGTGATGTACCGGAATCATATGAACATGTATTTATCACATGCCCTACTGTAAACGATCCATGGAAGCATCTAATAGAAGCGATGCGACATATCGGAATAAATTCCAAACTTAACGAATGCTTAGAAATATTGTAATAGTATACAAAATATCGCAACCGGACTATTTTTATATCAATGTCATACTTGCTACTTTTGGTTTTAGTTTATACAAAGCCTATTTCTTGAGTCAGAGTAGAACTGAAACGGTTAATATATACGCCTTGTTTAAGTATGAGTTTTACATTCTACACAAATACTTGTCGGACACTAACACGAAAATTAAATGGATATCATGCTTAAACGATTATTTTTTACAACATTAATTGTGTACATTTTATTATATAGTTTAGTTATGTAGTGAGGTATATTATATAATTGTTAATCTGTAATATGCATGTATAATGTGAAGGAAAAAAAATAAACGAAGTCTCTGGCTTCACCAAAAAAAAAAAAAAATACCGCTCAATATCGGTATTCAATATTAATATCGCGATATTTTATCGCGGATCCTAATATCGCGATATACCGGTATACCGGTATATCGTGACACCCCTAGAATCAATCAAGTGCTGTTGTATTTTGCGAATCTGTCGTGTTAAAATAATCGCTATCTGATGATTTCATTCATCAATTCATACGTACCTAGGTGATGCGACGTGAAACCAATCGCTACGTATTTGAAGTCAAGCAATAAGCTCCCCTGATGGCCGTCTATGTTAAATGGAAACGTATATCGAAAATATGATTTGCATTTCTGGTTCCAGCATATTGCAATTCTGGTTCCAGCATATTGCAATTCTGGTTCCAGCATATTGCACTTCGATTCATGTAATTTACGTTACTAAGATCGCGTAGCAAACCGTCAACTAATTTTGTAACATTTTACTTAACATAGTTTCCTGCACGGTATGCAGGAAGATAATCTAATCAGCGAATATTGTGCCTATATCAGATAAAAAGAACCTTGCGATTTTATATGCATGTTCATCTCTGATTGTGATGGATACTTTTGCAATCAAATGGAATTGTTTGAATATAATTATACGGTTTGAATAGTTTCGTTTAGTTATTAATTACATTGTTGTGTTTACATATATGACTAGCGTGCCGATGCAGTTTGGCCAAGCTATTGTTAAATATAGGGTGAAAATTAACTTAAATTATGCTTTGTTCATATATATATGTATGTATATATATATGTAGCATAGATGTATGTATTATAGATAGATGTGTTATAGATATATGTATTATAGATATATGTATTATAGATAGATGTATTATGGATATATCTTTATCATAGATATATGTATTATAGATAGATGTATTATAGATAGATGTATTATAGATATATGTATTATAGATAGATGTATGTATTATAGATAGATGTATTATAGATATATGTATTATAGATATATGTATTATAGATATATGTATTATAGATAGATGTATTATAGATATATGTATTATAGATATATGTATTATAGATAGATGTATTATAGATAGATGTACTATAGATAGATGTATTATAGATAGATGTATTATAGATAGATGTATTATAGATAGATGTATTATAGATATATGTATTATAGATAGATGTATTATAGATAGATGTATTATAGATAGATGTATTATAGATATATGTATTATAGATAGATGTATTATGGATATATGTATTATAGATAGATGTATGTATTATAGATATATGTATTATAGATAGATGTATGTATTATAGATAGATGTATGTATTATAGATAGATGTATTATAGATAGATGTATGTATTATAGATAGATGTATTATAGATAGATGTATGTATTATAGATAGATGTATTATAGATATATGTATTATAGATATATGTATTATAGATAGATGTATTATAGATGTATGTATTATAGATAGATGTATTATAGATATATGTATTATAGATATATGTATTATAGATATATGTATTATAGATATATGTATTATAGATAGATGTATTATAGATAGATGTATTATAGATAGATGTATTATAGATAGATGTATTATGGATATATGTATTATAGATAGATGTATTATAGATATATGTATTATAGATAGATGTATGTATTATAGATAGATGTATTATAGATAGATGTATTATAGATATATGTATTATAGATATATGTATTATAGATAGATGTATTATAGATGTATGTATTATAGATAGATGTATTATAGATAGATGTATTATAGATATATGTATTATAGATATATGTATTATAGATATATGTATTATAGATATATGTATTATAGATATATGTATTATAGATATATGTATTATAGATAGATGTATCATAGATATATGTATTATAGATAGATGTATGAGTAGATACAGGTACTATATCTATATGTATTATAGATAGATGTATGAGTAAATACAGGTACTATATCTATATGTATTGGTAGATCGATGTATGAATAGATACAGGTACTATATCTATATGTATTATAGATAGATGTATGAGTAAATACAGGTACTATATCTATATGTATTGGTAGATCGATGTATGAGTAAATACAGGTACTATATCTATATGTATTGGTAGATCGATGTATGAGTAGATACAGGTACTATATCTATATGTATTGGTAGATCGATGTATGAGTAAATACAGGTACTATATCTATATGTATTGGTAGATCGATGTATGAGTAGATACAGGTACTATATCTATATGTATTGGTAGATCGATGTATGAGTAAATACAGGTACTATATCTATATGTATTGGTAGATCGATGTATGAGTAGATACAGGTACTATATCTATATGTATTGGTAGATCGATGTATGAGTAAATACAGGTACTATATCTATATGTATTGGTAGATCGATGTATGAGTAAGATACAGGTACTATATCTATATGTATTGGTAGATCGATGTATGAGTAGATACAGGTACTATATCTATATGTATTATAGATAGATGTATGAGTAAATACAGTACTATATCTATATGTATTGGTAGATCGATGTATGAGTAAATACAGGTACTATATATATATGTATTGGTAGATCGATGTATGAGTAAATACAGGTACTATATCTATATGTATTGGTAGATCGATTTATTAGTAAATACATGTACTATATCAATGTGTATTGGTATATCGATGTATGAGTAGATACAAGTAGTATATCTATATGTATTGGTAGATCGATTTATTAGTAAATACATGTACTATATCAATGTGTATTGGTATATCGATGTATGAGTAGATACAAGTAGTATATCTATATGTATTGGTAGATCGATTTATTAGTAAATACATGTACTATATCAATGTGTATTGGTATATCGATGTATGAGTAGATACAAGTAGTATATCTATATGTATTGGTAGATCGATTTATTAGTAAATACATGTACTATATCAATGTGTATTGGTATATCGATGTATGAGTAGATACAAGTAGTATATCTATATGTATTGGTAGATCGATTTATTAGTAAATACATGTACTATATCAATGTGTATTAGTATATCGATGTATGAGTAAATACAGGTACTATATCTATGTGTATTGGTAGATTCATGTATGAGTAAATAAAGGTACTATATCTATATGTATTGGTAGATCGATGTATGAGTAGATAGATGTATGAGTAAATACAGGTACTATACCTATATCTATTGGTAGATCGATGTATGAGTAAATACAGTTACTATATCTATATGTATTGGTAGATCGATTTATTAGTAAATATAGGTACTATATCTATATGTATTGGTAGATCGATGTATTCGTAAATACAGGTACTATATCTATATGTATTGGTAGATCGATATATTGGTAGATCGATTTATTAGTAAATACATGTACTATATCTATATGTATTGGTAGATCGATGTATTGGTAGATCGATGTATGAGTAAATACAGGTACTATATCTATATGTATGGGTAGATCGATGTATTGGTAGATCGATTATTAGTAAATACAGGTACTATATATATATGTATTGGTAGATCGATGTATTAGTAAATACAGTTACTATATCTATATGTATTGGTCGATATATGTATGAGTAGATACAGGTACTATATCTATATGTATTGGTAGATATATGTATGAGTAGATACAGGTACTATATCTATATGTATTGGTAGATCGATGTATTAGTAAATACAGGTACTATATCTATATGTATTGGTAGATCGATATATTGGTAGATCGATTTATTAGTAAATACACGTACTATATCTATATGTATTGGTAGATCGATGTATTGGTAGATCGATGTATGAGTAAATACAGGTACTATATCTATATGTATGGGTAGATCGATGTATTGGTAGATCGATTTATTAGTAAATACAGGTACTATATCTATATTTATTGGTAGATCGATGTATTAGTAAATACAGGTACTATATCTATATGTACTGGGAGATCGATGTATTGGTAGATTGATTTATTAGTATATGCAGGTACTATAGCTATATGTATTGGTAGATCGATGTATTGTTAGATCGATTTATTAGTAAATACAGGTACTATACCTATATGTATTGGTAGATCGATGTATGAGTAAATACAGGTACTATATCTATATGTATTGGTAAATCGATGTATGAGTAAATACAGGTACTATACCTATGTGTATGGGTAGATAGATGTATGAGTAGATACAGGTACTATATCTATATGTATTGGTAGATCGATGTATGAGTAAATACAGGTACTATATCTATATGTATTGGTAGATCGATGTATGAGTAGATACAGGTACTATATCTATATGTATTATAGATAGATGTATGAGTAAATACAGGTACTATATCTATATGTATTATAGATAGATGTATGAGTAAATACAGGTACTATATCTATATGTATTGGTAGATCGATGTATGAGTAAATACAGGTACTATATCTATATGTATTGGTAGATCGATGTATGAGTAGATACAGGTACTATATCTATATGTATTGGTAGATCGATGTATGAGTAGATACAGGTACTATATCTATATGTATTATAGATAGATGTATGAGTAAATACAGGTACTATATCTATATGTATTGGTAGATCGATGTATGAGTAAATACAGGTACTATATATATATGTATTGGTAGATCGATGTATGAGTAAATACAGGTACTATATCTATATGTATTGGTAGATCGATGTATGAGTAAATACAGGTACTATACCTATATGTATTGGTAGATCGATGTATGAGTAAATACAGGTACTATATCTATATGTATTGGTAGATCGATGTATGAGTAAATACATGTACTATACCTATATGTATTGGTAGATCGATGTATGAGTAGATACAGGTACTATATCTATATGTATTGGTAGATCGATGTATGAGTAAATACAGGTACTATATCTATATGTATTGGTAGATCGATGTATGAGTAGATACAGGTACTATATCTATATGTATTGGTAGATCGATGTATGAGTAAATAAAGGTACTATATCTATACGTATTGGTAGATCGATGTATGAGTAAATACTGGTACTATATCTATATGTATTGGTAGATCGATGTATGAGTAGATACAGGTACTATATCTATATGTATTGGTAGATCGATGTATGAGTAAATACAGGTACTATACCTATATGTATTGGTTGATCGATGTATGAGTAAATACAGGTACTATATCTATATGTATTGGTAGATCGATGTATGAGTAAATACAGGTACTATACCTATATGTATTGGTAGATCGATGTATGAGTATATACAGGTACTATACCTATATGTATTAGTAGATCGATGTATGAGTAAATACAGGTACTATATCTATATGTATTGGTAGATCGATGTATGAGTAAATACAGGTACTATACATATATGTATTGGTAGATCGATGTATGAGTAAATACAGGTACTATACATATATGTATTGGTAGATCGATGTATGAGTAAATACAGGTACTATACCTATATGTATTGGTAGATCGATGTATGAGTAAATACAGGTACTATATCTATATGTATTGGTAGATCGATGTATGAGTAAATACAGGTACTATATCTATATGTATTGGTAGATCGATGTATGAGTAAATACAGGGACTATACCTGTATGTATTGGTAGATCGATGTATGAGTAAATACAGGTACTATATCTATATGTATTGGTAGATCGATTTGTTAGTAAATACAGGTACTATACCTATATGTATTGGTAGATCGATGTAGGAGTAGATGCAGGTACTATATATATATGTATTGGTAGATCGATGTATGAGTAAATACAGGTACTATACCTATATGTATTGGTAGATCGATGTATGAGTAGATGCAGGTACTATACCTATATGTATTGGTAGATCGATGTATGAGTAAATACAGGTACTATACCTATATGTATTGGTAGATCGATGTATGAGTAAATACAGGTATTATACCTATATGTATTGGTAGATCGATTTATGAGTAAATACAGGTACTATACCTATATGTATTGGTAGATCGATGTATGAGTAGATGCAGGTACTATACCTATATGTATTGGTAGATCGTTGTATGAGTAAATACAGGTATTATACCTATAAGTATTGGTAGATCGATGTATGAGTAAATACAGGTACTATATCTATATGTATTGGTAGATCGATGTATGAGTAAATACAGGGACTATACCTATATGTATTGGTAGATCGATGTATGAGTAAATACAGGTACTATATCTATATGTATTGGTAGATCGATTTGTTAGTAAATACAGGTACTATACCTATATGTATTGGTAGATCGATGTATGAATAGATAACGGTACTATACCTATATGTATTGGTAGATCGATGTATGAGTAAATACAGGTACTATACCTATATGTATTGGTAGATCGATGTATGAGTAGATGCAGGTACTATACCTATATGTATTGGTAGATCGATGTATGAGTAAATACAGGTACTATACCTATATGTATTGGTAGATCGATGTATGAGTAAATACAGGTATTATACCTATAAGTATTGGTAGATCGATGTATGAGTAGATGCAGGTACTATACCTATATGTATTGGTAGATCGATGTATGAGTAAATACTGGTACAATATATATATATGTATTGGTTGATCGATTTATGAGTAAATACAGGTACTATATCTATATGTATTGGTAGATCGATGTATGAATAGATAACGGTACTATACCTATATGTATTGGTAGATCGATGTATGAGTAAATACAGGTACTATATATATATGTATTGGTAAATCGATGTATGAGTAAATACAGGTACTATATCTATATGTATTGGTAGATCGATGTATTAGTAAATACATGTACTATATCAATGTGTATTGGTATATCGATGTATCAGTAAATACAGGTATTATATCTATGTGTATTGGTAGATTGATGTATGAGTAAATAAAGGTACTATATCTATATGTATTGGTAGATCGATGTATGAGTAGATAGATGTATGAGTAAATACAGGTACTATACCTATATCTATTGGTAGATCGATGTATGAGTAAATACAGTTACTATATCTATATGTATTGGTAGATCGATTTATTAGTAAATATAGGTACTATATCTATATGTATTGGTAGATCGATGTATTAGTAAATACAGGTACTATATCTATATGTATTGGTAGATCGATATATTGGTAGATCGATTTATTAGTAAATACACGTACTATATCTATATGTATTGGTAGATCGATGTATTGGTAGATCGATGTATGAGTAAATACAGGTACTATATCTATATGTATGGGTAGATCGATGTATTGGTAGATCGATTTATTAGTAAATACAGGTATTATATCTATATGTATTGGTAGATCGATGTATTAGTAAATACAGGAACTATATGTATTGGTCGATATATGTATGAGTAGATACAGGTACTATATCTATATGTATTGGTAGATATATGTATGAGTAGATACAGGTACTATATCTATATGTATTGGTAGATCGATGTATTAGTAAATACAGGTACTATATCTATATGTATTGGTAGATCGATATATTGGTAGATCGATTTATTAGTAAATACACGTACTATATCTATATGTATTGGTAGATCGATGTATTGGTAGATCGATGTATGAGTAAAAACAGGTACTATATCTATATGTATGGGTAGATCGATGTATTGGTAGATCGATCGATTTATTAGTAAATACAGGTACTATATATATATGTATTGGTAGATCGATGTATTAGTAAATACAGGTACTATATCTATATGTACTGGGAGATCGATGTATTAGTAGATTGATTTATTAGTATATGCAGGTACTATATCTATATGTATTGGTAGATCGATGTATTGTTAGATCGATTTATTAGTAAATACAGGTACTATACCTATATGTATTGGTAGATCGATGTATGAGTAAATACAGGTACTATATCTATATGTATTGGTAAATCGATGTATGAGTAAATACAGGTACTATACCTATGTGTATGGGTAGATAGATGTATGAATAGATACAGGTACTATATCTATATGTATTGGTAGATCGATGTATGAGTAAATACAGGTACTATACCTATATGTATTGGTAGATCGATGTATGAGTAGATGCAGGTACTATACCTATATGTATTGGTAGATCGATGTATGAGTAAATACAGGTACTATACCTATATGTATTGGTAGATCGATGTATGAGTAAATACAGGTATTATACCTATATGTATTGGTAGATCGATTTATGAGTAAATACAGGTACTATACCTATATGTATTGGTAGATCGATGTATGAGTAGATGCAGGTACTATACCTATATGTATTGGTAGATCGTTGTATGAGTAAATACAGGTATTATACCTATAAGTATTGGTAGATCGATGTATGAGTAAATACAGGTACTATATCTATATGTATTGGTAGATCGATGTATGAGTAAATACAGGGACTATACCTATATGTATTGGTAGATCGATGTATGAGTAAATACAGGTACTATATCTATATGTATTGGTAGATCGATTTGTTAGTAAATACAGGTACTATACCTATATGTATTGGTAGATCGATGTATGAATAGATAACGGTACTATACCTATATGTATTGGTAGATCGATGTATGAGTAAATACAGGTACTATACCTATATGTATTGGTAGATCGATGTATGAGTAGATGCAGGTACTATACCTATATGTATTGGTAGATCGATGTATGAGTAAATACAGGTACTATACCTATATGTATTGGTAGATCGATGTATGAGTAAATACAGGTATTATACCTATAAGTATTGGTAGATCGATGTATGAGTAGATGCAGGTACTATACCTATATGTATTGGTAGATCGATGTATGAGTAAATACTGGTACTATATCTATATGTATTGGTAGATCGATGTATGAGTAAATACAGGTACTATATATATATGTATTTGTAGATCGATGTATGAGTATATACAGGTACTATATCTATATATATTGGTAGATCGATGTATGAGTAAATACAGTTACTATATCTATATGTATTGGTAGATCGATGTATGAGTAAATACAGGTACTATATTTAAATGTATTGGTAGATCGATTTATGAGTAAATACAGGTACTATATCTGTATGTATGGGTAGATCGATGTATTGGTAGATCGATTTATTAGTAAATCCAGGTACTATATATATATGTATTGGTAGATCGATTTATTAGTAAATACAGGTACTATACCTATATGTATTGGTCGATCGATGTATTAATAGATCGATTTATTAGTAAATACAGGTACTATACCTATATGTATTGGTATATCGATGTATGAGTAAATACATGTACTATACCTATGTGTATTGGTAGATCGATGTATGAGTAAATACAGGTACTATACCTATATGTATTGGTAGATCGATGTATGAGTAAATACAGGTACTATATCTATATGTATTGGTAGATCGATTTATTAGTAAATACAGGTACTATATCTAAATGTATTGGTAGATCGATTTATGAGTAAATACAGGTACTATATCTATATGTATGGGTATATCGATGTATTGGTAGATCGATTTATTAGTATATACAGGTACTATATCTATATGTATTGGTAGATCGATGTATGCGTAGATACAGGTACTATATCTATATGTATTGGTAGATCGATGTATGAGTAAATACAGGTACTATATATATATGTATTGGTAGATCGATGTATGAGTAAATACAGGTACTATATCTATATGTATTGGTAGATCGATGTATGAGTAAATACAGGTACTATATATATATGTATTTGTAGATCGATGTATGAGTATATACAGGTACTATATATATATGTATTGGTAAATCGATGTATGAGTAGATACAGGTACTATATCTATGTGTATTGGTAGATCGATGTATGAGTAAATACAGGTACTATATATATATATGTATTTGTAGATCGATGTATGAGTAAATACAGGTACTATATCTATATGTATTGGTAGATCGATGTATGAGTAAATACAGGTACTATATCTATATGTATTGGTAGATATATGTATGAGTAGATACAGGTACTATATCAATATGTATTGGTAGATATATGTATGAGTAGATACAGGTACTATATCTATATGTATTGGTCGATATATGTATGAGTAGATACAGGTACTATATCTATATGTATTGGTAGATATATGTATGAGTAGATACAGGTACTATATCTATATGTATTGGTAGATCGATTTATTAGTAAATACAGGTACTATATCTATATGTATTGGTAGATCGATGTATTAGTAGATCGATTTATTAGTAAATACATGTACTATATCTATATGTATTGGTAGATCGATGTATTAGTAGATCGATTTATGAGTAAATACAGGTACTATATCTATATATATGGGTAGATCGATGTATTGGTAGATCAATTTATTAGTAAATACAGGTACTCTATCTATATGTATTGGTCGATCGATGTATTAGTAGATCGATTTATTAGTAAATACAGGTACTATATCTATATGTATTGGTACATCGATGTATGAGTAAATACAGGTACTATATATATATGTATTGGTAGATCGATTTATTAGTAAATACAGGTACTATATCTAAATGTATTGGTAGATCGATTTATGAGTAAATACAGGTACTATATCTATATGTATGGGTATATCGATGTATTGGTAGATCGATTTATTAGTATATACAGGTACTATATCTATATGTATTGGTAGATCGATGTATGAGTAGATACAGCTACTATATATATATATGTATTGGTATATCGATGTATGAGTATATACAGGTACTATATATATATATGTATTGGTAAATCGATGTATGAGTATATACAGGTACTATATATATATATGTATTGGTAGATCGATGTATGAGTAGATACAGGTACTATATCTATGTGTATTGGTAAATCGATGTATGAGTAGATACAGGTACTATATCTATGTGTATTGGTAGATCGATGTATGAGTAAATACAGGTACTATATATATATGTATTTGTAGATCGATGTATGAGTAAATACAGGTACTATATCTATATGTATTGGTAGATCGATGTATGAGTAAATACAGGTACTATATCTATATGTATTTGTAGATCGATGTATGAGTAAATACAGGTACTATATCTATATGTATTGGTAGATCGATGTATGAGTAAATACAGGTACTATATCTATATGTATTGGTAGATCGATGTGTGAGTAGATACAGGTACTATATCTATATGTATTGGTAGATCGATGTATGAGTAGATACAGGTACTATATCTATATGTATTGGTAGATCGATGTATGAGTAGATACAGGTACTATATCTATATGTATTGGTAGATATATGTATGAGTAGATACAGGTACTATATCTATATGTATTGGTAGATCGATGTATTAGTAGATCGATTTATTAGTAAATACATGTACTATATCTCTATGAATTGGTAGATCGATGTATTAGTAGATCGATTTATTAGTAAATACAGGTACTATATCTATATGTATTGGTAGATCGATGTATTAGTAGATCGATTTATTAGTAAATACATGTACTATATCTATATGTATTGGTAGATCGATGTATTATTAGATCGATTTATTAGTAAATACGGGTACTATATCTATATGTATTGGTAGATCGATTTATTAGTATATACAGGTACTATATATATATGTATTGGTAGATCGATTTATTAGTAAATACAGGTACTATATCTATATGTATTGGTAGATCGATTTATTAGTAAATACAGGTACTATATATATATGTATTGGTAGATCGATTTATTAGTAAATACAAGTACTATATCTATATGTATTGGTAAATCGATGTATGAGTAGATACAGGTACTATATCTATATGTATTGGTAGATCGATGTATGAGTAAATACAGGTACTATATCTATATGTATTGGTAGATCGATGTATGAGTAGATAGATGTATGAATAAATACAGGTACTATACCTATATCTATTGGTAGATCGATGTATTGGTAAATACATGTACTATACCTATATGTATTAGTAGACCGATTTATTAGTATATACAGGTACTATATCTATATGTATTGGTAGATCGATTTATGAGTAAATACAGGTACTATATCTATATGTATTGGTAGATCGATGTATGAGTAAATACAGTTACTATATCTATATGTATTGGTAGATCGATTTATTAGTAAATACAGGTACTATATCTATATGTATTGGTAGATCGATTTATAAGTAAATACAGGTACTATATCTATATGTATTGGTAGATCGATTTATTAGTAAATACAGGTACTATATGTATATGTATTGGTAGAACGATTTATGAGTAAATACAGGTACTATATATATATGTATGGGTAGATCGATGTATTGGTAGATCGATTTATTAGTAAATACAGGTACTATATCTATATGTATTGGTAGATCGATTTATTAGTAAATACAGGTACTATATATATATGTATTGGTAGATCGATTTATTAGTAAATACAGGTACTATATCTATATGTATTGGTAAATCGATGTATGAGTAGATACAGGTACTATATCTATATGTATTGGTAGATCGATGTATGAGTAAATACAGGTACTATATCTATATGTATTGGTAGATCGATGTATGAGTAGATAGATGTATGAATAAATACAGGTACTATACCTATATCTATTGGTAGATCGATGTATTGGTAAATACATGTACTATACCTATATGTATTAGTAGACCGATTTATTAGTATATACAGGTACTATATCTATATGTATTGGTAGATCGATTTATGAGTAAATACAGGTACTATATCTATATGTATTGGTAGATCGATGTATGAGTAAATACAGTTACTATATCTATATGTATTGGTAGATCGATTTATTAGTAAATACAGGTACTATATCTATATGTATTGGTAGATCGATTTATAAGTAAATACAGGTACTATATCTATATGTATTGGTAGATCGATTTATTAGTAAATACAGGTACTATATGTATATGTATTGGTAGAACGATTTATGAGTAAATACAGGTACTATATATATATGTATGGGTAGATCGATGTATTGGTAGATCGATTTATTAGTAAATACAGGTACTATATCTATATGTATTGGTATATCGATTTATGCGTAAATACATGTACTATATATATATGTATTGTTAGATCGATTTATGAGTAAATACAGGTACTATATCTATATGTATGGGTAGATCGATGTATTGGTAGATCGATTTATTAGTAAATACAGGTACTGTATCTATATGTATTGGTAGATCGATTCATTAGATAATACAGGTACTATATCTATATGTATTGGTAGATCGATATATTGGTAGATCAATTTATTAGTAAATACAGGTACTGTACCTCTATGTATTGGTAAATCGATGTATGAGTAAATACAGGTACTCTATCTATATGTATTGGTAGATCGATGTATGAGTAAATACAGGTACTATATCTATATGTATTGGTAGATCGATGTATGAGTAAATACAGGTACTATATCTATATGTATTGGTAGATCGATGTATGAGTAGATACAGGTACTATATCTATATGTATTGGTAGATCGATGTATGAGTAGATACAGGTACTATATCTATATGTATTGGTAGATCGATGTATGAGTAAATACATGTACTATACCTATGTGTATGGGTAGATAGATGTATGAGTAGATACAGGTACTATATCTATATGTATTGGTAGATCGATTTATTAGTAAATACATGTACTATATTAATGTGTATTGGTATATCGATGTATGAGTAAATACAGGTACTATATCTATGTGTATTGGTAGATCGATGTATGAGTAAATACAGGTACTATATCTATATGTATTGGTAGATCGATGTATGAGTAGATAGATGTATGAGTAAATACAGGTACTATTCCTATATGTATTGGTAGATCGAATTATTAATAAATACAGGTACTATATCTATATGTATTGGTAGATCGATTTATTAGTAAAGACAGGTACTATATATATATGTATTGGTATATCGATGTATGAGTAAATACAGGTACTATATCTATATGTATTGGTATATCGATGTATGAGTAAATACAGGTACTATGCCTATGTGTATGGGTAGATATATGTATGAGTAGATACAGGTACTATATCTATATGTATTGGTATATCGATGTATGAGTAAATACAGGTACTATATCTATATGTATTGGTAGATCGATGTATGAGTAAATACAGGTACTATATCTATATGTATTTGTCAAGTCATGTCAAGAGTCAAGTCGATATATGTATTATCGGATATATATATTAGTCAAGTCTAGTAGATAGATGTATTATCGGATATATATATTAGTCAAGTCTAGTAGATAGATGTATTATCGGATATATATATTAGTCAAGTCTAGTAGATAGATGTATTATCGGATATATATATTAGTCAAGTCTAGTAGATATGTGTATTATCGGATAGATATATTAGTCAAGTCTAGTAGATATGTGTATTATCGGATAGATATATTAGTCAAGTCTAGTAGATAAATGTAGTATCGGATATATATATTAGTCAAGTCTAGTAGATATGTGTATTATCGGATAGATATATTAGTCAAGTCTAGTAGATATGTGTATTATCGGATAGATATATTAGTCAAGTCTAGTAGATATGTGTATTATCGGATATATATATTAGTCAAGTCTAGTAGATAGATGTAGTATCGGATAGATATATTAGTCAAGTCTAGTAGATATGTGTATTATCGGATATATATATTAGTCAAGTCTAGTAGATAGATGTAGTATCGGATAGATATATTAGTCAAGTCTAGTAGATAGATGTAGTATCGGATAGATATATTAGTCAAGTCTAGTAGATAGATGTAGTATCGGATAGATATATTAGTCAAGTCTAGTAGATAGATGTATTATCGGATAGATATATTAGTCAAGTCTAGTAGATAGATGTATTATCGGATAGATATATTAGTCAAGTCTAGTAAATATGTGTATTATCGGATATATATATTAGTCAAGTCTAGTAGATAGATGTAGTATCGGATAGATATATTAGTCAAGTCTAGTAGATAGATGTATTATCGGATATATATATTAGTCAAGTCTAGTAGATATGTGTATTATCGGATATATATATTAGTCAAGTCTAGTAGATAGATGTAGTATCGGATAGATATATTAGTCAAGTCTAGTAGATAGATGTAGTATCGGATAGATATATTAGTCAAGTCTAGTAGATAGATGTAGTATCGGATAGATATATTAGTCAAGTCTAGTAGATAGATGTATTATCGGATATATATATTAGTCAAGTCTAGTAGATATGTGTATTATCGGATAGATATATTAGACAAGTCTAGTAGATAGATGTATTATCGGATAGATATATATATATATTAGTCAAGTCTAGTAGATATGTGTATTATCGGATATATATATATTAGTCATGTCAGTCTAGTAGATAGATGTATTGTTTGCTTTGGTCATATGGTGCCTCTCCAGCTATTATTGGTGTAGGAAAACCTCGGATGCCACTCCAAATATTATTGCAGACACGAACCGGCACCCTGGTATAGCCACCATACGTTCACATGCCAGCTGGATAGCTTCCTCACTTGAAATAATTCGACAACCCAAGTGGAATTCACACATACAGCGGCGAGGAGCAAGTGATTTGAAGTATACGATCATTAAAACCACACCGGACACCAACCAACGACGGAGGCCCCCACATGTATTAGTAAATCAATGTATTAGTAGATATATGTATTATTAGATAAATGCATTACTATATCGATATATTAATAGATCGATGTATTATTAGATACAGTAGATGCATTATTAGATAAAGTAGATGCATTATTAGATACAGTAGATGCATTATTAGATACAGTAGATGTATTATTAGATACAGTAGATGTATTATTAGATACAGTAGATGTATTATTAGATACAGTAGATGTATTATTAGATACAGTAGATGTATTATTAGATACAGTAGATGTATTATTAGATACAGTAGATGTATTATTAGATACAGTAGATGCATCATTAGATACAGTAGATGCATTATTAAATACAGTAGATGTATTATTAGATACAGTAGATGTATTATTAGATACAGTAGATGCATTATTAGATACAGTAGATGCATTATTAGATACAGTAGATGCATTATTAGATACAGTAGATGCATTATTAGATACAGTAGATGCATTATTAGATACAGTAGATGCATTATTAGATACAGTAGATGCATTATTAGATACAGTAGATGTATTATTAGATACAGTAGATGTATTATTAGATACAGTAGATGTATTATTAGATACAGTAGATGCATTATTAGATACAGTAGATGTATTATTAGATACAGTAGATGCATTATTAGATACAGTAGATGCATTATCAGATACAGTAGATGCATTATCAGATACAGTAGATGCATTATTAGATACAGTAGATGCATTATTAGATACAGTAGATGCATTATTAGATACAGTAGATGCATTATTAGATACAGTAGATGCATTATTAGATACAGTAGATGCATTATTAGATACAGTAGATGCATTATTAGATACAGTAGATGCATTATTAGATACAGTAGATGCATTATTAGATACAGTAGATGTATTATTAGATACAGTAGATGTATTATTAGATACAGTAGATGCATTATTAGATACAGTAGATGCATTATTAGATACAGTAGATGCATTATTAGATACAGTAGATGCATTATTAGATACAGTAGATGTATTATTAGATACAGTAGATGTATTATTAGATACAGTAGATGTATTATTAGATACAGTAGATGTATTATTAGATACAGTAGATGCATTATTAGATACAGTAGATGCATTATTAGATACAGTAGATGCATTATTAGATACAGTAGATGTATTATTAGATAAAGTAGATGCATTATTAGATACAGTAGATGCATTATTAGATACAGTAGATGCATTATTAGATACAGTAGATGCATTATTAGATACAGTAGATGCATTATTAGATACAGTAGATGCATTATTAGATACAGTAGATGCATTATTAGATACAGTAGATGCATTATTAGATACAGTAGATGTATTATTAGATACAGTAGATGCATTATTAGATACAGTAGATGCATTATTAGATACAGTAGATGCATTATTAGATACAGTAGATGCATTATTAGATACAGTAGATGCATTATTAGATACAGTAGATGTATTATTAGATACAGTAGATATATGTATTATTAGATAAATGCATTACTATATCGATATATTAATAGATCGATGTATTATTAGATACAGTAGATGCATTATTAGATACAGTAGATGCATTATTAGATACAGTAGATGCATTATTAGATACAGTAGATGTATTATTAGATACAGTAGATGTATTATTAGATACAGTAGATGTATTATTAGATACAGTAGATGCATTATTAGATACAGTAGATGTATTATTAGATACAGTAGATGCATTATTAGATACAGTAGATGCATTATTAGATACAGTAGATGCATTATTAGATACAGTAGATGCATTATTAGATACAGTAGATGCATTATTAGATACAGTAGATGCATTATTAGATACAGTAGATGCATTATTAGATACAGTAGATGCATTATTAGATACAGTAGATGCATTATTAGATACAGTAGATGCATTATTAGATACAGTAGATGCATTATTAGATACAGTAGATGCATTATTAGATACAGTAGATGCATTATTAGATACAGTAGATGTATTATTAGATACAGTAGATGCATTATTAGATACAGTAGATGCATTATTAGATACAGTAGATGTATTATTAGATACAGTAGATGCATTATTAGATACAGTAGATGCATTATTAGATACAGTAGATGCATTATTAGATACAGTAGATGTTATTAGATACAGTAGATGTATTATTAGATACAGTAGATGTATTATTAGATACAGTAGATGCATTATTAGATACAGTAGATTTGTATTATTAGATACAGTAGATGCATTATTAGATACAGTAGATGTATTATTAGATACAGTAGATGTATTATTAGATACAGTAGATGCATTATTAGATACAGTAGATGCATTATTAGATACAGTAGATGCATTATTAGATACAGTAGATGCATTATTAGATACAGTAGATGTATTATTAGATACAGTAGATGCATTATTAGATACAGTAGATGCATTATTAGATACAGTAGATGCATTATTAGATACAGTAGATGCATTATTAGATACAGTAGATGCATTATTAGATACAGTAGATGTATTATTAGATACAGTAGATGTATTATTAGATACAGTAGATGCATTATTAGATACAGTAGATGCATTATTAGATACAGTATGTGCATTATTAGATACAGTAGATGCATTATTAGATACAGTAGATGTATTATTAGATACAGTAGATGCATTATTAGATACAGTAGATGCATTATTAGATACAGTAGATGCATTATTAGATACAGTAGATGCATTATTAGATATATGAATTATATATGTATTACTAGATAGATGTATTACTAGATATATGTAGATATATGATATATATATATTATTAGATGATATTAATGAACAACTATGTAAATATTAATGAACAACTATGTAAATATTAATGAACAACTATGTAAATATTGTAAATATTAATGAACAACTATGTAAATATTGTAAATATTAATGAAAATATTATAAATATTAATGAACAACTATGTAAATATTGTAAATATTAATGAACAACTATGTAAATATTGTAAATATTAATGAACAACTATGTAAATATTGTCAATATTAATGAACAACTATGTAAATATTGTAAATATTAATGAACAACTATGTAAATATTGTAAATATTAATGAAAATATTATAAATATTAATGAACAACTATGTAAATATTGTAAATATTAATGAACAACTATGAAATATTAATGAACAACTATGTAAATATTGTAAATATTAATGAAAATATTGTAAATATTAATGAACAACTATGTAAATATTGTAAATATTAATGAACAACTATGTAAATATTGTAAATATTAATGAAAATATTGTAAATATTAATGAACAACTATGTAAATATTGTAAATATTAATGAACAACTATGAAATATTAATGAACAACTATGTAAATATTGTAACTATTAGTGAACAACTATGTAAATATTAATGAACAACTATGTAAATATTAATGAACAACTATGTAAATATTAATGAACAACTATGTAAATATTAATGAACAACTATGTAAATATTAATGAACAACTATGTAAATATAATGAACAACTATGTAAATATTAATGAACAACTATGTAAATATTAATGAACAACTATGTAAATATTAATGAACAACTATGTAAATATTAATGAACAACTATGTAAATATTAATGAACAACTATGTAAATATTAATGAACAACTATGTAAATATTAATGAACAACTATGTAAATATTAATAAACAACTATGTAAACATTACTATGATAATTATATTATCCAGAAAGCAATTTCGGAAGCTGCTACAATGTGTTTGCATGGAAATGTAAATTCTTTGAAGAACACATTAAAACATAATCGTAAAAGTGGGAAAAAAATAAAATTGGAAAACCGTAAAGTGGATTGATGACAAAGCATTGAAATATTTCAACTCTCTGAGGGAAGGGAGCTATGAAATATGATAAGTTCTAGGTCTGTGAAAACTATTCACCATTTATTCCCCTGTTAAATCTCTATGCAAAATGTACACACAAACCCGTACTTCTTTGAAGCTCGGAGCATGCGGTAATTAAAAAATTCTGATTAGTTTATCATATGTCTAACCATCTAAATCTAGATCTATGTGAGAAAAATACGACCTTACTCGACCTTTGTCGGTGTTTCCCAAGATGCCTAACTCGAATTTGAATATTGATCGCGCCTCGAAATTTTAGAGAAATGAAAAAAGATATCATTTAATTTTCGCTGGAATAGGCATATGGTGGTAAACTGTTCTCTGCATATATTAGGAAATGAACTATCTAGGCGAAAATAGAAGGTGATCGCCAACAAATTAACAATTTTCTAATTTGCATTAATTAATTGCACATTGAATCGCTTTAACATTTAGGACTGAATATTCCCAATGTAATATTCCCTAAGTAATTTAATATTTACAAAGCAATGTATTTAAAACTAAGTTTGGTATAATTATGTAAATGAAATTCAATGAATTTAATAACTTTAAATTCAAAAATGTGAAGAATTGGAAATGACAAGACTTGGCGCCATTGTAATACAATACAATTGAATTCGAACTATTTGCGCACATATAATGTAAAGCAATTGCAAATGTCAAGAATTGGGGTACATAGAATGTAATACAATTCAATTTACAAATGTCAAGGATTGATAAAAATGTAATACATTCACATGGAATTGGAAATGTAAACAATTACTGCAACCATATGATACTTGGAAATGTGAAGAATAGGTGCATACATCATGCAATACCATTGAAATGGAAATGTAATGTCGAGAATTGGCGGAGATGCATTACCATACACGTATATTGGAACTATTTATATTTAGAAGAGAACATGCAATACTGTTGTTTTTGGCAATGTTAACAATGGGTGTGCGCGTAATGCAATACTGTTGTTTTGGCAATGTCAACAATGGCGCGTAATGCAATACTATTGTTTTGGCAATGTCAACAATGGGTGACGTGTAGTGCAATACTGTTGTTTTGGCAATGTCAACAATGGCGCGTAATGCAATACTATTGTTTTGGCAATGTCAACAATGGGTGAGCGTGTAATGCAATACTGTTGTTTTGGCAATGTCAACAATGGGTGCGCGTGTAATACAATACTGTTGTTTTGGAATTGTCAACAATGGTTGCGCATGTAGTGCAATACTGTTGTTTTGGAATTGTCAACAATGGGTTCGCGTGTAGTGCCATACTGTTGTTTTGGCAATGTGAACAATGTGTGCGAGTGTAGTGCAATACTGTTGTTTTGGAATTGTCAACAATGGGTGCGCGTGTAGTGCAATACTGTTGTTTTGGAATTGTCAACAATGGGTGCGCGTGTAGTGCAATACTGTTATTTTGGAATTGTCAACAATGGGTGCGCGTGTAGTGCAATACTGTTGTTTTGGAATTGCCAACAATGGGTGCGCGTGTAGTGCAATACTGTTGTTTTGGAATTGTCAACAATGGGTGTTCGTGTAATGCAATACTGTTGTTTTGGCAATCTCAACAGTGGGTGCGTGCGTGTGTAGTGCAATACTGTTGTTTGGAATTGTCAACAATGGGTGTTCGTGTAATGCAATACTGTTGTTTTGGCAATGTCAACAATAGGTGCGTGTGTAGTGAAATACTGTTGTTTTGGCAATGTCAACAATGTGTGCGTGTGTAATGCAATACTGTTGTTTTGGCAATGTCAACAATGGATGCGCGTGTAGTGCAATACTGTTGTTTTGGCAATGTCAACAATGGATGCGTGTGTAGTGCAATACTGTTGTTTTGACAATGTCAACAATGGGTGTTCGTGTAATGCAGTACTGTTGTTTTTGGCATTGTCAACAATGGATGCGCGTGTAGTGCAATACTGTTGTTTTGGCAATGTCAACAATGGGTGTTTGTGTAATGCAGTACTGTTGTTTTTGGCATTGTCAACAATGGATGCGCGTGTAGTGCAATACTGTTGTTTTGGCAATGTCAACAATGTGTGCGGGTGTAGTGCATTACTGTTGTTTTGGCAATGTCAACAATGGGTGTTCGTGTAATGCAATACTGTTGTTTTGGCAATCTCAACAATGGGTGCGGGTGTAGTGCAATACTGTTGTTTTGGCACTGTCAACAATGTGTGCGCGTGTAGTACAATACTGCTGTTTTGGCACTGTCAACAATGTGTGCGCGTGTAGTGCAATACTGTTGTTTTGGCAATGTCAATAATGGATGTTCGTGTAATGCAATACTGTTGTTTTGGCAATCTCAACAATGGGTGCGCGTGTAGTGCAATACTGTTGTTTTGGCAATGTCAATAATGGATGCCTGTGTAGTGCAATACTGTTGTTTTGGCAATGTCAACAATGGGTGCGTGTGTAGTGCAATCTGTTGTTTTGGCACTGTTAACAATGGATGCCTGTGTAGTGCAATACTGTTGTTTTTGGCAATGTCAACAATGTGTGCGCGTGTAATGCAATACTGTTGTTTTGGCAATGTCAATAATGGATGTTCGTGTAATGCAATAATGTTATCTTGGCACTGTCAACAATGTGTGCGCGTGGAGTGCAATACTGTTGTTTTGGCAATGTCAATAATGGATGTTCGTTAAATGCAATAATGTTATCTTGGCAATTTCAACAATGGGTGCGCGTGTAGTGCAATACTGTTGTTTTGGCAATGTCAATAATGGATGTTCGTGTAATGCAATAATGTTATCTTGGCAATGTCAACAATGAGTGCGCGTGTAGTGCAATACTGTTGTCTTGGCAATGTCAATAATAGATGTTCGTGTAATGCAATAATGTTATCTTGGCAATGTCAACAATGGGTGCGTGTGTAGTGCAATCGGGTTGTTTTGGTATTATCATTAATGTTTGCGCATAATGCAATACTGTTGTTTTGGCATTGTCAACAATGGCGTGTAAGGTAATACTGTTGTTTTGGCAATGTCAACAATGTCTGCGCGCGTAGTGACATATAGAAGTGTACTTCCTTTATGACTGCGCAAATACACCCACGTGTTTATCTCCAACTATGCTGTTCACAAATATAGTCAACATCTTAAATGACAAAAAACTATGGTACAAGGCTCCTTCAGTAACGAATCTATATTGTGGGTGGGTCAGTATGTGTGTAATGTACATATATTGTGGGTGGGTCAGTATGTGTGTAATGTACCTATATTGTGGGTGGGTCAGTATGTATGTAATGTACCTATATTGTGGGTGGGTCAGTATGTGTGTAATGTACCTATATTGTGGGTGGGTCAGTATGTGTG